>JAZEWT010000002.1:20143509-20156092 GCA_036362905.1 Mordacia mordax | reverse complement strand
GGGGGGGGGTGAGTGATGGGACGCGAGGCTGTTAGGCTGTTAAAGTGAAGTTTATGGCCGCGTAATCAGATTAGAGCTGTAAGTGGGAGGCTGCCAGACCCAGGGTTATCGCTGTGGAGCCAGAAAAAAATAAGGTGGCGGGGTTTGTTTTTTTTGGGGTTTAATTTAAATTGAGACTCGGGGGCTCCAGCACACTCTGGCTGGAAGCGACCAACGTTGAAAGGGAGCAGTGCCCCGTGCGATGTACGACAGAGAACATCATCCTGCCTTCTCATCCTCCTGCCTTCTCACCCTCCTGCCTTCTCATCCTCCTGCCTTCTCACCCTCCTGCCTTCTCACCCTCCTGCCTTCTCATCCTCCTGCCTTCTCACCCTCCTGCCTTCTCACCCTCCTCAACCACGGCTCTGCTTGGCCGTAGTGTATCGATGCGAATAAGAAACAATATGACCGGTGAGTTTTACTGCCTCATTGAATCCGAAAGTGGGCTGATGTGACCCGTAGAGGATGTTGCACAGCTTGGTTGCCTGCAACTGAACGCCTTGAATGAGAAGAACTCTGCAACCAGACGTCCATTTGTTAAGTGGGCGACCAAGTCGCAGATTTTGAGAGCAAGTTGGCTGCACAATAACGTTCCATTGCAGAGTCTCTGATGCCTGCCCAACTCATTTCACAACCCAACAACAGCAATCGCCATGCGCAACTGAATGGTTTGTGATATCATCACAGCGCAAGTGCCAGGCCATACGCAATCTGAGGCTACGTGTAGCATCGAAGGCTCGCAGGCAGGAGGATAAGGGACAAATGCAGATGGGCTGCCTGACCGAGATGACTGGCCGAGGAATCACTTCTGCTCCCGACTGTGCTAACTCTCTGTCCGGCGCTCCGCTCCTAATTGTGAGCGTTGCTCGCCTGCCCTCTGCTGTTGTTGCAAAGCGACTGCCGCAAACTACAGAGCGTTCTCCACGAGCCGCCTTCATAAAAGTCGATCTTGACGCCTCTGGTATCAGTTTTCAGCAAGTCCACTCAGATCCAGGTGTTCATGTGTCACTTCAATCAGTCTCTTCCATAGCCCATGCCGTGCCTGTGTCGCCCCCTCTATCCGTCCAAATAGAAGCTGCTTGGTCATGTGGTGGCTGGAAATGCGAACCCCACGACCCGGCCACCAAAGCCTTGCCTTCTGGAGTAGCTCACCAATGGGATTTTGTCCAGATCTTTGGATAAGTTGTAAGCTCCTCACACTGTCCAACCTGGTTAAACCAAGGATGGATCATAGGCAGGTGAGCTAGAAAGTTTCAAATCATTGCAGATGTTCTGCCAGGGGGGTCCACGATTTACAAGCATCGATGACAAGGACATGACTGTAGCTGACAAGACCTGAAGCTTCCTGTGGAGCAGCATACCAGGCAGCGTGTGCACAGCGTTATACAGCTGATGTAGAGATAATGCTGCTGGACTCATTCGGATTGAGATCTCTGCTGATAAAATGGAACTGGCAATAAGCACGCTGTGTATGTTTGGCAACTTCTCCACATTCCCTATATCTGTCCAGTAACTCATGGAGAGGAAGTGGAGATTTTTATGGCATAAGAAACTTAGGCAGTTGCTTGGTTATGATAAGGCTGATGGGAAGACCTCTCCATTTTGTGGCATGCTCCAGGTTCTGCAGCATAGCCCACATCGACTCGAGTGAGTGGGAATTACCAGATCATCGGCATACATAACATGGTTGGCCAATAGAGAGCCGTCCGTTGACTGCATCCGGGCAGCGATTGAGAGGGCATTCCTGTCGCATCCCAAGGTGAGCCGGGACTGGCTTCGACTTTCAACAATATCGCTTTACCTGGGCTTGCACACCATCATGAAAGTCCTTAATGATTGTGAGCAGAGAGTTAGGGACCCCAAAAGCACAGAGAACAACACAGTCATGGCCTACTGATGGTGTTGTGAGCCTTGACCAGGTAAATTAAGCAGAGATGCAGATCCTGCTGGAATTCCCTGTGCCTCTGCTGTAGCAGCCGCAAATAGAATATGACGTGTACAGGATCGCCCTAGCCTGAAACCACATTCGGGTTTCACAAGCCTGTGCTCAGTTTGCATGGCAAGACGATGTTGAATAATCCTTGCTAGGATATTTCCCAGCACACTGAGATGGGAGATGCCCCTGCAATTTGTTACAATCAGTGCGGACCCCATCTTTCCAATCCTTTGGAACACCTCCTGTGGTCCAGACAGTTGCAATGATGTCATTGGGTAGTCTGGAAACATGCCAACTTCCGTCAGCATTTTGCTTGGGAAATCATCTTTGCCCATTGTTTATCCTTGTCGCAGGTTCTGAGTGGCCGCCATTACTTCCTCTACAGATCCTCTGTCAGCCACTCACAGGGGTGGCTACTCCTTCCAGTGTTTAAGGCACAGCAACCAAAGCAGGGTCACCCCCACGTTGATCCGTGGTGTTATCTGGGATAAGAGAGTTCCTCCCCTCCAAGATGTCACAGAAATACTCATATAACCTGTGAACTTGTTCCTGGGTGTCGGAGATCAGATTACCATTCCTTTAAGCAAGGCTTTCCAGGTAACTCTTTTGATGGTAGTAAAAAGTGATTTGGAATCACAGGCTACTTAGGCAGACTCCATCTCCTCAGCAGCCTGCGATCACCACTCATATTTGCAAGACCGCACAGTTGTCAAGCTCCAAGCGAATTCTGCGGTAAACATCCTCACTCTCGGACATGGGGTATTGTAGACGGTGAGAGTGAGCCTGCCGCTGTCTCTCGGTTAACTGCGACACCTGCTCCAACCAGGGTCTCTGAGGACGTTTGGACCATGTACCAAATGCAACTATTTCAGCTACATGTGTCACAGTCCTGATCCTCACCCATTGCACTTTGACATCAGGAGGAGGGAGGGATGCTGCCAGCCCTAGCTGCAGGTGATGCTAAAATTCTGCTTGCAGCTGTCAAGGGCTAACCCAGACCAGGGTCCACTGTGGGTTTGAATGGGGTCCCAGGGCGATGCCCACCACCACTATGGAAGAATGGCAGGCCCATCTTACAAATGACTAGCTGATGGTCAGAGGGCAGATCAGCTCCATAGTAGGTCCTGGTGTCAACGGCATTGGCCAGCATGCACTCGTCTGTCGCTATGTAGTCCAGCATATTTTCTTGCTTGGACCCAGCATGCATCCATAATGATGTGTGGATGAGCCGATAACGTAACAGTATGTTTGTAATTACGAGCATGTGGGCTGCACAGAAGTCTAGCGGCCTCCTAGTGTTATTGAGCTGCTATAGCCTCTGCCTTCCCTGCATCATGACCCATTCGGGCATTACAATCACCTATTAGGATGTTTATCTTTAGTGGGGGCACAAGCCACCACCACCACCATCATTCCTTGCCTCCCGTTTATGAGGAGTGAAGCCCACAGTAGTCTGGGACTCTCAGTGTCTCTTACTTCACTGCCATGCTCCCACACCACTTCCATTCTTTTGTTCAGAAGAAGTGCCACTCCCTGTTGTCTGGCAGTTTCCTGCCCCGAATGGAGGACTGTCCATCCCTCATGACCGTAGCCAGAATCAGTTCACTGGACCTCATTTATTTCATGGAGGTCATGACAGTACCGATGTAGCTCCCAACAGCGGAGTGGCAGATCAATTCTGCAACATGTATTTGGACATTTAACGTGGCCACACACAGTGGATTCTTTTTCTATGCCTATCCCTCTGGCACAACACACTGACCCACACTTGCAAACATACCCATATACTCGCCCACATGGTCACCCAGCCACCCATTCAATTCCTCTCAAACTCAGACACTCACCGTTTCACTTACCCACTCATAAAGTAAGCAATTGGGGAGAGACATTACATCAAGAGAGTGCGAGGACTAGGTGGAGTTGCATGGGGAGGGAGTTTCAAAAAGTGGATGAGCGTAGTGGTTAAAAGAGCAGCCCTCCAACTTATAACAGAAAATTCACTCGAGACCTACAGACTCCACAACCCATAGAGACCAGAACATTCACAAAATACCCATAGAGAGCAGAATAAATACTAGAGACTCATAGAGAGATGCACAGCTAAAAGAGAAGCCACAGATGGAAAAGCAGCGCTTCTGTGAGCAAGGTGGAGGCCAATATTCGTGTCTCAGTGGAACCAGAGTGAGCTACTGGGACACGCGGTGGAGGATGCTACTGTGCTGAGGGGAGAAGCCACAGATGGATCTGAGCGTGAGCTCAAGTATTTTGTAGTTGTCCACACGCTCATGGATGGAAGCCGGTGAAATGAGATCATGACTGGGGAGATGAAAATGAGGTTTCATTCATAAAAATACTGCTGTGGCATTTTGGATCAGCTGCAGTTTCTTGACATTTTGTTATGGTTCAGGTTGTTGTGAGATGACATTTGCATTCATGGTTGTAAGGTTAAACACAATGAATCTAAAATTCCGCTGTCCTTTTAGAGCCAGACAGCTCACTAGATGTCAGAATCTATTCTGTCTGTCACATGACCGAGTTCCAGGCATGTATCCTGGGAGGAGGATTGCGGGCTTGTTCTGGATATTATTTTCATGGTGGTGGTCATGCCCAATGACTCTTGAGTATCAAACATGTGTACATGCTAAGAATTACAGTGTTAACCCACTCTATTCAGTGATGCCAGTGCTAATGGCCTGTCCATTGACAGTATTAATGCACTGTATGTAGTTTAATGATTTCGTTAATGCATTGACCATGTGTTGGAGCGACAGCTACGGCCCCCACTCACCGAGGCCAGAAAATCTACCGCACACTACTCTAACTGATTTAATGTTTAACCTCGCCGTGTCCGTAGAGCGAGCTCGCAATGTGGCCCGTGACTTGCTCAACCCTGGGTTCCAATAACCTCCCTCCACTGCAGTGTGGACTGGAGAGGGTCAAAGTATCGGCAGAACAACGCTCGGGAGACTTGCAATGTCATCTTCTGCACAGGCCCCCTGCAAGGCACCCTACGCCACACCGCTATTAAGCTCTTTTAGGGCCTGAAAGGCAGTAACACTAATGGCCAAGGCAGAATAAGTAAAAGGTATCCTCCAGGGTCAGATGCTTATGGCGTGAACACGGTGGTCTGCGTACACCCAGACATATAGTACGGTTCGTGTGTGCTCTCCCATGACAGTCTCGCTTGCCAGCCAGTTAAGCTGTGAGGTCATCTTTGTTCATGAATTTAACCAGTTGTGGCAATGTTTCTGTAAACGAGTATAACACGGCTTACGTAAAATATACCACTCGATTTGTAGAAACCGCTATCGCGTGTGTTCCGGCAAGGAATGGAAGTGACTGGTGTCAAACAACGCTGCATATGCAGCCACTTGAAACATTTGTATAGAACCGTACATGCCCTTTTGTATAGAACCATGCACGGCCTTCTGCATAGAACCATGCACGGCCTTCTGCCTGAATGGGCAACTATCCAGCTTGGAATTTCTCCTGGCGCAGTGAGGAATTAGCTCTGTATTTTGCAGAGCTCTCCGCGAGAAGATCCAATGGAAAATGTTGTTGCCCTTACTTGTGCCCCTCTGCCACCTTGTATGATGGGTGGGGGGATCGTGTGATCTGTGGGCAGCTGTAATGAGTGTGCAGGTATGGTAGGTGCAGGTGCGATGGATGCAGGTGCGATGGAGCCGCGGGTGTGATGGGGGTGCACAGGTGCGGTGGGTGGGTGGGTATGATCGATGCACTGGTGTTATCGGGGCACAAGCGTAATGGGTGTGTAGCTGTTCCGAGGGCACGTGTGACGGGTGGGCAGGTGTAATGTACACTGCCTGTGAGAGCGAGATTATTAATGTCTGCACGCTCATTCACGTGATGTTATTCGGTGCCGTCTCTTTGAACATTATTGCTCCTCACGAGGGGTTACTGGCACGTGATTGTGTGTGCATGTACTTGCATATGGATGTGTGAGCACTCTCCGGTGTAAGTGCTCGGGAGTGCAGTGACCAGTGGAATAACAGTCGCTTCGCTTGGGTGAGCAGGCAGTGGCTCGATTTGGTGGTCGTTAGTATTCAACCGACCACGGGGACCAGACGTACCATCATCCGTCGTCTTCCGCCATCTGCTCGGGGGTTTTGCTGGACGCTGCATGTGGATGTAATTGTGGATGGGTGAGAGTGGTCAGTGTGATGCCCATGGGTTTGTGTGCGCGGCTGCTGTCTCGGTGCGTATGGGGGGGGGATGGATGGGGGGGGGCTCGGTCTGCTCGGGGGTGTTTTCCTGCAATAGCTTCTCACAGCTGCCTCTGAGCCTGGGTTTCCATGGCGACCACCGGGTGATGCTCGTGTGACGTGGCCGCGTGTAGCCACCGCCTCCAAACCACCGCGTCCCACGGCGCAGATGGAGACCTGCAGACCGTCGCCTTCCTGGTTCGCTCTCGGGTTTCTAGGAACGCAGTACGGTTTAAATGATCAATGTTTTTAATCTCTCGCTTTGGTGACGCGTTAATAATAATCGTGCGACCGCGGCAGTGACCTTGTGAGCGCGGAAGGGCGGCATTGCTGGCCGGCTGCCTGCTTCGCTGTTGGTGGCATTTTTCTTGGGGATTTGCAGCAAGATGCGGACCCGTGGGGGAGCCATGGCATCAGGAGATGTTGGCGATGGACTGTGCCCTTATCGGAGAATGCACGGTTTGGACACCAGAATTGCTGGTGTTAATTTTACAGCACGTCTTTTGGAGGATCGTCTTGGAGGCATGCGGGTACGTTCCGAAATGATGCCACGAAAGCTTGGCTCCATCACCCACCGTGCCGTTGTCAACCGGAGCGCAGCGGCGTTTCTCGGATTGGGGTGATGCGTGCAAGCGCCGTGTCTTCCCCATGATGTGCACGTGTCACAGGCCCCGGTTACTTTTAAATAATGCAAACGGAGCCTATGGGCAAGGTGAACCAAATCCATTATTCATGCAGACTTAGCCAATGTCTTGTAATGCATATTACTGCATGTATAATTAAAGCCGTGTTTAAGAAGGATAGACGCTACGCTTGCAACGAGCTTCCAAGATTGCCTCCTGGGCTAACCTGGGCTTGGTCGTGTACTACTTACTCTCTGTACTTACGGGGGAGTCGCTGTCTGGCGAACGCACAAACGCGTGCATACACGCTTACGTGTGGTGTCCTTGTGTTCCAGCCTACTTACGTAAGTTTCACTTGCTCGCAGCCATCGCCCGCGCATGAACACGCCCGTGTTTGGACAGATGTGCCTTCCTGCTCCCACCTGATCTTACACTCCCACGCACGCATACACGCACACCCTCGTTTCATCCGGGGGGACCTTGCCAGAAATGCGGGTAGAGTTCACTAGTGGCAGCACGGAAGGGCAGGGCAGCCAACGCCATGCTTCGCGCCCACGTCTCCCATACCGACACGGAGCTGGATGCTAGTCTTAGGCCATATTTAGCCGTAAAAAGCTACTCCCCTACCGCCGATGGAAGAATCTGCCCAGAATTATTTACGGTGCAGCAAAGTGAACGTGGCATGCTTTTGGAGTATGCGACTACAATCCGTGCGCCCCACTTGCAGCTTGCTGTGGCTCAAATATCGTGTCAGTTATCAATTGGACATCATTTTTTTGGACCAGGATGTTTGTCTTTGTACATTTTTTTTTCGAAATTAGGTTAAAAAAGGTCACTAATATATATTTTTGAAAATGGTATGAAGTGAAAAGTATGACATTTGATATCCATCCAACGTTTGGATCAATCCAAGATGATGTTAATAGCGTCTCTAAAATCTCAATCGAATCAAATCCGTGCCTGGTGAACGATTCATCCATGTAGTTCGCTGTCTCGTCTTGTCTGTCTGGATCGATAGCGGTCGACAGGCAGCGTCGTTTCGTTATTATCACAAGCCAGTCGGTGCGACGCGCGAGCTGATGACACAATCGTGGGGCGTGTGGAATTGTACGTGGACGGTCTAGACTCTAGACTAGAGGGTCGTGACACCGGGGGGCTGGCGACGAACACAGCAGCATGTTGCGTAACCGTGCCCAACGGCGCGGGGTCACCCACCATGTGCCATCGGTTCCATTGGGACGCGGTTCCAGTTTTCCGCCTATGTCTCAAGGCCTGACTACGGTAACGTGCTCCGTGGTCTGCGTGAGAGACGTTCAACAGCAGCGTGTTCATGCTGTGTGTTGGTATGTGGCGTGTGTGAGCTGTGTGTGTCGTGTATGGTGCGTGTGTGAATTCTGATGGTGCGTGTGTGAATTGTGATTGGTGTGACGTATGTCGGGATGTCCTCGTATGTGATTTGCGTGAGAATTGGTGGGTGTGTGATGTCCAGTGTAAGGTGTTGTGGGTGTCCGTTATGATGTGTGTTGTGTGATATAGCATCTATGGTGTGTTCGGTGTGTATGTCCTTGAGTGCCCAGAAAGGCGCCTTAAATAAAAATAAAATGTATTAATGTATTGTGTATGTGGCATGTTAAAATGTTAAATGTGGGAGTGATGTGTTTGAAGTGGTCTGTTTAATGTATAAGTGGGTAGCAGTAGAGTGGAATGGTTCTTCCATTGCATTACGAACCCTGCAAACTAAGTTTTAATCCCCCTCACCACTAAAAACAGTGGCGAATATATTTGAACCATTCTTGGGCCATCCCTAGTTCCACTGAGGTCTGAAATGGGTACTAGATGCGATGGATAAATATCACCACTGGGGAGATAAAGGCGGTCAGGCGTGGTGCTGGCCTAATCACCCCGTCATGAACCTCATCTCATCTCATTATCTGAAACCGCTTAATCCTATATAGGGTCACGGTGAAGCCGGAGCCTATCCCGGAAACACAGGGCGCAAGGCAGGAATACACCCGACGACGGGACGCCGGTCCATCGCCAGGCATTGCGGGACAATTTTAGTCTGCGAACCAATCAACCTATCCAGGAGCATGCTTTTGGACTGTGGGAGGAAACCGGAGTACCCGGCGAAAACCCACGCGGACACGGGGAGAGCATGCAAACTCCACACAGAAAGGCACCGGAGCCGAGAGACTCGAACCCGGGACCTTCTTGCTGTGAGGCGTCAGCGCTAACCACTGCGCCACCGCGCCGCCCCTCGTCATGAACCATGCCATTAATAGGTGCTTGCCTACACCGCACGTTGGAGTGGGACGGGGAGCGAGAGGAGTGTGTCAGGGTGTATGGTGCCAACAGCAGCCGACGCGTGGGGGAATACGAACCCACCGAGGGGGCACCCACGGTGCCCACAGAGCAATCTCCTCGCACCACATGAAGGACAGCGGTCTCAAGCGAAAGACCTTGGTGATAGGGACCAGACTGTCCTGCTTGGTGGAGACCACGGAGGGAGAGGAAGGGGTTTGGAGAGCTGGGGGAGATGATGATTCTCCCCAGTGACCTGTCACCAAGTGACCTATCACCAAAATAACAAATAAACCATTTTTAACAAAGTACAGTGCGGCATAGTACGGTATCGTATAGTCCAGCACAATCAAGCCATGAAGTAAATAAAGAATCGGAGGAAAGCAGCCGCTATCACTCGAGTGTATATAAATTATGTATAGTGTGTTGTCTTTTTGAGTGCATTATGTCAGTGGTATGTGTGTAGGGTTTTGTGTGTATAGTGTCTGCAAACGTGTATTATGCGGTGTCGTTCACAGAGAGCGTACGCGCGACCGCACAGTGTACAAACCGGTTCTGCTACATTCTCGTGTACCTTCAGTATAAATATGAATATCGCGTGAATATTTTAAACAAATAATGTAACCACGTGCTCTTGAGACTTGTTCTGTCTGCCACGCACTGGGAACATGACACTCAGGGACACGCGCACACCCTGTGTTACACAGCACTGGCGCTGGTGCCGTGTCGACAGCAAGAGTGTGCAGCAGAGACAAGGTCGCCAGCCTGCACTCGTGCTTTACACTTAGATGTCTAAAAGTCAAGGTACAGCCCTACTGTTGCAAAATTAAACAACTCCCATTTTTAATGCAATCATTGCCCTCTACTAATAGATTGGCACAAGTTCAAATCAGGTGATGAATCACCTTGTGCCCACAGTTGCAGCCGCTACTGGGAGTGCCTGTTAAGTCGTTTGAGATGAGGTGTATGTCACCGTTTGCGTGGAACGTCAATTGTAGGTAAGGTTTGGGCTGCTTTTCAATGTTGACCAGATAAGATTGGAAGTTGCGGGTGTACACCTACGCTTTATGCCACCGCACTCGGTCTGCTGGTCACACTGGCGTTGCGAGTAACACGGCGGGTTGGCCAGAGGCGGTGGGGAAGCAACCTGCCCGATTGCTTCAACTGGTGCGACAGAAGATGGATTCGAACCGGTGAACCTAGATTGCAAGTCCAACGTGCTGACCGTGTCATGGCGGGAGCTCCTTAGATTGGTGCTGGTGGCTTATCCGAAAACCTCTGCCAGTACCTCTGTGCCCGGGTTGTGACAAAGTAGTAACATTAGCTGGCTTGTCTCTGTACAAAGTGCGAGCACATGCAGGTGTTGTATTTATAATTGACTATCGTTATAAAGTAAATTCCTGCTCAAATCAGCGTTCAGCCTAAGTGCTCACCTCCTGTTTATAGCCCTGAGCGAGCTAGTTGTGGAAACGCCACATTCCACATTGATTAGGCATTCCCATAAATTGGTGCTCATGTTGCCAACCCCTGAGGGAGAAATGTTCGGCCGAATCAACCACCTACTGGGTTGTGAACTGGAAGCGGTTTCACTGTAAGCTGCTCGCTCTCCCGCCGGGCCACTTGGCCAGTTTAGAATGAGAGGCCGTTCATCAGTTGTGCTGCAATGACATGTGCGGTTCACGTGCCCGTGCCAAATGTGGGTATGTGCCGTCAATGTGTGTGCGCACGCGCGTTTGCTGTTTGGGTAGGGGTGGAGACTGCCCGTGCTATATGAGTGTGTGCGCGTGCTGCGTGCATAGGGATGAAGACTGCCCATGCCTGACGCTGAGCCTCTCAAGCAGACATCCTAATCTGGGTTCGGTCCAGGCAGTACGTGAGCGTGCATGCGTGCGTTTGCGCGCACGCCTGCTCGTCCGCTTGCCAGGCAAAATGCTCATCAAGGAGTACCGCATACCATTGCCGATGAGTGTGGAGGAGTACCGCATCGCTCAGCTCTACATGATCCAGGTGGGGTTGCGAGTGTGTCTTGTGCGTGCCCATGTTGTGCATACGTGTGATCTCCATCTGCACACGTCTCTGCATAGTGTATTGTGTGTGTGCATGTGTTTGTGTACTCTTGTTGTGCATGTGTGCAGGAATATTTTGTCAGTTGGTTAACCAACAGCACCTGACTCTGTCCATGACCTCCTGCCAAAAAGTTTCAAACTGTGCCCGGCCCAGGCACCAGTCACATTTTGGCGAATTATGTTCTTGCTTTGTGTCAGGGAGCGGTCGTGCAAGAGTTAGTGTGCTACGCTACAAAACTAGTGAACCACATTCAACTGCTGCTCGTGGCCAACATAAATTATGAATAACTGCACCTGTCCTGGGCCTCCGCGAGGTCGATTCAGCCAATAATGAGAACCCGTTGTTGTGTGAACACAATTGCTGGTAAAGGACACTTAAGCGGGTGCCATCCCCGGAGGGTTTTAGCAGCTGGGATCTTGTGTTTATGTTTCACTTCTGTGAAGTTTGCATTTTGGTTACAATGCATGGGATAAAAGTAGTTGTCAAATTTGGCAATATTCTTATCGTGTTCGTTTACCCAGGAAAGCATTTCCAGGTTTCAACTCATCTTCAGGAGGATCGTGCCGATTTGTAACAGTAGAGGGCGATGTTGCTTTGTGTGTAATCCCAGTTGAGTACTGTACAGTACAGTACTTTGCAGGTAATTTTTCAACATTGGGATGTGTGACCAATACCATTTACTTTGTGTGTGGGTTTTGTTAAACTGTAATATGAAAATTGAGAGCCTTCAGGAAACCCATGCAAAATAGGGGGAGAACATACAAACTGCACATAACAAGGAGTTCGAAAATTGAACCCAGACATTTGGTACCGCGAGGCCATTATGTCGCCATCATGTCACCATCATGTTGCCCAGTTATGAGCTGCTCGTGAATACGAGTTGCTCATGAATACGAGTTGCTCGTGAATACGAGTTGCTCGTGAATACGAGTTGCCCGTGAATACGAGTAGCCCCAGAGATGTGGAGACTAGAGATCAACCGATATATGGGCCCGTCCGAGATATCGATTGATCCATAGCAGAGACATTCAGTCCGGGCATCCATCCCAATGACAGCACATCGTGTTGTTTTCAGAAAAAGAGTCGAGATGAAACGAGCGGCGAGGGCAGTGGGGTGGAAATCTTGGAAAACCGGCCGTACGAGGATGGCCCGGGGGGTTCGGGCCAGTACACGCACAAGCTCTACCACATCGGCATGCACATCCCGAGCTGGTTCCGAGCAATTCTGCCCAAGGCCGCGCTGCGGGTGGAGGAGCAGTCGTGGAACGCATACCCCTACACACGGACACGGTGAGCCTCCTCGCATGCGTGCCCACCCGCAGAGGTTAAGGTCCCTCACATAGCGTATTTAAAAAGATCAGTTAAAGCCAGTGTGGCACACGAGGCGGTGGATG
>JAZEWT010000002.1:20105256-20125128 GCA_036362905.1 Mordacia mordax | reverse complement strand
TAAGCGGTTTCAGACAATGAGATGAGATGAGATCTCCTCAGTGGATGTACTCTTAGACACATTCTATTCTTTTGGTTGCCACTCAAGTATTCTTGAATATCATTTTTGCAGTATTTCTGAACCGAGAGTATTCATCAGTTATGCGTACATATTAAGCGTGAATGGCTCTGATGAAGCAGTTACGATTATGGGGGCACTTTTGATGAACAAAGAGACATGGTGTCTGGTGTTTGAACATCTCAATACCTGCAGTAGTGCCAGAATAGGATAAAACTTCGTCTCTTTTTTTTTCAAACTGACAATTTTGTTACATTTTGCTCACGCATTGGGCCAACGCCTGGCCGCGGGCCACGTGTTCATGATGATGATGATGTCGTGCAGAATGTGACGGCGAATCACCGAGCGAGCGACGTCCTCGTGGTGGAGGACGGGCCGCAGCTCCTTGCCGGACGGTTCATGTATGGCCCGCTCGACATGGTGACGCTCACCGGAGAGAAGGTGTGCGCACAGGCTGCTGCCGAGCACGGCTCCCGAGAGCATGCACGTTGCCTTACACTTGTGCGCAGTGGAATGTGTGAACAGAGTGGTAGGTTGTGTCCTTTCCAACTGCGGACGTTTTGATTGTCCACTTGTTGCAGAGCTATTCAAATCCGCCAGGTCGTTCGGATTAATGAAGCGCTGCTTATTAACCACAAACTACCACACACCGTGTGCTGCGCAGTGGATGTCAAAGGTCCCATGACGTAATTTGAAAATCATAGGCCGTTGTGTTTTGACGTCTCCGTTTCTGAAATATTTTATTTGCAAAAACACGACCACTGCAAAAAATCACCGAGCAGACGTCACGGAGAGGACCATGTGGGTGAGACACTCGCTCAAAGTCTATGGCGTTATGTAAATGATGTTCACGCATAGGGCACTATGGAAACGATCAACGTCCAATACGATACAACCTGTGAAAAGCACATTGGCAGCGTACTAGTTTATTATAGACTTTGCGATACAGACGACCCTGTAGAGCCTTGTGTATGTTAACAACAGCTGGAGCTGCGTCATGGATATAACGGCATCATTGCTCAGGGGGAGAGGAAGAAGGAAGGACGGGGGGGTGGGGGTGAAGCGCAGCCTGATCACAGGTAGCGAGATCTGTCGGATTGACACAGTCAGACGGTTCGTTGTGAAGGCGTTTCAAGGTTTCACAAATTACTCCACACTCCCCTGCAGTTTAGCACTTAGGTGCGCCAAGGCAGCAACTCTTCCGAGTAGGGCAGTTCAGGCGTAAAGGGATGGAGGATCGTGAGATTTGCACTCCTTTAACATCGCTTTCTCAACAATGTTAAATGCTTGGCAAAAATCGTTCGCATTACGAGAGAAGCCTGGGGACTTCAGATCCAGGAGTGAGTCAGCAGGAAAAAAGGGCTATAGCCATGCACATAATCTGGTTGATGTATGTTGTTGTGCTCTGGAAGAACCAGGGCATTCCCAGAATGTGTCCGTGTAGGTCTGTGGGGTACTTGGTGGGCATGTGCGGCAGTTGTCAGCGAGGCTGGGGGGGAATTTCGCTCCTTTATGGTAAGATAGAAGGCGTGTAGGAATTTGCACAGGTAAGAACAGACGTTGCTAAGCCATTCATTCTAGATATTATTGTGAGTTCGTTCAATTACTGGCTCATTAAGGAGGGATTTCCAGAGAGCATCCACTGGGCCTCTTATAAATTGAATAAGGAGGGGGTAACTGCCTCTAAGATTTGCCAGGGAGTTAGTGGAAGTAAGCCATTCTGAGATTTGAAAAGTAGTCCCTGAGAAGATATTTAGGAGAAGGAATGGAATATTTTAGTTGATTCAAGTCAAACGCATGGATGACAGATATACTGAAGGCAATACGGATAGCCTCAAATGAGTGAAAGAATCAAGCGAGAAAGGGAGGTAATACTTGCTCGGATCCAGGTATTCCGTCTTAGAGGTTCCTTTACCAACCAAACGTAAAGGATTATTTAGATGGGAGATTGTAGGGTTAACAATGTGGGCAGATCAGCCTCCTTCTCCAGATGCTGCCAGACTTTTAGAGTATTACCCGGGGTCTAGAAAAGGGAAGGGGTGGGAGCAAGCAAAATCACCGTTTCAATGTGAAGGTTTGCCACGAAATTACTTAATTGGATAAAACTGAATCGCAACATCACTCCCTCACTGTGAAACCACTGCAAACTATACTGTTCTGTGACATCCAGTGACGCGTTCATTTACGACAGTGTGTTGTAAGAGTGGTTGGTGGGAATACCAAACGTTCAAACGTCGGTGTTGTCTCTGATTGCTCTGTGCTAATTTAGCATTGTCCACGTTGTAGTTAACCCTTGTGTTTTCCGGCTTAGGTGGACATCCATATCATGACTCAGCCACCCGCGGGCGAGTGGGTGCATTTTGACACGGAGGTGACCAACAGCAGCGGCCGGATTAACTACTTTATTCCGGACTCGAGGCGGTTAGGCATCGGCATGTATCCGGTCAAGATGGTCGTCAGGTAAGATTGCGTATTTGTAATCATTACGCGACCAGATCACCTTGTGGTGGGTGCTCTCACTACCGGCATGGTGGCCAGGCACGTGCTCTGCTGCTGAGCCACATGGCCTCTGAGGCCAGTTCAGTTTAAACTACACATCTGCCACCGACACTGGAGAGACGAAGGTGGTTGAGCATTGTGCTTCTCCCACCACTTCCATGTGTTTCGATATCATCATTGGAGTAGGAAATTACTTTCACATTTTGATCTTTGCGTTTCGCGTAGGGTGAGCGATCTCGTCGGTGCAGCCACCTGGTGATTTCTGTGGTTCATAGTTTGGTCTCATGGCGACTCTGGTGGTGGTGCTGTTTGCAATTGTGTCTCACAGGGGAGACCATACCTTTGCCGACTGCTACCTAACGGTGCTACCACGCGGCACGGAGTGTGTGGTGTTCAGCATCGATGGCTCCTTTGCGGCCAGCGTCTCCATCATGGGCAGCGACCCCAAAGTGCGTGCTGGCGCTGTCGACGTTGTCAGGTAGAGGCTGGTTTTTCGGTTCGGGCACCGGGTGACGTGAGTGACCGATGTCCAGCATGTACACGTGATCATAGAACTGGCCACTCGGCGACCTTGGCCAGGCAAGTGTGTGTGAGTGAGTGCTGAAATGATTGCGAGTGTGTGTGAACTGTGTTTGAGTGTGCTTGCATGTAGTGGTTTGCATTCGGCGCTGCAAACCGGACGGCCAGAGTTTGATTTTCGCTCACAGCCAACACCAGTCCTGGGCCTCTCGTGAGTTAACTCCACCTCAATTGGGTATTTAATGTGCTGTGCAAATATCACTACTGGGGAGGACACTGAGCAGAGTGCTCGCCACTCAGCCTCTCGTGTGCTGTGCCAGCCGTTATAGGTGCTTACTATTAGCACTTGCCCCAAGTCTGTCAAGGTTAAATGTTCTTCGTGTGTGGGCCTGATATATAGTGGTTAGCGGATCTCCTGCATTAATAACCTGGTCAAAACCCACGATACCTTCATTATGCCAGGTTCTTCTGCATGCGTTGGGGGTCATTGAACCTCTGCTAATAAGCATTAAGCATCTTCATTATATTGAGCAGGCCTGGGTAAAGCTGTGGCCAGGACGCAGAGCTATTCCCTGTTAACAGACGGATGCTACGGATGTCTGTTGGCTCGTATATTTTTTAACGTGTGTTTAACCATATAGATATTTATTATTACAGCAGAAAATGCCTGGTGAACTTGCAAACTCTGGATGTGGAATTCATGCATTACAATAAACAGTAGAACTAACCAAAGCAAACAATATAAAATCACAAAGAAATACAATGAATGTACCACGTAAAATTGTGCAAGGATGAAAACTAAACTCTATCATCATAAAATAAACTAACACATTATTGCACGGGACAGAATGACATAATTCCAATAAATTAATAAGACAAAAAACTGCAATGAAGTGACAGTGCGATGGGAATAAATGGCAAAAAACCTTATTGCATAACAATTGAACAAAATATGCAGTCATTTAGACCACTTATCAATTTCTGCATTTGCAGCTAATCAGAAGTTTGAATTCTAATAGGGATCGAAGGTCGCACTTTGAAGGCAGTGACTGTGGCCTCAAGTTCACGGCAATATTTTTTTTACTAAAAACGCGGGGCAGCCACCATGACAGGTTTTTGCCTCAAATCTGGATGTGTACCTCGGAATATTTAGCAGACAGTAGGTTGAGCTTCTAAGAGTAAATTGCTTAATTTATAAGGTCAACAAATCCATCAAATATTTTAGTCATTTGTTATGTGGGACCACAAGTATCAATTTGGCCCAGTGAATAAATTTTGAGCCAGTATACAATTCACAATGGTGGATTTTATCAGGGGCGTCCAAAACAAATTTAAAAGCAGAATAATATAGTGGTTTTATTTATGCAGTGTTGGATTCTGATTTATAGATAATGTCACAATAATCTAACAATTGTATAATATGTAATGATGTAGGTTTTTTCACCTTTACCTAGTTTAAGTGGAACTTAGTTACAAAACAATATTTCCCTGATGAAAGCCAATTTTATTATTGACGATTGCTTCGAAAAGCTGCTCTCTCGGGACAGCCGCGTCGATGGCTCTCTCTCCTCTCCTCGCGACGTTTCGCCTCACACGTTAGAGGCATCGCCTCACACGTTAGAGGCATCCTCACGTTAGGCGAAACGTCGCGAGGAGAGGAGAGAGAGCCATCGACACGGCTGTCCCGAGAGAGCAGCCTTTCGAAGCAATCATCATGCATCGAGCCGTGAAAACCTACATCATTACAATTTTATTATTGTTGATGATGCAATTGGGCAGATAACAGAGCAGTTTGTGACTATGCATTGGGAAATGCAAAGTGTTCCTTGCAGCAATGGATTGTTCCGGTCACCAACCATCATAGTTCACCATGTTGCTCACAGTTACGATAGAAAGGGTTTGTCTGTTTTCAGACAGAGATGTACTCCTTGTGTGTTCTGGATTTTTAATGTAGTGCAACTGGAGTCCGGTTCAATCAAGGTGAATGCAGATGCAAACACTGTCTTTCTCATGTGCTCCAGAGGTACAATGCTATTCAGAATGTGGTGCTGGGCAGTGCTGAGGTTTAGCTTGTAAAAATATCCACACTTATCCATGATGAAAGTCTTTAGAGACGAAGTGCTCAACATGTAGACAAATCCAACATAACACATGGATTACAAGCAATTGTGAAAAGTCGCGTGCTAATTTACTGTAACGATTTTTCTTTTCTGTTCCATTGTTGACTGTCCTTTGTTTAGGCACTGGCAAGACCTTGGCTATCTCATTGTCTACGTGACCGGCCGGCCTGACATGCAGAAGCAGCGTGTTGTGGCCTGGTTGGCGCAGCACAACTTCCCACATGGCTTGGTGTCGTTCTGTGATGGCCTGGTGCACGACCCTCTACGACACAAAGCCAACTTCCTGCGGTCGCTCATAATGGAGGTACACATTAAAAACGTGGCACACGAGCTAATCGCACTCACACCGGCCGCATGCACTGATCAGGCCGCTGGGCGGTACAGTCGTAACACTTGCGATGCACGGCAGGTGCCCCATGAGCCGCGCTGATGTGAGATGCTGATGAGTGTGTGGACACTGCGTGTGCTCTGCCTGTGCTCTGCGTGTGCAGAAGCACGTGCGTATGCACTCTGCTTATGGATCCACCAAGGACATCGCCGTGTACAGTGCCCTGAGCCTCGCCCCAAACCAAATCTACATCGTGGGCCGTCCTACCAAGAAATACCAGCACCTGTGTCAGGTGTGTTCCCTTCACCCCTGACCCTTGTTGACATTTCTCTGACATCTGTTTAGTGAGGTTTTCCTTTCACCCAAGTGTTGCAAGGTACTCTGCCAAGGGAAGAGTGAGAAAAAGACATCTATAGAAAAGCATGCAGGCTGATAAATACTACTAAAGGGTTAAACTGAGATAATATTTAAAATTTTAAATGTTACTAGGAAATTACATGTGCTCTTAAGCATATTTGTTTGAATATATGTTTTTATCATAAGCCAATTAATGTAATGTAATATAAATGCGTGTATTAGCACTAATTTCAATTCTGTAATAGTTTTTTTCTTCTCTGATTTCACTTGTATTTATTTTGCTCTGGTTTGTATTTGCTTCATTGTTGCACCACGTGTTTATTTTCTCACATTATTGATCCCGGTGACCTTTGCATTTTATGATCTCAAGTCTCTTGCGTTTTCACCCAGTAAAGCAAACCACTCCTTGACTGCACTCCAAACCTCCTGTTGTTCCAAACGCAATCGCCATGGGCCTCCCGGCCACGTGCGGAAAATCCTCGTTGGCTTGCGTTGAAGTGTCTCTGCACGGGGTGTGTGCGCCTGCAGTTCCTAGCTGATGGATACGCGGCCCACCTGGCACAGCTGGAATACCACCATTGCTCGCGACCGGCCAAGAGCAACGCGCGCATGGTGCTACGCAAGGGCAGCTTTGGGCTGCCGGGCCAGTGCGACGCCTTTCGAAAGCGCGGTCACCTGCGCAGAGCCGTGTCCGTTCACCAGGCCGCTGGGGTCGGCGGCGTCGCCGGAGCTGTGGTGCCAGGAGTGCCGGTGATCTCGGCGGCCGGGAAGGCGCCGCCCGAACGCGCGCTCAGCCAGAGCGAGCCGGAGCGAGAACAGAAGGAGCGCGTGACGGCACGGAGCATGAGCATCGTAGCTGGCGGCTGCTGGAGCAAATCGGCAGGGCACGCGGGGAGTGGTGCTGGACCGCCGGGGCCGGCTGGAGGGCCGAGGCTGGAGAGCAGCGTCTAAACAGGCAGCTACACCGTGGACGGATGGGCTGCGTAGTTGTAGAGGTATATCAGTACATCTGTGCTGCTGTAATGCAGGTAAATGAGTGCATTGGTTGCATGGATAGGAGCCAAAATCACAAAGCATAAGAACCACTTTATTGTCTTTATGTTGGGCTCGAAGCACATTGCGCTGCGAACAGTTATCTGTAGCTGCGGTATTAGAACGCTGCTTATATGCAGGGCGTTGTGCAGAACATGTCTACAATGGATTATCACTCTTACACAACAGTACATTCCCCTCTCTCACAATGACCACTAACAATGTCACGTTAGCACAGCAAACTTGTCACATTACACATTTATTTATGGTTTATACACGAGCCTCTTGTTTAAGAGCAGCACATTTAATTAACCAAACGTGTGGAGAATTAGGATGGTTAGATTCATGGAGCCTCGTTATGTGGACTCAGAAGACACGTGGTACCACGGAGCCAGCCCAGTTGCACTGTGGAGGCAAAGGGAGGGAGCGGTGGGTCACTGTCGCATATCGCCGTAATGATGATGATGATGATCCGCTGTCTAGGAAGAGGTCTCGGGGTGGTCTCTCTTGTGAAGTTGTCCCTGGTTAGAAGTACAGTACTGTATTCAATAACTATATTACGATGTCCAATGACAGTAAAAGTGACTTAGTGATGCTTTTTGCGCAAGTTTTATCTCTTGTGTTTGAATATTTGATGACAGCTGAAAGTATTTACGCAACGCTGCCGTTCCCTCGTTATGATGTCGCAAAACTCCGAGTCTTTAAATATGGGAGACGATTTTGGTGTTGGGAGAAAAACAACTGGGTTCACTCGGCACTGCATCTTCGAGGCCACCCTGATGAAAAAAAGTTGGCTTCGCGTGTATAGTTTGTCTGTACTGGATAAACTAATTTGACACGACGTGGATAAGAACGTAACCTGAATGATGGATAGAGCAGGGCTCAAGATGCAAACAAATCTGGAGGTAGATAAGACTGGAAAGTAAGTTAATGGCCACCATCAAGAATGATTTCCCAACACCATATACTACAGCCTACATGTTATACATACTATATATATATGTGTGTAGGATTATATATAGTAACCCGTGTACGCGCATACGTGTACAGTTTATGCGCTTCAACCTCTTAACGAGCGATTCTGCACAGCCTGATCACCTGGTTCCGATTTGCATGGCACCTGCAAGAGCATACCTGGTATTGGGTAATCACGGGTTTAATATTTTTAAAGTTTTATATGGTATAATCTCCGTTTTTTATTATTATTGTTACGAATGTTATCCTGCATTAATGTCATGGTTTGCGTAAAAAGTATAATTGTATATACGCGTAGTGCACACGGTGTAGCAGGGTGAGCAGACCATAGGATCCTGCCACCAGCCCCGCACATACTTGTCCGGTGGGTGGTGCCGGTCTTGCCATCAATGCTCCGGCCTTCCCGACCTGTGCGAGGGCCATCGTTGTGTCGCAGTGTTCACGAAGCTGGGCCGGTGTGCACTCGTGTTGTGACTTCATTTAAAAATACCAGCATCTCCTGAGTTACTCAACTGTGTAGTGAACGTGAGCTGCTCCTCGTCAAGGTGATGTTTCTCATAGGCTAGAATAGACGCACAATCATTGCTGCACAATTAATATTCGTGTTTGGCCTTTTGTAAAAACACAGGGAAATGGAAACACTTGTGCAGAAAGGTGACACGTCTACCATTGCCAAAAAATGTACCAATTACAGCAAAGCAGCCAGTACATATGTGCTACACGCATTGTGCTCACAAATTTTACCATTGCAATATCCTTTGGCTATAAGAATAATGAACCTGCATTTGAAGTGAAAATAATTATGCGTTGTCTTCTGGTTCTAAGAATTAAAACACAACATTGAATAACTGGGGTTAAAACGGTGAGATATTGTAACCGTTATCAAAATCGCTCATTATGGTCAAAATGTGCAAAATTGTCACGACCAAAACAGTTACCATATTATAGGCAATACTGGGCATATGCAGTGTGGTATGTACACATGCAACAATTCTGCACGCAGTGGAAACCTTTTTTGCATTTTATGGTCATGTGGCCACACCACTATCGCTGAGCATCTGAACAATACAATCGCCTGCACATGGAAGTAGCTGGCTTTGTAACCACTGCTTGTGGTTCGAGCCATGGGACATATTTAATTTGCGACAGAAATACCAGTGGACCCCAGCTGTGTCCTTCGTGTCTAAAGACGACATTGCTCCAGTCTGCACCTGTCTTGTGTGAAAGCACATACCTTGGTGCGTCCTGTTTTCTAGTCCACCCACCCCACTCCTGGTTATTTATTATGCTGCTGTTACCTTGTTTTGAAGTGTGTGTGAAGTATATACCAGGCTTTGTCGTATTGAATTTGCCAAATAACACTCCATGAGGAAACGGTGTCCATCAGCGTAGTCTGAGGACCAATAATAGCCATTTGAGAGACGTTATTGAGTTCAAGGTGCAAATACCTGGACCGAAAAATTGGGTCCATCGCTCAGCACTTATTGTTGTTGTGTTGCCGCTGCTTTCTAGAAATGCGTTACGATGGTCTTCTGACTCACAGCCCGAACATTCCTATGTTAGCATTCATGTCAGTGTTTGTGCTGTTTCATTTGCAATCGTAAATATTGATAAAGGGACAGTACTCTACAATGTTTGCCAGTTCTAGCACGCGTGTGTGTGAGGTCGTATTTGTTAGGGCCAGTATTATTCTTTCAGATTTTTCACCAAGGCCACAGTAAGCTGTCTTGTCAGCCATGTGCAATAATAGCCCAGATTGGGAAATGCAGATACATTCTGCTGGTGGGAACTTTGTGACCTCCAGATGCTTCTGCACTGATTAAAAATTTGACTTTATTGGATGGCTTTCCAACAGCTGATGACCATATTTTATATTTGACCGCTCGTGATGGTTTGAAAGTGATTATATATTAAGTGTTTATTTTTCATATCTGGCAACCTCTCTGAGCAACACAGGGTGTCCGTTTGCGTTTTCCGTTCCGCGGGCCGAACTGTGCTGTTTAATCCCATGAATGTTCATTGGACACTTTTACTCTTTTGAAAACTGACGAATGGTAATTCCGATACTACTCACTAAAGCTAGTTATTGTTGCTTCGGCGACTGTTGCATAAACACACAACTGTATAGCCTTCAGAGGTATATTTTGATAGTTTTGTATGTTATGCATGCTCCTTGTTAATTTACTGTAAAATGATGTTTTTAAAAGTCATGTTTGATGAACGTTCAACATGCCTATGGTGGAGGCCAGGCGTCGCACAGGTCTGGATCCGGCATCCGTGGACGTGACATCTTGGTAAACTATGCCTGTGCGGGATTGGCGATTTCCCTGGTTTGTCGAACCGTAGTGCTGAAGAGAGCTCGTATGGCGTAGTAACGTTTTCATTTGATAAACTTATGCAAGCCATTAGTGATGTACTACTGATCATGCATGCGCACGTGCCCTGATGCCACGGGCAGGTTTACCCCACTGGCAGCACATGCGGGCATGTCACCCTCGTTGGGTGGTGTGGTCGCCTCACCTGTGTGTAAATATTGCTTACACTATTTAATGCTGCATTAAACGTCATGTGGTCAACGCTGGCGGTGTCACGTTTATTCCGCGTGGCCTCTGCGCGTTCGCTCCTCCTGTGCAGCCGCACGAGTGCCCTCGCGGGTTCCCAGTGGCAGGGCCAGTTCGACGACACCGAGGTTCTAAACTCGCTTCATTGTTCACATCCAGATGCCTGTGGTCCGCACGGAGGTCCGCGTTGGTTGACACCGACACGTGGCGCATTGCACGGCGCCCGTCCCCACGTGACGTTTCCCAGGTAACGAGGGGGCGACCACGTTGAATGGTGGAAATTATTAAAAAAACAACGAGTTTTATAAATGACCGAATTCTCCTGTGCACATTCAACCGGATTGAACGGCAAACGGCGTTGATTACCGTTCACGCGTCGAGCGAGCCATCCGTATGACGTGGGTACCGAGTAACGAGTTATGGAACCCAGGCAGGGCGGCACGGTGGCCCAGTGGGTAGCGCTGTCGCCTCCTCACAGCAAGAAGGTCCCGGGTTCGAATCTCGTCTCGGGTGCCTTTCTGTGTGGAGTTTGCGAGCTTCTCTCCCCGTGTCCGCGTGGGTTTTCGCCGGGCACTCCGATTTCCTCCCACAGTCCAAAAAAACATGCTGCTGCATAGGTTAATTGGCTTGCAGACTAACTTTCCCCTAGTGCCCGGTGATGTACTGGCGTCCCATCGTGGGTATATCCCTACAGGACTGTCGCAGAGAGGGGACGCTGTTGTTTGAACGTCGATGAATCATGATTCCCCTACCAAGGCGGTTCTTTCTGGGCAGCCGTGGCGTCTGAGATGTTTCGTCTCATGGGTACCGTCAGGCGTGCCGTGACTGAGTGAACTCTGTGTGACTGCTGTGTCATACATGTGTCATCATTCATTTCAAATTGCATTCCTTTATCTTTTGTCCAGCTTCCTCCCCTCCGGGATTAAAGGAATACAATTTAAAATTAATATCAAGACATAACAGGGTCTATAGATTCTTGTTATATTATCTCATCTCATTATCTGAAACCGCTTAATCCAATATAGGGTCACGGTGAGCCGGAGCCTATCCCGGAAACACAGGGCGTAAGGCAGGAATACACCCGACGACGGGACGCCGGTCCATCGCCAGGCATTGCGGGACAATTTTAGTCTGCGAGCCAATCAACCTATCCAGGAGCATGCTTTTGGACTGTGGGAGGAAACCGGAGTACCCGGCGAAAACCCACGCGGACACGGGGAGAGCATGCAAACTCCACACAGAAAGGCACCGGAGCCGAGAGACTCCAACCCGGGACCTTCTTGCTGTGAGGCGTCAGCGCTAACCACTGCGCCACCGCGCCGCCCTCTTGTTATATTATATTATAAAAGAGGAATTATTTTGTTCTCCGCTAACTTTGTCCTATCATTTATGTCTACTCTTTGACTTTTAGTTGAACTGTCCTTATGTTGAAATGCCATTCTCTCCACAGCTCGGATTTGTAAAAAAAAAAATTGTTGCTGATTTTTCGTTCTTATGTCGTGATTGACATGCAGTTCTCTCCGCAGCTCTGTGCAGCACTTTGTGACCCTCGGGTGAAACGCCCTCTGCACGTGCAACTATTATTGTTCCATTGGGTCAATAGATTCTTGTTCCTATTTTATCTGTATCGATTCGGGGGTCTGTATCCCGTCTGTTCCGCTCTGTTGCGTTTGTATCGATTATGTACCGCAGTTTTGGTCTGTATCGATTCACGTTCATTGGGTCCCGTCCAGCGGGGCCCTGCAACCACACGAGGCGCTATTGCTGTTCATATCAACTTAAAGTACAGTGTTTAGGTATTATTATACCGCGTTTTTAACACAGGAAAGCCTCGCTTATGCCAAGTATTTGCAGTAGGGAGCGATTTTACTGTTGGGTTATCGAAACTAATTTGTAGGTAAGTTGTCAACACTGTGACATTTTATTCACTACGAGTTACCTCATCTCATATCATTGTCAGAAACCGCTTTAGTCCTGTACGGGGTCGCGGTGAGCCGGAGCCTATCCCGGCAGACACAGGGCGCACGGCAGGGATGTACCCACGATGGGACGCCAGTCCATCACCGGGCACCGCGGGCGATTTAGTCTGCGAGCCAATTAACCTGTGCGGCAGCGTGGTTTTTTTTGGACTGTGGGAGGAAACCGGAGTACCCGGCGAAAACCCACGGCGGACACGGGGAGAGAAGCTCGCAAACTCCACACAGAGAGCGGCACCCGAGCCGGGATTCGAACCCGGGGACCTTCTTGCTGTGAGGAGGAGGCGACAGCGCTACCCCGCTGGGCCTCGCCGCGCCGCCCCCACTAGCAGTTAAAATATATTTTAACTACGGTTAGGAAACAAAACTGTGGGAGAACAAACTCCAACTTAAATACAATAGTCTCATCTCATCTCATTATCTGAAACCGCTTAATCCTATATAGGGTCACGGTGAGCCGGAGCCTATCCCGGAAACACAGGGCGTAAGGCAGGAATACACCCGACGACGGGACGCCGGTCCATCGCCAGGCATTGCGGGACAATTTTAGTCTGCGAGCCAATCAACCTATCCAGGAGCATGCTTTTGGACTGTGGGAGGAAACCGGAGTACCCGGCGAAAACCCACGCGGACACGGGGAGAGCATGCAAACTCCACACAGAAAGGCACCCGAGCCGAGAGATTCGAACCCGGGACCTTCTTGCTGTGAGGCGTCAGCGCTAACCACTGGGCCACCGCGCCGCCCACAATAGTCACTTTAACCCCATATTAAGTCATGATCAATTACGGGAGGTTTTCGCTTCGTGAGTTACGTGCAATCGGCCACTCGTCTGCCCCCAACGCGTGCCAAGCCTAGTTGTATTGCACTCTCTATGGAGGCCTCCCCCCCCGGAATCCGTGACACTGGAGCGTGCCATGGAGCTGAGAGACTCCTCTCTCTCCTCTCCGTCTCTCTCCGTCTGCCCGCAGGATGCAAAGCTCGTCGGCGTTCCGTGCGTTCGAGGGCGAGACGCTGAGCCGCCTGCGCAGATGTTTCCCCTTCTTGAGGAAGTCGCAGACGCGCGCCTGTCTCCGCATGGCTTGGAGGGCCCGCCGGCCTCCGCGAGGGCCCTCGCCCGGCTCGCGTGCGTCCGACCGGTGAGTTGCTTCGAGGCCGCGGGGCCACTAAAGTCTCGTCTCATTATCTGAAACCGCTGAATCCTATATATAGGGTCACGGTGAAGCCGGAGCCTATCCCGGAAACACAGGGCGCAAGGCAGGGATACACCCGACGACGGGACGCCGGTTCATCGCCGGGCATTGCGGGACAATTTTAGTCTGCGAGCCAATCAACCTATCCAGGAGCATGCTTTTGGACTGTGGGAGGAAACCGGAGTACCCGGCGAAAACCCACGCGGACACGGGGAGAGCATGCAAACTCCACACAGAAAGGCACCCGAGCCGAGATTCGAACCCGGGACCTTCTTGCTGTGAGGCGTCAGCGCTAACCACTGGGCCACCGTGCCACCCGGGCCACTAAAGTCTGTCCGCGAATTGAGAGCGATCTCTCGCGCGGTGGGAATTGTTTTGTACCGAGAACTTGTACTGGGGGCGGGCGGCGCGGTGGACCAGTGGGTAGCGCTGCAGCCTCACAGCAAGAAGGTCCCGGGTTCGAATCTCGACTCGGGTGCCTTTCTGTGTGGAGTTTGCATGTTCTCTCCTCGTGTCAGCGTGGGTTTTCGCCGGGCACTCCGGTTTCCTGCCCACAGTCCAAAACACATGTTGCTGCATAAGTTAATTGGCTTGCAGGCTAAATTGCCCGCAGTGCCCGGTGATGGACTGGCGTTCCATCGTGGGCATGTCCCTGCCTTGCGCCCTGTGTCTGCTGGGATAGGCTTCGGCTCACCGCGATCATGTACAGGATTAAGCGGTTTCTGACAATGAGATCAGAACTTGTACTGGTTTTGCTCTGCTAAACTTTAATACAGTTTACTGTACAGTTTGTGTAGACCTACGCTGCCTGCAAAATATGTTGAGCTTTGGTCAGCAGTGGTAAAGGTTACAATACTAGCATCACACTAAATACCCATTAAACGTGTGATTTAAAAGATGACTTTTATTCACAAATACGATTGCAGTTGTTCTCATAAAATGAAAATGTTACGTTTTTTTATTACATGGTCATGAAGATCGGTTGTCGAGACCACCCCCCCAGAATCTTTTCTCAAGCTGAATGAAAACGACTGTCGTAATGAATGGCCACTGGCTACCTCGATTTACACAAACACGGACATGAGTAAGACCTTCAATTTTGAGGAATCTGAAAATAAGGTCCCGGTGATAAATGTTGCAGTAAAAGTTAAAATGGTCACGGGGAATCATAATGAAGCTTTCCCTGAAAATGAAAAACTGGGGACTGCAAACTCTGAAACTTCAGGATGTCAGTCAGCAATTATAACAAGAACCATTAAATCCATCAGGAAGTACCAGCATCGCAAGATGAAAGGGAATACATATGTGGGTTCAATGGACATGAACGCTGCTGTAAGTAATTTGACCAAAAGCAAACCAACGCTGAAGGGTGATGAAGGCATTGAACAGGTGTATTCTGAACAAAACCACAAAAAACAAGAAATGATCATCGAATGTTCACCAAAGATGGGTGAGAGAAATACTGAAATGAATGCACGTAATTTCAATCAGCATTGTCATGAAAACTCAGAAGTATACATTGCAGCTAGTGATAGTAATAGCAGCAGTAATTCTTTGTCGTCCCATAATGAAATCCAAATGTTTAAAAATAAAAACCAAAATGTCAGTGAGCAAGGTGAGGTGTGTGGGGCAGCGCAAGGTGACAGTGGACTGGGTCGGGTGGCCAGGCACTGCAGAGATGCGACAGAAGATAATTTCAAAAGTGAAACGTCACAAGGTAAAGAGAACCAACGGTACCAAAAAGATGCTACGATGAAATACACGGAGATGATTCCTGGTCGCGTCTTGGAAACGCAGACGCAGCATACTGACTGGGAACGTACACGGGTGCCTTGGGATATTTGTGAAACCATGCTTAGTTCCGACCAGGAAATGAGCAATTCCTGTGTTAGTGAACAATGTGCAAAGACAGACAATGGAGATGATTCAAACGTGGACACAGACTCTAACAGCGCAACAATTTCCACGACACATTCAAACGTGAGTTAAACATGAATATGTTGTACAATGGCTTTCTACCGTACATCGTTCTTAAATGTGGTTGCTAAAAAAATGATGTGGCCTCTATGCACGCCATTTGAAGCTATGCACAGTATTTAAATACTCCTCTTGTTTTTCGTGTCAGTGTGCTGATGACATTTTACTGCCTTCACCAGTCGCATGCGGAAGACGTTTGGGAAGAGGGCAAGGATAACCGAAGCTTGGAAGAGTTTACTCAAAGCTCAGAGCACAGCATTGGCAGGGTGCTTTGGGGAAGTCAGCCTCACGACCTGGAGCAAAATACGGTAACGCAGCCTGCTGCAGCTGTTTCCATAACACAGTCGACCCAATAATTTATATTCAAGTCAAAAGTATAACAGGCTTTCAGTTTATGGAAAAGGATTGGATAATATTCCACATAGCATTGATACAATTACAGTGGGTTTTTTAGAGAACATACTGTCATCAATGAATTCACAGTGCCTTCATGAGAGTTACAGTGGTGTAATGGATCACACTGTTTTTGCAGTTCAGAGGTCAATGGTTCCTGTATAGCAGTTGAAATAATTATTTGGCAGATTTCTTAAAATCCTCACTGCCCGTGTCAATCCAGCAGTATACAGTGAACGATTTCTCTACAGTCAATCAGGTAAAGTATCACACTCCCACCGTTTCATACGTCTGGTCAGTGTGGAAGAGCAGACAAAGAACCTTCTCGAGCTCCCTCTAATGAAAACCCTTCTGCCATTAGTGGTGTGAGCATTAATTAAATTGAAAAAAATATAGAACACCCCGTGTCTCCATAGGTTTTTTGCCAAGTTTTCCGGTTTTATCCCACCGTTCAAAGACATGCTACTGTGTAGGTTAATTGGTCTGCTGAGTAATTTGCCCCCAGTACCCTGCAATGCACTGTCATCACATCCTACATATAACCCTGTCTGGAGTTTCTCAGTGTTTTGTTCTCAGCCGACTCCTTCAGCATCTACATAAAACTACTTGGCCATATCCAGCGCAGTCTCAATCTGAGCTATCATTGCTATGCCAATGACATCCAAATCTATATCAACGCAAAGCCATCCATCAATGCCTCTGGTCTGTCCTCACTGTCAACTGTGAAGGTCTGGCTCAATTCATATTTCCTAAAATTAAATGGTGACAAAACAGAACTTTTGCTTGTCGGAACCCCGCACCAATTGTCCGGTGCTGAACATATGCATTTGATACTTGACGACCAGACGATTGAAGTTGCTAAGTCAGTCTGGAGTCTAGGAGTGACTCTTAATTCATCATTCAGCTATGAGACACACATCAACAAGATGACGAAGGTAGCCTATTTCCATCTCAGAAGCATTGCCAGACCGCGCAGCATGCAGTCACCCTCCGATGCTGACAAGCTAATACACATTTTTATCTCTTCTCGAATCGATTATTGCAATTCAATGCTCCCTGGCACCTCTGCCTACCTGATCAATCGTCTAGAACATGTGCAGAATGCGGCTGCAAGAGTTCTCACTCGCACACCCATCCTCGATCATATATCCCCAGTACTAGTGTCTCTCCACTGGCTACTGGTTAAATATAGGATCAATTTCAAGATCCTACTTCTCACCTACAAGGATCTCACTGGCGCTGCTCCGACAGACATGCGTGACCTACAGCTGGCACCCTCCTAAACATGAAAACTTCGATCCTCCAATACGGGCTTGATGCATGTGCCTATCGCATCTCCATCTAGCGGGTGACAGAGCCTTCTCGTGCGCTGCTCTCAGACTCTGGAATGCCCTTTTATTGGAGATTTGGTCAGCTGATTCCCTGGGCATTTTCAATTCTTGTCTCAAGACTTGTTCTGTGAGGCTTTATAAGTCCTCTGGCTAAGACTATTGATGTGGCTCACTGTTCTCGTACTGGAATGATGGCTCGTTGTCCACCTGGGCCTGCTAGGAAACACTTTTTCCTTCCTTAGTTTGTCAAACAATTATTTTTATCGCTCATTATGTGCCTTTTAATTATAGCCATTAATTGACTGTCAAATTGCTCTGATGTTCTTGTTGACATGCCGTGCTCTCCATAACTCAGATTTGTAACAAAAAAACTGTTATTGTTGTTGATTTGCCATTCCTACGTTGTTGTTGTTGTCACTGACATGCCGTTTTCTTTACAGCTCTGTGCAGCACTTTGTGACCCCCAGGTGAAAAGCGTTGTAGAAGTGCATTTATTATTATTAACCCCGCCTTGCGCCCTGTGTCTGCCAGGATAGGCTCCGCCCACGCGGCCCTATACATGATTAAGTGGGTGTTGATAATGATGATGAATATATAAAACATTGACGTTTAAAACCGTTTCGTTTGTGTAAACTTACTGTCATAGTGGCACAGTTCAGAAGAAGGAATGGACAAGTGTGAATCGATGTGCGATTTATTTAGTGACATCAAACCCCTGCAGACAACGACCAGTAAGCAGAGAAGCAGTTACCACATTTGCCGATAAAATGACAAGTCTAATGTGCTGTTAAATGAGTGGGACGTTTTGTGTAGTTATGGAAAATTGTGTAATAATACGATATCACCACCAGCATTGCCACATGATTCAGGAGCATGTTAAAGATTGAGTTATGTGTTGAATACATTCGTCATTACATCAGTTTGAACCCAATGCAAAATTTAGATTTAATTGAAATAAAACTGAAGTGCAAATAGCATGCTTTGTAGAGCACAATTGATGCTTTGAAATACTGTATACTACATTCCTGTCCAAGATTTACCATATAGGAATGGTGTACATATTCTGAAAGTGTTTCTGATGGAGCTCTTAATAATATTTGTGATGTTTGTCTTCCTGTCAGCGACTGAGAAAGATGAGAGTATAGGGGCTACGAGAGAATTCTGGTGCTTCTAGGATGCGGCAGAGATGGAAACGACGACGGAAGACGTTACCTTCATGCTAAACCTCACGTTGGCTTTTGTGTTAATTGATCTTCAGCTTTCGTGTTGTTAAAACGTTTTTCAATGGTTTTTGCTCTTTCTGGACATTGCAGTTGTTAATGTTGCAATTAATATGAAATAAACATTATTCATTGTTACTGCTGAAATTAAGGAACAGCTCCTCCGCTACCGGAAGGCATTTGACTGCCCGTACCAGCCATTTTTTCAGCGTCCTACCAGTCACTCGCCCTCACCTCCCGTTGCTGATAAAGATCAGGCGGATCAGTTGATTCGGTTTTTTTCTGAAAAATGTGAAGCCCATCGTTTCTCTACCCAGCCTCAATCACCAACCAATACCTGAATAATTCTTCGTCCACCTTCGTTGACCTCAAAACTGAAATCTTCCGAATTAATGGAATTCGAGGTCTCATCTCATCTCATTATCTGAAACCGCTTAATCCTATATAGGGTCACGGTGAAGCCGGAGCCTATCCCGGAAACATAGGGCATAAGGCAGGAATACACCCGACGACGGGACGCCAGTCCATCGCCAGGCATTGCGGGACAATTTTAGTCTGCGAGCCAATCAACCTATCCAGGAGCATGCTTTTGGACTGTGGGAGGAAACCGGAGTACCCGGCGAAAACCCACGCGGACACGGGGAGAGCATGCAAACTCCACACAGAAAGGCACCCGCGCCGAGAGACTCGAACCCGGGACCTTCTTGCTGTGAGGCGTCAGCGCTAACCACTGGGCCACCGCGCCGCCCGCATTTACAATCTGCTTAAAAAAAAAACTGGCCTCGATTGCAACATCAGTGATAATTATCGCCCATTCTCAAATCTACCATTCATCTCCCAGGGCCTTGAACGTGCCGTAGCCGCGCAACTCCAGAAACACCTTCTTAACAATGACCTTGATCCCTCCCAATCTGGATTCAGATTCGGCGATACTACTGAAACTGCTCTGGTAAAAATAGTTGATGACCGACTCGTCATTGCTGATGAAGGCTTACCAAGTATTCTTGTCCTGGACCTGAGTGCTGCCTTTGATTCCGTTGACCACCCGATCTTACTTGAGTAACTGGAAGGTAGAGGGGTCTCTGGCTGAGCTGAGCTCCAAGGATTGTCACCCTTGGAGGACAAAACTCAGAGATTCATCCTGTTTTGTCTGGAGTTCCTCGGGGTTCAGTTCTCGGCCCACTCCTCTTCAGCATCTACAAACAACCTCTTGGCTATATTCTCTCATCTCATCTCATTGTCTGAAACCGCTTAGTCCTATACAGGGTCACGGTGAGCTCGGAGCCTATCCCGGCAGACACGGGGCGCAAGGCAGGGATACACCCACGATGGGACG
>JAZEWT010000002.1:20007449-20023571 GCA_036362905.1 Mordacia mordax | reverse complement strand
TGTATTCCTGCCTTACGCCCTGTGTTTCCGGGATAGGCTCCGGCTCACCGTGACCCTATATAGGATTAAGCGGTTTCAGATAATGAGATGAGATGAGAAGACCACCCCAGCCTGAAACCACATTGGAGTTCTACAAACCTCTCCCTAGCATGCCTGGCATGGCGATGTTGAATGATCCTTGCCAGGGCTTTTCCTGGCACACTGAGGACCAAGATACCCCTGCAGTTATTACAATCCGTGCGGTTCCCCTTCTTAAAGACGCGGATCACCAGGGCATCCTTCCATTCCTGCGGAAACCTTCCTCTGCTCGTCAGTTGTAATGATGTCCTATAAGGTGGTCTGCAGACAACCACCACCTTCCGTCAGCATTTCGCTTGGAAGATCATCTCTGCCCAGTGCTTTCCCTGGTATTAAACTCTGGATCGCCTTCCGCACTTGCTCTATATTTGGCACGTCTACCAGATTCTCACAGGGTGCGGCTACTTCTTTCATTATCTGAGGTACTGCTGCCCCAGCAGGGTCATGCCCATGTTGCACCATGATGTTATCTGAGCTGGGGGAGATTCCAATCCCCTAAGACCTTACAGTAATTCTCTACACATATACGGACTTGTTCCTAGGGGTCAGAGATCGGATAACTATTTTCCCCTTTAATAAGTGTAAATCGGTCCAGCGTCGCAAGTCAATATTTTTATGTTATTCAAAAGTGATTTTTGATCACGGGCTACCGAGGTAGATTCCAGCTCCTCAGAAGCCTGAGACCACCACTCATCCTTGCAACACTGCACAGCTCTACGAACCTCCGAGCGATGGCTGCGGTAAGTCTTCTCATGTGGTTGCAAACGGTGGGAGTGGGCCTGCCATTTTGTCTTGGCTAGCTTGAACACCTCCTCCATCAGCAAATGTTTCTGGGAAGCCTAAACCATGTACCCAGTACAGCCATGCCAGCTGCACGAGCCACAGCCCTAAGCCACGCCAATTTTCCCTCGACATCGGGAGGAGTGGGGGATGATGTCAGCCCTGGCTGCAAGTGAAATTGTCACAGCATTCATAAATACACGAAGTTATCGCACACAGCTTTAATTCGCTACCTGAGACCAGGCCACTGTGGGTTTCAATGCCGTGGAAGAATGGCAGGTGGATCTTAGAGATGACAAGCCGATGGTTAGAGGTCAGATCAGATCGGTAGGTCCTGGTGTCAAGGACATGGACTCACATTTGCTGCTCTGCCACTGTGTAGTCCAGCAGATGTTTTTGCTTGTATCCTGCATGCATCCATGATGTTGTGTGGATGCGCTGATGACGGTACAGCGTGTTGGTGACTACGCACCCTTGGGCTGCACAGAAGTCTAGATGCCTCCTTCCGTTGTGGAGCTGATCTGGCCCATTCCTTCCAATTTCTTTGGCCCAGATGCTTGCATCATGACCCACTGGGGCATTAAAGCCTCCTATCCTTGGACTTACAGGTTCCCACACCTTACCACCATGTTCCCACGCCCCTTTAATTCTTTTATTTAGAATAACCACTCCCTGCTGTTTGGCAGTTTCCTGACCCGAGTGAAGGCCTGTCCACCTCTCTTGATAACTGGAACTAGAATTATTCCACAAGACCTCCTATATCCCACAGAGGTCCAGGCGGTACCGGTCCAGCTCTCCTTTGCAACGAGTGTTCCAACACACAAACACAGTAACACACATGCACACACACACAGACTCGCCATGCAGCCTCACAGACTGCAAGGGTCAACTGCTGTTAGCGAGTAGTACAGTACATATTTGATGTCAAATGTCGTTAAGGAGAGAGTAGGAGGAACGCTTGATGTAGCAATTCTGCAAGAGAAGCGCTCTCAGACGAATTCCTATCGCACATTGAGCTGTGACGAAACTTACGACGAGACACCGTCGCCATCATCATCACCACTACCGGTATCACCTTGAGGCAGCTGAGCAGGTAGTTGTGGACCGTGATGGTCAGAGGGAAGATCTCCCCCCGCACCACCGAGTAGGGCAGCACGGGTTCGACGAAGAACGGGGTGAACACCGTGAGCGAGGAGACGTCCGAGAGGCCGAACCCCGTGGGCGACGTGCAGAACGCAGAGGCCTTCCACTCGGTGATGGTGTCCGGGACCTTGATGGCCACCTGCTCCGAGCCAGACTCGCTGGTGCCACGTGGTTTTCATTTAACAACATTACAAAAAAAGTGTCACCGTGTATAACATGGTATTCGTTCAATGCCCAAAGTATTCTTTCGATGGTTACACGACTCAAGAGGCACAAAGTTCCTCATGGCTCCTTCGCGACGTTTCACCTCACAACGGAAAGAGGACGCAGAACGGTCGACCACGTAAATTAATAACAAGGTTGAAACTAACATCTATAGCGCTGTGTGTGCAGCTCGTGTGCGCTTATGTGTGACGAGCCATGCGCGTAATCGTGCTGTCTTGTCGAATCAATTGGTGAGTCGATTCTGAGACCGATTGGAGATCGCATCCAGAATTTAAAGTCTAGACACCAACCGGGGATTGAACTGCGATGTACCGTGTGACCACTCAGCCATGCGCAATCACGAGGTGCAGCGAGGCGAGGTAATTGCGTGTCCATCTCGAGTTAAACGGTTCCTTTTTGGGCAATACGTGTTAACCGATGTGTATTATTAGTGTGAACGTTAACAGTGATGGGCACAGTTGTGAATGAGAGCTCAATTAAAGTGTTGCCTATTTAATGTACTTGACGCTTTTCACCCGAGGGTCACAAAGCGCTGCACAGAACTATAGAGAGAATGGCACGTCAACAACGACGAGATAAGAACGGCAAATTTGCAATAACGTGGTTTTTTAATTTTTTGTTACAACTCCGAGCTGTGGCGAGTAAGGCATGTCAACAACATCAGGACAGCTCGAATGAAAGTCATTGTTAAGAACGTGTTTCTGGAGTTGCGCGGTTACAGTGCGTTCAAGGACCTTAGAGATGAATGGTAGATTTGAGAAGGGGTGATAATTATCGGGGATGCAATCGAAGCAAGGTTTTTTTTTAAGTAGGGGGTGTAACTACGGTACATTTGAATAGTGGGGGAATACCAGAGCGAAGTGAGTTTTTAAAGGGATTAGTGACGAACGTGGCAAGTGATTTGAAATTTGCCCAGGTGATTTTGGATGGAAAGGATACAGAGAGCAGTTTGTGGGCCGAGATCTGGTAACTAAAGAAGAGACCTCGGATTCTGTTAATTCTGAAAATTCCAAGAGTTTTAAGGTCAAGGAAAGTGGAAGAACATTTGAGGTATTGGTTGGTGATTGACCCGGCGATGGACCGGCGTCCCGTCGTCGGGTGTATTCCTGCCTTACGCCCTGTGTTTCCGGGATAGGCTCCGGCTTCACCGTGACCCTATATAGGATTAAGCGGTTTCAGATAATGAGATGAGATGAGAGAGGTTGGTGATTGAGGCTGGGTAAAGATACGATGGTTTTGAGTTTTTTTTCGGCGATTTTCCTGGACCTGCGTTTATCGGCGATGAACGGCTGAGGAACGCTAAGCCACTGAAGCCAGTCAGTGGGAAGACTTGCCACAAGTGGGATGACCTCGACTCACGACCGCTCAGGCGATGTGGAACGGACCACTATTCCTGGACACCTTTTCCGACCAAGCAAAATGGGTTTGACGACACGTGACTGCACGGTATTCATTGAAAGTCGAAGGTATTCATTCAAACGACGGTGAGGAGGGGGAAGGCAGCGAAGCAGTTAACTGATGCCAACATTTTTCACATGCGGTGTAGACTTGATTAAATCGCAGCATTACATATGCACTGTAATTGTATGTGTCTGCGTGTGTGTGTGTGTGTATGAGTATATTTGGCCACTCACCTCCCCATGTGCCGTCCTGGTCTTTATAGGTAGTCGCTAACTGTACATGGTGCCTTTCTGTGTGGAGTTTTCATGCTCTCCCCGTGTCCGCGTGGGTTTTCGCCGGGTACTCCGGTTTCCACCCACAGTCCAAAAGCATGCTCCTGGATAGGTTGATTGGCTCGCAGACTAAAATTGTCCCGCATTGCCTGGCGATGGACTGGCGTCCCGTCGTCGGGTGTATTCCTGCCTTACGCCCTGTGTTTCCGGGATAAGCTCCGGCTCACCGTGACCCTATATAGGATTAAGCGGTTTCAGATAATGAGATGAGCTAACTGTACATGACCATCCCGTCAATCAAGGCTATACCGGGGATCTTTGCCTTTGTTCTGAACTTAAAGTGGGTGAGAGGTCATCTGATTCCCTAGTGCAGATGGGAGATTCTCTCCCATTCTTTTCCTCGAGAGAACCAAACTGGGCACCCCAGATTTTTTACATGATGATGATGAAAAGGATGACAATGATGATAATTTTCATAACAACGTTAATGACAATGCTGACGACGACTAAGATGATGATGATGATGATACTACATAGAGATCCTAGATCCAAGGTTCTGGGAAATATTCCCAGACGACTTTGGTGATGTTCATGAAGATCATGATGTTGATGATGATAATGATGATTGCTTTCAAAGGCTGCTCTCTCGGGACAGCCGGGTCGATCGCTTCCTCTCTCCGTCTCGCGACGTTTCACCTCACACGTTTGAGGTATCCTCAGGCGCAGTGTGCGTGTGTCGTGTGTGTGACTCCTATTTATATGTAGGTACTATGTATGTGTTAAGTCACCTCCACAGAGTTGCTGCATTGCAGGATCACTGGATAGCTGTCGGGGTCCACTTGAAAGGGTTCTATTGTCTTGCTCACACTCTAGAATCACATTAACCCCATCCTGTTCCACCTGTGATGAATCTCCTAGTTTGCATCTCATGAAAGAAGTTCCCAAACACTTGGCGATTCCCCTCTGATGTCCGCATTTTAGAGCTCTATATCTATGCACTACTGACTTCAATGACTGGTCTACAGGTTGGGCTGATTTTTATTCTCATTTGTTTGCGGTTCATAGTCTTTTCTGTCTTGAGAATCTCGATTGCTTCACGAATTAATCTTGGACCTTAATGGCGGACCCCGACAGTCGTTCATTGATCCTGGAATGCATCAACTCTGTGGAGGTGACTCAACACATATATAGTACCGACATATAAATAGGAGTCACACACAACGATAACCGCACACTGCGCCTGAGGATGCCTCTTACGTGTGAGGCGAAACGTCGGGAGGTGGAGAGAGGAAGCGATCGACGCGGCTATCCCGAGAGAGCAGCATTTCGTAGCAATCATCATGCATCGAGCCGTGAAAACCTACATCATTACGATGATGACAATGTTGATGATACTGATGAAGATGATGACAATGATATTGGTGGTGTTAATGAAGATGATGGGAATGAAATTGATGATGTTGAGGTTTAAGATGACAACGATGTTTAAGATGACAACGACGTGGGTAATGACATTTGTGACAATACTACTCTTGTGCTGACCTTGTGCTGAAGACTGGTACCAGCGATATCAAGTGCGACCTCTGTGGAGGAGGATCGTGAAGGACGCTACGGGGCAGTTGGAGGCAGTCGTCCTCCAACAACAACGGAGGGTGGAGGAGCGATACTCACAACAACGAGCGAGGCGTCGGGCCGCTAAAACAAAGGAAGTTGGCACAGTAGGGAGCATAGGTGGTGCATCTGCCAGTCATTTTATTCAGGCAACCCAAAATACCTGGGTCTGTCCCGTGAGCTCCTGTCGGCAAGCCTTCGACACTTCACGTGGCTTAAAGGTGCAAATGGCCTGGCACAGGCGCCATGGTGACGTCACCACCACCTAGTGGCGAATGGCGGTTGTTGTTATTGTTATGCTCACCTTACTGGGTAGAGATCCCAGATCCACGTTTCCGGGAAATATTCCCGTACCATCTTCTCCACCTCCTCCACCTTGTTCCCAGGTGTGGCCTCCATCCGTCTCATGCCTACTGAGCATTACCGACGTGAGCATTTCAGTGAAGGGGCAGTCCTACAACAGCTCGCTTACACCCACAGTTTCAGAAGATAACTCCTATGAAGGTTTAGGAAGCCGGTCTGGTCCGGTATGGTGTGCCACTGGTAAGAAAATGGCCAAAGCATTCAGTGCGGAACAGGTAGGAAGGGAGTTTGCGATACGACCATTATACAGGTAAGAGACTGAGGTTACTTTCATCCCAGACGCCTATCCCTAAAACTGGCTCATATCTCTGAGCCTGGCCCATATCTCCAACGCACTATAATCTCGAATGCTGGCTACAATCTATAACATTCACTCCAATCTCTCTCAAACATGTTAGAGACTAGCATTGCTTGTAGGGCCTCCCTCAGTGGTGAATAGGTCTGGCAAACGAGCTCGTGTGTGGCAACGGTTATATGCTGGTGAGATAACAGTTATGGCAGTGGCTTTCTGGCATCTTTACCTTCGCCAGCTCTGTTCCCTTGGCTGAAGGCAACCATCGGTTCTTGCATATAATATGAGTGGCGCAATGTGTGTGTTGTACACGGCAGCCACTTTCTGATGGTTGTGTCGGTCAAAACCACCAAGCCCATGTTCTATGGAGAGAAAACAAAAGAATAATTATTAAAAACAATAAAGACGTGATCTGCACAGTTGTTTTGTTTCTATGGTCATGTTACGCATTCTTCCTCCGCCCTTCTTCACCGCGTTTTGTCTCCCATGTTAGAGGCACCGCCAGACGTTCTGAAAGGTTTTCGCTGAAACATGTTTTGCTATAGGGCGGCGCGGTGGCCCAGTGGTTAGCGCTGTCGCCTCACAGCAAGAAGGTGCCGGGTTCGAATCTCTCGGCTCGGGTGCCTTTCTGTGTGGAGTTTGCATGCTCTCCCCATGTCCGCGTGGGTTTTCGCCGGGCACTCCAGTTTCTTCCCACAGTCCAAAAGCATGCTGCTACATAGGTTGATTGGCTCGCAGGCTAAATTGCCCCGCAGTGCCCGGCGATGGACTGGCGTCCCATCGTCGGTATATCCTTGCCTTGCGCCCTGTGTCTGCCGGGATAGGCTCCGGCTTCACCGTGACCCTGTATAGGACTAAGCGGTTTCAGATAATGAGATGAGAGATGAGATGAGGTTTCAGACAATGAGATGAGATGAGATGTTTTGCTATATATCTGGGAGGCGTTGAAAGTGCACGTGTGTTGTTCTGAAATGGAAAGTAGTGCTGCTGTTTTTTCCCCATGAAAACCTACATCAAAACAGCAACACTAAACCAGGACTGAGAATTTTAAAAACTTGATTCGTATACAATAACGTAGATTGAATTCGTTTATCCAATGAAAATATTCACAATTTGTAACGTGCCACCGCATACCATATTCGATCAGTGTTCGAGGTTTTAATTTGAAGACGACTCAGAGACCCTATGAGGAAACCACAGTCAGGAGGTAAGGGGAAGGCAATCATGCCGTTAGCCCGTGCTGATATTCACCAAATGCTGCATCCTATACATTATGATGTAATTGGCCAACTAATCAATGAGCTTTTTTTGTTTAGCTGTGAAAAGAAACGGCAGCCCAGAGGAATACCACGCGGAACAGAATGAGAACACAATAACACCACACTAACCATGGTAAAAAAAAACCTACAAAACACTGAGAGAACTCACAGAGATCAGGTGGAGAACACACAAGCTTCACCACACAGAAAAGCGTCCGAGAGCGGGATAGAACTGCCGCGGGCAAGACCTTCTTTCCGTGAATCACCACACAAACACCCTGCAACATCTTGCAACATTAATATTACTGCGGATGTTGAGGTTTAGCCGAGTTTTCCTCCTACATAGATGGATAGATGTTTATTATTACAGCAGAAAGTACCCAGTGATCTTACAAGCTCATCTCATCTCATTGTCTGAAACGGCTTAGTCCTATACAGGGTCACGGTGAACCGGAGCCTATCCCGGCAGACACAGGGCGCAAGGCAGGGATACACCCATGATGGGACGCCAGTCCATCGCCGGGCACTGCGGGACAATTTGGCCTGCGAGCCAATTAACCTATGCAGCAGCATGCTTTTGGACTGTGGGAGGAAACCGGAGTGCCTGGCGAAAACCCACGCGGACACGGGGAGAGCATGCAAACTCCACACAGAAAGGAACCCGAGCCGAGAGATTCGAACCCGGGACCTTCTTGCTGTGAGGCGACAGCGCTAACCACTGGGCCACCGTGCCGCCCACACTCATTGGTATGTAGTGCATTTCGACGAATACTGGGTATTGCACCTGTTGCCCATGGGGGTATCTGAATTTCAGATCTGAACTCATCTCATCTCATTATCTGAAACCGCTTAAACCTATATAAGGTCACGGTGAGCCGGAGCCTATCCCCGAAACACAGGGCGTAAGGCAGGAATACACCCGACGACGGGACGCCAGTCCATCGCCGGGCATTGCGAGACAATTTTAGTCTGCGAGCCAATCAACCCTCGGGTGAAAAGCGCTCTATAAATGCAATTATTATTTTTATTATTCTTATTATTCTCTGTGAGTCATCTCAGTCAGGCATCCCATAACATCTTCCATGTTTCAGTGAGCCTTCCATATTTCACCATGCGTCAAGGTGCTTATGGCCTGGCAATAGCGCTGTGGTGACGTTACCTCCACTTCATAGCAATTGGCGATTGTTGTTGCTGGCGATAGTGATGGTGGTGTAAGTCATGATTGTGGTGGAGGTGGCGATTGTGGTGGTGGTTATGACAAGAGACTGGTGGGAGCGGTAGTGTTGTAGCAGGATTCAAGTACCAGAGGACACGCACCTTGAAGAGGGAGTACACGTTGTTGCTGGATTGATGAAACCATGGCATGTAATATATGTGCATGGGGTTATTGCTCTGGTTCTGGTAACAGATTGGTCCCTGGATCTTGTGGTCATAGTTTGACAGGTCCAGGTTGGAAATCCCCTGGAAGATCTGTCGGACAAAGAGTTACATCTCCCCCCACCCCACCGAGACATCCGCAGTGAGACAATTGAATAGATGCGGACAAAATGAGGAATTCGGATATGTGGGGAAATGTTGAGATGTGGTGAAATGAGATAGATTTATTGAGATGAGACAGAGATGTTGAGAGATGTAGTGAGATGAGACAAATCTACAGGCATCGAGAGATGCAAGAAGATGAGACATCTAGAGAGATGTGAAAGATGTAAGATATAGCGAGGTGTGGAGGTGTAATGATGTCATTTTCATTTCTAAGGTGCCTTTCATCTGAGGGTAACATAACACTGCACAGAGCTATGAATAGAACAGCATGTCAATGACCTCAGATTAGATCAAATAAGCTAAATCTCATCTCATTATCTCTCATCTCATCTCATTATCTGAAACCGCTTAATCCTATATTGGGTCACGGTGAGCCGGAGCCTATCCCGGAAACACAGGGCGTAAGGCAGGAATACACCCGACGACGGGACGCCAGTCCATCGCCGAGCATTGCGGGACAATTTTAGTCTGCGAGCCAATCAACCTATCCAGGAGCATGCTTTTGGACTGTGGGAGGAAACCGGAGTACCCGGCGAAAACCCACGCGGACACGGGGAGAGCATGCAAATTCCACACAGAAAGGCACCCGAGCCGAGAGATTCGAACCCGGGACCTTCTTGCTGTGAGGCGACAGCGCTACCCACTGGGCCACCGCGCCGCCCCAAATAAGCAAAATAATTACTAAAATTAATGAAGGATATCAAATAATAATAATAAAAAAAGATTGGTAAAACAAATAAAGGAAGAAGTGTTCCTGGGCAGGCACAAGTTAAGAGCACTTCATCATCCAAGCATACAGCAGTGAGCAGCATCAACAGTCCAAGCCAGAGGACTTCAAGGCCTCATGGAACAAGTGAGTCTCAAGACTGGATTTGAAGATGTGTAGGGACTCTGCTGACCGACCGAATTTCCAATGGAAGGTTTCAGAGTTTTGGAGCAGTGTGGGTTAAGGCTCTGTCACCCATCCACTGATTTAAGCACATGCACGTACTGGAGGATCGAAGTCGTCGTGTTGGGTAGAGTGCCTGAAGTAGGTTACAGATGTATGTCGGAGCAGCACCAGTAACATGCCTTGCAGGTGAGAAGGAGAGTCTTTAAATAACCCTGTATTTAACCAGTAGCCAGTGGAGAGACGCCAGCACTGGAGATATGTGGTCATGGATCGGAGTGAGGATGAGGACTCTAGCAGCCGTATTCTGCACTCATTGGAGACGATTGTTGAGGAAGGCAGGGATGCCAGGAAGTAATGCATTGCAATAATCGATTCGTGAAAAGATAAAGACATGGATTAGCTTCTCAACATCGGAGGATGTCAGAATACTGTGCAGTCTGACTATATTTCTGAGATGGACAGAGGTTACCTTCGTCAACCTTATTGACATGTGTTTCGAAGGTGAGTGAGGAATCAAGAACCACTCCTAGACTATGGACTGCCTTAGCAACTTCGATGGTCTGGTCGTCAACCATCAAACAGACGGGTTCAGTCTTGGACAATTGGCGCGTGGTTCCGATAGCAAAACGTCTGTTCTATCGCCATTTCGTTTTAAGAAATTTTACTTGAACCAGGCTTTCACAGTTGACAGTGAGAACTGCATGCAAAGACCAGACCACTGATGGAGGGGTTTGCATGGACACATTCCCACCCCCGGAACTGTGATTTCCCCCTCCCTGCTTTGTCTGTGGCTAGTCCCCTAATTTACATCTCATGAAAAGATGCCCCTGACACAATTAGACATCAGAGACGATCCCTCTCTGATGTCCTGCATTCCTGACTTCAATAACTGGCCTCCAGGATTGGGATATGGAAATTAGTGTCAAAGTGACCTAGAAGCGGACTCACACAACAAAGAACACACGCATCACGCCCACACATATAAGGAGACAATAGAAGCCGCGCACGCACACTACGCCTGAGGATGCCTCCAACGTGTGAGGCGAAACGTCGCGAGGAGAGGAGAGAGAGCCATCGACGCGGCTGTCCCTAGAGAGCAGCTTTTCGAAGCAATCATCATGCATCGAGCCGTGAAAACCTACATCATTACGATGTGTATGTCATCCGCATAGCTATAGTAGCTTAGAGTGAGACTGCAGAGGATATGGCCAAGTAGTGTTATGTTTTATGTAGATGCTGAAAAGAAATGGGCCGAGCACTAAACTCTGAGATGAGAGATGACAGATAGTGATGGAGGGAAATACAGAGATGTAGTGAGATGAGACAGAAACAGAGAAAACGAGCTTTAGAGGGATGAGAGATAGAGAAAGATGTAGTGACATGAGACTACATACAGAGGTATGCTGAGATGTAATGAGATGTAGAGATGCAGTGAGATGAGAGATGAAGGATCTAGAGATGTAGTTTAATGTAGAAATGTAGTTAGATGGGACAGATGGGTAGGGAGATGTAGTGTAATGAGAGAGCTGTAGATGACGGGGCCTGCAGTCTGGGCGCTGCATCCTGCGTTACCGTGTCGGCGGACAGCTGCGCCTCGGGCTTCAGCAGGAGAACGCTCCTGTCCACCACCCTCAGGGCGCACACGGAGTTCGGTGCCGCATGGATGGACAGAGTGGAACTTGCCCCGGGAGCCTCCTGCTCGTGAGCAAAGCCCACCGACACCTACGCAGACCAAGACGCGGGAACTGTTATAAGCAATTTATAACCAACAACTCTTAATATTGTAACGGTGTAGGTTTTTACGGCTCGATGCATGATGATTGCTCTGAAAAGCTGCTCTCTCGGGACAGCCGCGTCGCTCGCTTCCCCTCTCTCTCCACCTCGCGAATGGAGAGAGAGGAACGCATCTTCCCGAGACAGCAGCTTTTCGAAGCAATCATCAACTCTTAATAGTAATAATCAATTTTTGACATTACACATCAGAGCATTTGCTCAATGCCGAAGGTATGCTTACAAGCAACTTTTGCGAGCAACTCTTGACAACTCTTAAGAGCAACTTCGAATAATAATTCAAATTTTTATAAAATGTATGATCGCTGCGTGGCATAGTTTCTGTTCAATGTCAATGGCAACGGACTTAGATATGCAGTGAGAAAGGAAAGGTGTAAGGTCGAGGGAATAGGAGGGAGAAGCAGGGAGCAGGAGGGAGGAAGGAGGACGGAGGAGGGAGGAGGAGGAGAGAGAAGGAGGAGGATGGAGAAGGAGGGGCAGAAGAGGAGAGGAGGGGAGAATAGGGAGGAGGAAGGGGGAGGGAGGGAGTAATAGTAGGAGGGAGAAGGGAGTGGGAGGAGGGCGGGAGCGAGAGATGGAGAGGAGGAGGGGTGGGGAAGAGATGGGAGGAGGAGTAGAGGGAGGAGTAGTGGAGGGAGTAGGGAGCGAGAGCAGGGAGTGGGAGGAGGGCAGGAGGGAGAAGGAAGGAGGATGGGAGAGTAGGGGAGAGGAGGAAGGATGGATAAGGAGGGACAAGGAGGGGACAGGGAGGAGCGGAAGTAAAGAGAACCAGGGAAGAGGAGGGGCAATGGGGAACGAGGGGCATGGAGGAGGAGGCTTGAGAAGGTGGCAGGAGAGAGGGATGAGGAAGGTAGAGAGAGAGAGGGGCAGGAGGAGAGTTGAGGAGGGGGGATCAGGAAGCCACCTGGTTGGGGAAGCACTTGTGTACAGACAGATGGATGCTGTCAGCCACTGTCTCATTGTTGAAGATCATCCAAACCAGAACGCGCGCCGATGGAGAGAATTCTGATCGGATCTCCAGATCGTAGTGATGGGAATGCATCTTCCCTAGAAAGGGAAAGATAAATATCCCCCGAGAAGCCTCTAACAGACTGAAGTAATAGATACTCAGCCACTTTACCAATTTACTCATTTACACACACTCACGCATTCAGCCACTTACTCCTTCATTCACCCACACACCAATCTACTCACTCACAAACTCACCAACCCATTCACTTACCCATTCACTCACACACTCATCCAGCCACCCACTCGAACAAAGACAAACATTCCCCATATGGCATTGACAGACATTAGGGTTAAGTGCTGTAAGTAGCACCTACAAAGACAAAGGTCCCCCATCTAGCCTCTGACAGACAGTATGGTCAAGGGCTGTTAGCGAGCATCCACACAATAAAAAGTGAAATGTTTCAACACGTACATTTTTCTCACACACACATTTTATGTGCCGTTTCCATAATTTGGTATAATTTCTGATCATTTATCAAGATTAATATTGCAGTAGTGATGGTGTCAAGGGGTGGCACGGTGGCCCAGTAGTTAGCGCTGATGCCTCACAGCAAGAAGGTTCCGGGTTCGAATCTCTCGGCTCGGGTGCCTTTCTGTGTGGAGTTTGCATGCTCTCCCCGTGTCCGCGTGGGTTTTCGCCGGGTACTCCGGTTTCCTCCCACAGTCCAAAAGAATGCTCCTGGATAGATTGATTGGCTCGCAGACTAAAATTGTCCCACAATGCCCGGCGATGGACTGGCGTCCCGTCGTCGGGTGTATTCCTGCCTTACGCCCTGTGTTTCCGGGATAGGCTCCGGCTCACCGTGACCCTATATAGGATTAAGCGGTTTCAGATAATGAGATGAGATATGACAACAGTATTCTACCAAATGCATATAAATAAATTTAGAAAAAAAAAAAGGAGGGAGGGAGGGAGGAATGGATAGGCTCTCATACCCAGAGCTACGTTCTCGAGCGTGAATGTATCCGTGTGCCGGATGTTCCCTCTGGACATCACCTGAACAACAACATTAACAACAGCTTAATTCATACAACATTAACACCTTGTGATATAAAAGGGAAATGCATATATTTTTTTAAAATATTTTTTTGATAATAATACGAGTGTTCAGGTTTTAAAACACCAAATAGTACCTTTAATAAAGCACCAAGATGCAAAATGAACATACATGCTCATGGTTAAACGTGTAAACAGTATGCCTTTATAATGTATATAATGTCCTTGAAAATGATTGACCCTTTGTCTAACCAGTGTTAAGACTGGTCTCACCAGCGTTAGACCATATCACCAAAAGGAAACCTCACTCAAGGACAAACTAGCATGTTGAAAGAGATTATGGGTTGTGAACGGTGTCTCTATTTGTGGTTTGACCATCTTAACACGTGCTGTATATTTACGATGAAAGCCAAAACAGTTTCTCTTTTGTTACCATCTGTGCACAGTAAAACCTCAATTTAAGGGACTAATAGGGGTGAATGGGAGGTCTGTTAAATCCAGATGTTTTTATGATATCATATATCCAGAGTACTGACCATATCTTATAATAACCTATATATTATGAACGCCGTTAAGAAGAGTTATATGTGACTCTAATAGCAGCGATAAAAAAACAATAACATTAAAAATATTAATTCCATTATTTCCGATGCAGACTAATGTCTCAGAAGTAGCAGACAGCGTCCATTGCATCCTAAGTACATTCAATAGCAGTTTCTTACGTTGAGGTTTTACTGTGCTGGCAGAAATGTCCCTGATAGTTACAACAACGTAAACGGTAGACTTCCGCACACCGAACTCCACAAGCTCTCAACCAGAACAACCAGAACATTGATGACACGCTCTAACCAAAAGCATCCAGCAGAGCATCACGCATACCTGTATACGTGACTAATCACACGTGGAAGTACTGTGGTATTGTCTGTATGCCGAGCGTCGCTGGGCCAAACAGCCAGGCATTGCCCACTTCGTAAGAGCTCCATCTCTTATGCGGTGGAGAGATGGGGAATTCTCGCCAGAGCATTACGGACGCTCTCTCTTACCAGCACATTGACGATGGCCTGAACTGCTTCTCCATCTTGTCCACCGCCACTCCCATTCTTGTTGAGGAGAAGCTGGAGGTTCAGCGAGACGGAGGCGCCACACTTGACCGTGCTGGAAGTCTGCAACAGCTGGAGAAAGCTTCCGCTCGGAGAGTAGAAAACGTCGAGGTTGTTGTAGGCCGGATCATAACCCACGCTGGGGTTGGTACTGGCATTAAAATCAGGGTCTTTGGCCTGCGGGGACACGAGGTATAGCATAGCCATCATCGTTACCATCGTCGGCACTGGCAATGGCTTAACCCTGCAGAAGGTTGTTCGGGGAGTTCGAGTCTGTCCCTGATGTCGCTCACAATGGAATGTTGACAGGCCATTCTAAGGAACCGGGGTATATTTTGGCAGTGACGTGTGTTTGGACTTTGGGAGGAAACCAAAGTACCGGTGGATGAGTGAGTGGGTAAGAGAGTCATTGATTGAGTGGGCCACCTTCGCCAGGCAACTCGGGACATCTGGGTGTGTCCCGTGACCTCCTGTCGGCGAGAAATCATGTGGCCTCAATGTGTATATGGCCGGGCACAATGGCCGTGGTGATGTCACCACCACTCAGTGGCAAATGGTGGTGGTTGCTGTTGAGTGGAAGCGTGAGTGGATAAGTGAGTAAGGGGATGGGTGGGAGATTGGGAAGGCAAGTGAGTGGGTTAGTGAGCAAGTGGATGGGATGATGAGTGGGTGAATTGGGTGATTGGGTGAATGAGTTGGTGGGAGGGGGGGTGGCGCAGTGCCATAGTGAGTAGCGCTGTCACCTCACAGCAAGATGTCCTGGGTTCAATTCCTCGATCGCGTGCCATTCTGTGTTTAGTTTGCGTGTTCTCTTCTCCCCATGCCCACATGGGTGTTTGCTGGGTACTCCGGTTTCCTCCCGGTGTCCAAAGACACGCTGCTGCCTAGCTTATTTGGCCTGCTGGGTAAACTGAACCCCCACAATGTACTGGCGTCACATCCTGGGTATTCCCCTGCCTTGCGCCATCTGTAAGCCAGAATACCCCCCTCGCAATCCTGTGGAAGATTAAGCGGGTATTGCTAATGAATGAATGGGTGAGAGGTTGAGTTGAAGGGTACGTGAGTGGATGAGTGGGAGGGAGCTTGAGTGGATGAGGCAGCATCTTAGGACCACTGGGTTAGAGAGGAGAGTAGACAAACGTAATGATTAAGTAATTATTAATATTTTATAGCCAGGGGGGGTTTGCACCGGCTGACTGGCCGCCTTCCCCCAACTCATCTCATCTCATTATCTGAAACCGCTTAATCCTATATAGGGTCACGGTGAGCCGGAGCTTATCCCGGAAACACGGGGCGTAAGGCAGGAATACACCCGACGACGGGACGCCAGTCCATCGCCGGGCATTGCGGGACAATTTGCGAGCC
>JAZEWT010000002.1:19981417-19994326 GCA_036362905.1 Mordacia mordax | reverse complement strand
TATAGGACTAAGCGGTTTCAGACAATGAGATGAGATGAGAGATGAGATGAGAAAACAATGCATGGTAATTTCAAAGAAGAAAAGTGTACCTGTATGCAACATCAAAATATGTAATGAAAATGTAAAATAGGTCAATATATTCTGCTACCTGGGAAGCTGGATAACATCAGCTGGTAAATGTGATCATGAAATAAAACCGAGTACAGGGATGGCCAAATATATCTCTTTCAAAATGAAAAAGATACTGAGAAATACTAACATTTCTCTGGGAACGAAACTAAGAGTTCTCGATTTTTACGTTATACCAATATACACGTATGCATCAGAATGTTGAACTATATCACCAGGTATAGAAAAGAAATTCGAAGTCACTGAAATGTGGTTCTTTTGACGCATCTTGACGGTATCTTGGACAAATCACATCAGAAATGAAGAAATGTCACTTATTGGATGTGGAAAAATGTTTTTAATTGACATTAGAAGGAGACAGTTGAAGGTACTCGGGTATATTATGAGGAAAGAGCAAATTGAAAACCTGGTTATAACTGTAAAATATGAGGGAAAGAGAGATCGTGGATGACAGAGATTGAGTTATGCCAAAACTCTCAAGATGGATGAACATATCAACAATGAACATTATTAGCAGTTCAAAGAGCAGAGATTTGTGCAAGACCATTGTCACCAACGTCCTGTAGGATATGGTATCAAGAAGAAGGCCGCAAGGCACTTGGCTCACAGAGGCCTCATATCCACTAAGCCACATGCTCTAAAAAGTCCATTGCTACTGTGGGTTCTCAACCCACTCCTCTCTGTGTACAACTCTCTTCTCCCAGCTCCGTCTGTCCCTCTCTGTGTCTCTCATTTTAGTCTCTGCAGTCGCGGCTCAAAACTAGTTCTCTCTGCTTCCATTCTGTTCTCATCAACAGCCCTGGTGAGATGATGTAATAATAATATTTTGCCTTTCTAAAGCGATTTTCACTCGCGTATCGCAAAGTGCTGCACACGGCTGTGGAAAGAATCACATGTCAACAACAACATGAAACGAGCTGAATTAAGTAAAATAATTATTATAAATCAATGAGGGATAGGGCGGCGCGGTGGCCCAGTGGTTAGCGCTGACGCCTCACAGCAAGAAGGTCCCGGGTTCGAATCTCTCGGCTCGGGTGCCTTTCTGTGTGGAGTTTGCATGCTCTCCCCGTGTCCGCGTGGGTTTTCGCCGGGTACTCCGGTTTCCTCCCACAGTCCAAAAGCATGCTCCTGGATAGGTTGATTGGCTCGCAGACTAAAATTGTCCCGCAATGCCCGGCGATGGACTGGCGTCCCGTCGTCGGGTGTATTCCTACCTTACGCCCTGTGTTTCCGGGATCGGCTCCGGCTTCACCGTGACCCTATATAGGATTAAGCGGTTTCAAATAATGAGATGAGAATGAGGGATAAAAATAAAATAATTGTTAAAATACATTAAGGAAAAAAGAAGTGTTTCTGAGCAGGCACAGGTCAACAGTGTGCCATAATCCAAGTACATAGCAGTAGTGAGCAGCATCAATTGTCCTAGCTAAAGGATGTCAAAGCCTTATAGAACAAGTGAGTCTTGAGATGAGATTTGAAAATGCCCAAAGACCCAGCTGACCTAATTTCCAATGGAAGGGCATTTCAGAGTCTGGGTGAAGGCTCTGTCACCATTGTCCAATCTGTTGCTTCAACTTATTAAAGTTTGGGCATCTGACCTTCTCAAAACCGTAAACACTCAAGTAATATTAATCAAACATGTGCATGCAGTGTGTGAGTTATTTGCACTGAATAATAAACCAAAGGCATCAGCCTAGTCTCTGCCACCAAAACCGTCAAGTGCCCACACATATGCACTCTAAAATCATATTTATGCTTGGATTTGTGACAGGAGCAAAGCAAAGAACCTGAAAGAAAGCCAAGCGGAATAGGGTAAGAGAACACAAACTCCACACCAGTTGCGGGTAAAAATCGAAGCAGCCGGAGGAAACCCATGTAGAACAGCGGGAGAGAACACACAAACCCCACACTAATGCGAGGAAACCGGAGAACCAAAAGGAAACCCACATAAAACAGGGGATGGGAACACACAAAACACACACCAATTGTGGGAGAGAATCTGAGAATCCAGAAGAAATCGATGAAGAAGACGGTGAGAAAATGCTCAAACTTGTACCCTGCTGCACCCACCGTACTCCTTGATGGTGAAGGAGTGTGTGGCGACCTGCTTGTCAGCGTGGAAGGCGGCAATTCTGTAGGAGCCCTGCGGCGGCTCGGACTGCATCTGGATGCTCAGTTGAACGATGCCTGCGTGCCCTATCACATTTCGCCATTGCTCAATGCGGTTCTGCTGCGGGTCCTGCACAGCGAGGGTAAGCGGCGATGAGGTGATGGCGGCAGAAGTGTAACGGTGGTGGAGGTGAAGAACTGTCATGATAATATAAGATTACAATAGGTTTTACCGTATCTGGCGATTATGCAGGTGTTAAGATCTGCATAATCGCCAGATACGGTAAAACCTATTGTGATCAGTACCCATAGCGTTAACAGCCCCACCTAAGCTATAAAGCATTGATACTGCATTGTCTGGAGCTGACTGCCTTTTGGCAGCGACTGACACCGGCAAATAGGCTCAAAAGGAAGCCACTGCCAGGTGAAGGTCGGTCAGTTGAAGGACAATGCATAGGTTATCAAAGCTATCTGTTTGCATACTTTGCCACTAGTATGTGTGGCTTTTGCAAACTGGACACATTGTAAAATGTGTCTATTTTGGTGTTTGGGATCTTAACACCTGCATAATCGCCAGATACGGTAAAACCTATTGTAATCTTATATTTGTATACTGGCAAAAAAGTACCCATAGCGTCGTGATGATGATGGTCGTTGTGATAGCCTTCAAACGTGCTACTTGCTGAGGGCACTCGAGCAAACAGTCCGTTGAGGCTACACGGCGGCTCTTAAGCTCTATTTTACGTAATTAAATGCAATCAAATACCATCTCTGAGTATGAATTAAGGAAGAAATTAACAGGACTCTGAGACTTTAGGGTACAGTGTGTAAGATTACAACAGGTTTTACCGTATCTGGCGATTATGCAGGTGTAAAGATCTTAATACCTGCATAATTGCCAGGCAATTGTGCAGGTGTTAATTGCCAGGCAATTGTGCAGGTGTTAAGATTTTAACACCTGCATAATCGCCAGATACGGTAAAAGCTGTTGTAATCTTATATATGTATACTGGCAAAAAAGTACCCACAGCGGTACAGTGTGTGTTTACAATCTGCTGATTTAATAGCAACGTTCTTCAGGACTTAGAATTGCTCTCAAGAGCTGCTTTTTTGAGATATCTTTTGCTCATCTCTACTTCGCAACATTTCCCTTCCCACTGCAGGAGGTATAATCGGGCGTTCTGAAAGGTGATACCTGCGACGTGGGAGGCGCAACGTTAGGAAGAAAAGAGGAGGAACGCTTGATGCGGCTACCCTGAAAGAACAGCTTCAATACGAAGCTTTTGTCTGCAACGTTTTCCATAAAATCCATTTTCAGTAAGGTTTGGTCACGTTCACAGAACGTGCCAATTCTTTACTGTCTCAGCACACCGGTGTGTTTGAAAGCAAACCCATAACATTTACAGTGACATTTGAAGTTTTGCTGATAATTGCAATCAGCTCCATTAGGAACCCGCACAAATTTGGGATAAGAGGCTCCAGAAGTGTCCTCCGACCTTTGGGTCTCTTTATGTAGGGATGCGGTGATGTCATGAATTGCGTGCCCATCTGAGTAAGCATCCAGTGACGTGATCTAACCCAAAAAAATATTTTATGGATAAAACAGCAGCTCTCGAGAGCAATTCTAAAAACGAATATTTATTTTACGAAAGCACCTTTCACGATGCAATCCCAAATAGCTGGATAAAATAAACCTCCACTCCCAAGTAACGCATTCCAATGATCTATCTCCCTGCAGATGTAAGACAGCATACTTGCTGCGCTGCCTCTCGAGCCAGCATAGCCAGGAGATGTCTACTTGGCAGCCCAGTGGGTTTATTGATTAAACTCAGAAACTCACCTCAATGTAGATCAGATCGTACTGCAAAAGACAGAAAAGTCACACTTTTAGTCAAAAATAGATATATGTTTAGAAAGATTCTCCATGCATCCTTAAGCGAGTTTCGGGTCAAGTGCTGTTAGCGAGTAGCACCTATAAAGACAGGCCTAGTGCATGAAGATGTTGGATGGCCAGCACCATGCTCGGCCGCCTTTGTCTCTCTGCTAGATGTGTTGACACACACCACCGGGTAATTATTTAGGGTTTAGTCTAACTAGGCGAGATGCAGAACCGATTTAAATATTCGATGTCATCGCTCCCCACTACCCACACCGTGAAAGACAAAGCTCCCCCGTGTAGTCTTAACCGACTACAGGGTAATGTACGACACGCAGAGAAAAAAACATACTGATACATGCATAGCTACGCGTGCTGCTGAGTGTTGTCGTGCTGGAATGATGGCTCTCCTCCTATCTGCGCCTGCTCGGGAACATTTATTTATTCATTGTTTGATCTCATCTCATCTCATTGTCTGAAACCGCTCAGTCCGATACAGGGTCACGGTGAGCCGGAGCCTATCCCGGCAGGCACAGGGCGCAAGGCAAGGATATACCGACGATGGGACGCCAGTCCATCGCCGGGCACTGCGGGGCAATTCAGCCTGCGAGCCAATTAACCTCTGCAGCAGCATGTTTTTGGACTGTGGGAGGAAACTGGAGTGCCCGGCGAAAACCCACGCGGACACGGGGAGAGCATGCAAACTCCACACAGAAAGGCACCCGAGCCGAGAGATTCGAACCCGGGACCTTCTTGCTGTGAGGCGACAGCGCTAACCACTGGGCCACCGTGCCGCCCCTCATTGTTTGATGTAGAATTGTTTTTTTTATTGCTTCTTTTAGGTCCCGTAATTTATTGCTAATGTTTGGCTTTCAGTTGAACTGTCCCGATGTTATGGACATACCATGCTTTCCGCAGCTCGGATTTGTAAAACAAAAACCTAAAAAACGTTATTGCCGATCTGACGTTCTTATCTCAGCAGCTTTGTACAGCGCTCTGTGACCCTCGGGTGAAAGGCGTTATAAAAATGCAATGATTAATATTATTACACGTGTAACTCACAGACAAACTAACATGCACACACACACACACACGAGCTACAATGTTGACAGGCAAATCTCTAAAACAAACTGACATCAAGGCCCATGGAGGACATATCTGGGAATCTTGACCCAATATTTAACCTGCTGTGCAGCAGTTTTTCTGAAGTCCTGTTTGCTCTCAACCAACAGTTATGTGTGTGACCTCGAGTTGGTAAACACATAGCATGAACTAGGTTCAAAACTGCTCTCCCATAGCTGTTCTTTGGGGATAGCAGTGTCGATTAGAAGCATCCTTCAAGAGGAACGCTTGACACAACTATCTTGAATGAGCAGCTATGGAGAGCAATTCTAATCACACATCAAGGCATTAAAGCTACCTCAGTACACTGCATCCTGGCTGTGCTGTTGACGATGAGACTCTGAATGTCAAAACAAGGCGATGGTTTTGTGTTTAAGTGGGACCCATGTCTAAAAGATTGGATGCCTGCCAATATCTGCGCTAAGGGTTCTATGCAGGGGTCACATCCGCACCTCTTCACATCGAGATGCTGACCGAGGTGGTTCGTTTCCCGCCTCTAACATTGGCTCCGATCTCTAACTCTGGCTCATATTTCACACAATGGTGGCTCCTACCTCTAATGCTGACTCGCAGCTCGACCGCTGGTGCCTATCTATAACATGAACTCCCATCTCTAAAACTAGCTCATATCACTACTCCTGCCAATGTGTCTGTGCACTGTTGAGACCCGTGCCTCCTCTCGACAAAATGTCTTGACCAAGGAAGTTTAATTCCTATGTCGGGTGTCTTTCTATGCGGAGTTCGTGTGTTCCTTCCTGGTTTTCTCTGGGGCTTTCCTCCGGATTCTATGGTTTCCTCCCAAAAATTGTAATTTTTTACAGGCTGCAATTTTCATAACAATTATGTGCTCACCGTTTGTAAGACTGTTGAAAAATTTTCATCCAGAGTAACCACTCTGAATTTCACTGTATGCACACATACAAAAATGACATACGTGGAACATATTATTAATAATTATTATTTAGCAGATGACCTTATCTTGGGCGACTTACATCATGATAGAGGTGTGGTGAGGAAACCACAGACAGGCGAGGGGAAGGAAGCCATGCATTCAACCTATGAAGGCCGGCACGAAACACAAGGAGAGTTGCCAGCATCACGTCCGACCGCCTATGTGCCCCTAGTGGTGATGTTTACACTGCACCAGGTACTCATTACAGAATTAGTCGACCGAAGGGAGGCCTAGGAGCAGTTGCAATATCGTGACTGATGTTAAAAATAATTGCACACCTCGAAGGCTGTCACAAAGCGCTGCACAGAGCTGTGGAGAGAACTGCATGTCAGCGACAACAATGACATATGAACGGCAAACGAACGACAATAATGTATTTTTGCTACAAATCTGAGCTGTGGAAAGAACGGCACAGCCATGAGCAAGAATGAAACTCAGGTCACGGAGGGGTTCTTAAGACAGTGAGTTAACCGCTGTGCCACCATAGCCAAGAATACAGAACAGTCACCACAATTCGCGAGCAAGTGGCGGTGATATCACCGCGGCGCCTGTGCCAAACCAGGTGCACCTTGAGGCCAAGTGCAGTGTCCAAGGTATGCTGCTAAGAGGTTATGGGACAGACCCAGGTGTCATGGGTTGCCCAAATTGAGATGACTGGCAGATGCACGACCTCTGCTCCCTACCTTGCCAACTCACTGTATTTTTGGCACCCGGGAGTCCACTTGACGTTTGTTGTGGATGTTCCTCCTCTGCCCTCCACTGCTGTTGGAGGGGGACTGCTTCCAAACTCTCCGACAGCATCCTTCATGAGCCTCCTCCATGGAGATCGATCTTGACACCACTGGTACCATTTTTCACCGAGTCCACTCAGCTCCAGGTCTTCTTGTGCCACATCGGTTCATCTCTTCTCTAGCCTGTGCCACGTCCATTTAGCCTCCTCTATACTGCCAAGAATAAGCGGCTTGGGCATGCAGTTACAGGGCTTACTGGTTACATAACACAGCCATGATTCCTTAGCTTCATGAGGAGCAAAACCCATGGGACTTTGTCCAGAACTTTCAAAATTTGTTGACCTCCTCACACAATCCAACCTGTTCAAACCAAGGCAGAAATCTTTCAATTCGGTGCAGATGTTTTGCCACAGGGGTCCAGGTTTCGCAAGAACAGAGGTTTAATTGCAGCTGAAAAGACTCCAAGCGTCTTGTGGAGCAACAGGCCAGGCAGCTCCACATAGCATTACGCAGCCGATATAAAGATGCCGCCGAACGGATTCAGAGAGACCTCTGCTGCTAAACCAGATCTGGCAATGAGCACACCACCTAGGTAAGGAAACTTCTCCACTCTCTACACAACCACCCCATCACTCATGGTGACTTGAGAGGGTCAGTGTTGGCTGGCCTAAAGTACGCAGGTACGTGCTTGGTTTTGGTGGCACTGATGGTAAGACGGCACCTGTTTATGGCATGCTCAAAGTTCAGCAGCAGAGCCCCGAACTCCTCCTCAGAATAAGTGGCAACTTCCAAATCATCGGGAAACATTCCATGGTTGGCCAATAGAGAGAAATCCCTTTACCACGCCCGGGCATTGATCAGCATCCCATTGTATTTGTACAAGATGGAAATTCCTTTGGTACAGCCGTGGAACGTTTCTGGAACTACGTCGTTGTATTTTTTATTAAATAATGTCGCAGCCAGAGGGCATCTGTCACACCCCAAGGCGAACAGTGAATCGCTCCGACTCCCCACCATGCAGCTTTACCCAAGCTCGCAGAGACAGGGCTCCCGAAAGCATGAAGAAAAATCAACAGCCGTGGCCTACTGGTATTGTAGACCTTGACCAGAGATGAGGGTCCTGTTGGAATTGCCTACACCTCTGCTGTAGCAGCCAGACAGAGAATATAACATCCGTGCAAGACCACTCTGACCTGAAGCCACAATAGGACTGGCAGGACACTAGTGAACAATCCTTGCCAGGACCTTTCACAGCACACTGAGGTGAGAAATTCCCCTGTAGTTATTACAATTTGTGTGGTCCCCTTTTTTAAAGAGGAGGATCACCAGGGAATTTTTCCAATCCAACATTATATAGTCCAGCAGATGTACTGTGTTTCAGTAATAATGATGGCATGCAGGGCAGTCTGTAGACAAACACCATCCTCCCTGAGAAATTACCTTGGGAGATCATCTTTATCATACATGCCCGGTCTCAGGCTCTGGATGGCATTACGAATTTCTTCCACAGATGGCACCTCTGCCAGCCACTCATATGGGGTGGCGACTTCTTCCAATGTCTGAGGCATTGGAGCCCCAGGAGGGTCACACCATCTTGCTCAATAGTCTTATCTGGGTGATTTAGAAAATCTGCGAAACTTTCCCTGGGGTCGTATTGGATCACCATTCTTTTCTTTAAAGGAAGGTAACTGGTGTGATTTTTTTGTGTGATGATGGGTTAATGAGGCAGATTTCATCTCCTTAGCACCCGCAACTACAACTCATCCTTGCAACGCCACCCAACTCTCCTAACCTCCGAGGAAAGGCTGCGGTAATCATCCGTATTGTCAGACGTGGGATATTTGTAGACTGTGTCCATGCGTGGACCTGCCATTTTCTATCAATCAGTTAGAACGCCCGCTCCATCAGCCAGGGGCTCTGATAAGGTCTGGACCACATACCCAGGCAGCCATTCCAGCTGTATGAGCTACAGCCTTGAACCTCACCCAATTCCACTTGGCATCAGGAGGAGGGGGGAAAGATGCCACCTCCAGCTGCAAAAAATGATCAAATTCTCGCTTGCAGCTTTTAGCAGCGTGCCGCGACCAGGCCACTGTGGGTATGGAAAGGGAACTATGTGGACACCCCACCGAAGAAGTGAAATAATGGCAGATGCAGATCAGCTCCATCGTAGTGCTGGTGTCAAGGATATAGGTCTGCTTCTGCTGTTCTGCTGCAACGTAGTCAAGCAGATGCTCTTGTTTGTTCTCGCTATGCATCCATGACATTGTGTGGATGCGCCAATAACAGAACAGCGTGTAAGTAATGATACGCTGTTCTGTGATTAAAGAATTATTATTTTTAACATTTATTATTTTATGTCCTATCATTCATTGCTACTATTTGACTTTCAGTTGAACTGTTCTGATGCTGTCGTTGACATGCCGTTCTATCCACAGTTCGGATTTGTGTATATATAAAAAAAAACCTAAAAAAGTTCTTGATGTTAATTTGCCGTTCTGATGACGTCGTTATTGTTGACGTGCCGTTCTCTCCACAGCTCTGTGCAGCGCTTTGTGACCCTCGGGTGAAAAGCGCTCTATAAGTGCAATTATTATTATTATTACAAGCCAATGGGTTGCACAAAAGGCTAGCAACCATTTGCCTTTGCTATTGAGCTGATCTGGCCCATGCTTTCAATCACTCAAGCCCAGGTGTCAGCATCATCACCGACTTAGGCATTAAAGTCACCTTGAGGGATTGCTTTATCCTGAGGGGGCACTTTAGCCAGCACCTGGGACAGGAGGGTCAATGAACCTCCTGTCCCAGGCGCTGGATGGAGGCACTATCCACTGTGAACGAATTTAACATCTTTCCATTGACAGCCTCATATACTAGACCTAACCTTAAAAGATCGGGACCACTCTTCCTTGCTGGACGCAACATTGACCAATACACCAGATATATCTTCCGCTGTCGGTGTCAGATGAAACCGAGAGTGTCAGATGACACCGATAGCCGTGGTCATCTCAGTGGTCACTCAAAAATTACTAGCACTAGATGTTCTAAAAGGTCAAAAGCTGAATCAAAATGTATCACGAATTACTCTATGAAAAAAAAACTGACATCCAGGCATTTGCACATGATGCACTTCATAAGGACTGGGAAACAGTGAATGGACACATCCTGGACGTATTTTAGAAATAAACTCCTGCATTTAGTTAATAAAAATGCTCCAATTATAATAATCGCATTTATAGAGCACCGTTCACCCGAGGGTCACAAAGCGCTGCACAGAGCTGCGGAGAGAATGGCATGTCAACAACGATATACAAATGGAAAATTAGCAACAATAACGTGATATATATTTTCAAAGAAACCGTCCTCCTTGGTTTGACTCACAAATTGTCATCTTCATCAGGACTAGATGCTGCGTGGAAATTAGATAGGAAAACTTATTTTGACATTAAGTTGTTACAATATGCAATCGGTTTTTTCGGTGTGTAATGCTAAACGAGTTTATTTTTGAGTTAGTCTATGGAATTCACATGGAAACTTTAAGTTATTTAGTCAGCTATCAAAGCAATTGAAAATAATTCTAGTTTCAACAGTTCACCAGAAAATAATTCGGTAAATGTAAAACTCTTTACAAAAAGCTAAGATATTACCCATAAATGTCGCGTTTCTGAAACAGGCCATATATTTATAAATGTGCATGTCTAGTCACTGCTTCTAGCACCACCAATCCATCCGAAACCATTCAATTTGTCACAAAACTGGTGTTCCAACAGAAGAATATATTTTAGAGCCAACCACAAATCTGGACATCCTGAGCAAATTGGCTTCACTTAAGGTCACTTGCTCGACTGGAGGTGACAAACCTTCCTGCATTTGATCTAGTCGCAGTGGCTATACATTTCGTTAACCAATATCTTTAGTCTATGTTTACAAGAAGCCACTGAATGGAAACCTACTTTTATTCATTCGCTTCATGAAGGTGGACATGTAGATGAGCTTAATACTACATGCCAATTTCTATGCTATCTCTTGCGTTTAAAATCTTTCAACAGATTCTTAACACCCAGATTAATAATTTTATCTCCGTTAAATACATTGTTGCAGCTAAACAATCAGGCTTCCGTGCAATGTACTGTACATCAACAATACTAGACGCTGATGATTGCTTCGAAAGCTCCTCTCTCGGGACAGCCGCGTCGATCGCTCCCTCTCTCGCCATCGCGGCTGTCCCAAGAGATCAGCTTTTCAAAGCAATAATCATGCATCGAGCCGTGAAAACCTACGTCATTACAACACTAGTCGCTCTAAATTTAGTTTTTTAGAAATTTAGATGAAAAAAAACTGAATGAGTGTAATGGGCCTTACTGTATGTTGCATGGTGTCAGGGAGTTCACTGCCTTCTCCATACTCCTGTGCTCTGTTATACCTCCTCTCCCACCCGTACTCCTCCTGTGAGTCCTTTCCTAATGCCTCCTGGGGTCCACTGTCGTTCCCACCCTCTGTGATCTCTAGACTGCCTACTCCCTTCTCGGGATTGCCATTATCTTGGCCACCACCTGTGATCTCTTGAAAACCCGCCCTCCTGTCGAGACTTAGTCGTGTACATGGCTTCATATTGTCGGTTGTTTTTATAAGTTATATTAATAAGTGGGCAGCGCGGTGGCCCAGTGGTTAGCGCTGTCGCCTCACAGCAAGAAGGTCCCGGGTTCGAATCTCTCGGCTCGGGTGCCTTTCTGTGTGGAGTTTGCATGCTCTCCCCGTGTCCGCGTGGGTTTTCGCCGGGCACTCCGGTTTCCTCCCACAGTCCAAAAGCATGCTGCTGCATAGGTTAATTGGCTCGCAGGCTAAATTGCCCTGCAGTGCCCGGCGATGGACTGGCGTCCCATCGTCGGTATATCCTTGCCTTGCGCCCTGTGTCTGCCGGGATAGGCTCCGGCTTCACCGTGACCCTGTATAGGACTAAGCGGTTTCAGACAATGAGATGAGATGAGATGTTAATAAGTTGTTAGTTTCTGTTAAAAAGTCCATTTCTGCTGCCTGTAGTCGATTTTTTAATCCTAGTTACTCTGCGTTTTAGAGCTGGTTTTAATGTTTGACCGAATTTTATTCTAATTTCTTATTTGCAATTAATACATTTTGGTATCCTCTGAATCGCTGCTGCTTCACAGGTCAATCCTGAGCCTTTGTGGTGAATTTCACACAGCACACGCATACTGTCAACAAAAACTATGTTAGTTATCCGCAGTGTGAGCTGCTGCGCTGATTTCTCCGTATGTAATGAATGCACGACAGCCTCGTACTGTCTTTGCCTTGTGGCGATTGTTATGTTAGTTTGGCCTATATAAACTACTTCACAATTGCTGTATGGGATGCAGTACACGCCTTCTGTCTGCAGTGGTAGTCAATTTTTAGGTGATTTGATCACGTCCTTGGCGATGGACTGGCGTCCCGTCGTCGGGTGTATTCCTGCCTTACGCCCTGTGTTTCCGGGATAGGCTCCGGCTCACCGTGACCCTATATAGGATTAAGCGGTTTCAGATAATGAGAACTTGATGTTTGGGTATATGGTGTTCAGGTGACCCAGAAATTCCTCTAGCTTATGTCGGCCGTGTGGTCATACAACAGATGTATACTCAATGTATCAACGCTATGGGTACTTTTTTGCCAGTATACATATATAAGATGTATCTGGCAATTATGCAGGTGTTAAGATCTTAACACCTGCATAATTGCCAGATACGGTAAAACCTGCAGGTATGCAAATCGCCTCTTTAATTCATTCCCATCACATTTTTACACTTGAGCACTTCCTTGGATATATTTACTTCATTAAAATTATTGGTCAGTTTGTGCCATGCAGTACTATTATGGTTTACTTTACAAATATAGTTCGGGTTACGGCTACATCCTTGCACAATTCTCATCTCATCTGATTATCTGAAACCTCATTGTCTGAAACCGCTTAGTCCTATACAGGGTCACGGTGAAGCCGG
>JAZEWT010000002.1:19872716-19885957 GCA_036362905.1 Mordacia mordax | reverse complement strand
ATTCCTGCCTTACGCCCTGTGTTTCCGGGATAGGCTCCGGCTCACCGTGACCCTATATAGGATTAAGCGGTTTCAGATAATGAGATGAGATGAGAGAGAGAAATAATGAGATGAGATGAGACTTCTTGGAGTCTTGAATACTTCCTAACTCTGCCTAATTTCTTTACAGCGCTGCTCCATCACAGCCAGAAGGCGCTCGGTTCGATTTCCGGCTTGGCGACCGCCTCTCTGTGCGGCGTTTTCACGCTCTCCTCGTGTCCACGTCAGTTATCGGCGCTTAGTGCGGTATTGTTTATAACAGTGGTGAATGTTTTTGTTACATTTACATCGTAGCACCTTTCACCAGGAGGTCCCAAGGCGCTCTCGGAAGCTGCATGGAGGTGGAAACATTAGCTGTGCCGCGAGCCAGGGGCAACTCGCCACGCATTGTTTTCTACAGATCATCGTCTCATCTCATCTCATTATCTGAAACCGCTTAATCCTATATAGGGTCACGGTGAGCCGGAGCCTATCCCGGAAACACAGGGCGTAAGGCTGGAATACACCCGACGACGGGACGCCAGTCCATCGCCGAGCAACAGATCATCGTCCAATTCTTTAATCAATACGTTTTTGTCGATGGGAAAAAAAAACAGCCGGTAAACCCGAAATAAAACGCACGCAGAACAGCTGGAGAAGACAAAACAAACTCCCCACAGAAAAGGCGCCCGAGGAGGGAATCGAACCGTCTCAATTAGGACTTTGAGGCGCAGATGTTACCACTGCGCCATCGTACTGCCTATTGTGGATTTAAATCGGCGGACGCTTTGAAAAATCTTAATGGAAACGTTTGGCTCAACCAGAACTAGCGTGGATTGCTATCACGCTATGTTCCGAAGCAGTTTTGCTCAATGCGTAAAATCCCCAAAAAAATTCTGCATCGCTATTCCTCAGGGTGCCTTAGGCATTAAAGCCACACGCTAGCACGCAAAAAAAACCCCAGCCTCCCCCAAAGCCAAACACCATAATTAACCAATGGGGACACAAATCCATCTCTATAAATCTATATAAATCCAACCATATCATACGTCGCTTGTGAAGAAGCTGTTGATGCGGCACTATCACCAGATCACGGCGCGATGCCTAATCCGGCTGATCTCGTGAAGACGCCTGTTGATGCCGTAATGATAGGATTCAACATGTGCTTTGCGGCCAGCATCGTTTCGACCAACGCGGTGCTCGTTTCCGCGTTTCTCAATTCAAAGGAACTCATGAAGAGAAACAACTACCTCTATGCCTTCAGCATCACGCTCAGCGACTTGATATCCGGCTGCGGATGGTTCTACCTCGGTGTCTGCAGCGAAAACTACAACAGCGCAAATTTTGGTAGTCCCGAAAAAATCTTTCTGACAATTCACGCCATTTCCATGATCACCTTACTGGCTGCGGTGGTGGATCGGTACTACGCGGTGCAGCACCCGTTCAAGTACGTGCAGAAAGTAAGCAGGACAAAGACTTTGATGGTCATTGCGTTCACGTGGTTGTGGCCGCTACTATCACTCATTATTCAGGGTAGCGGGTCTCGGAGTACAGGCACAAGTTATCTAGCATTCAGCACCATTATATTTGCCACTGTGATGCTGTTTCTTATGATCACTCTCAACGCCAGGCTCTACGTAGTTGCCGAGCGTCAGCAGAAAAGACAAACGCAGATCAGCAGTAAGTCCAAGCATCGAGGCGCTCGACTCATCATTATCACTTGCTCTTTCTTTATCGTATTCATGACGCCCGCGTTACTTCAGGAGGTCGGCTGTTTGCTTTGGGACCTCTGCATATCCTACAGCGTTGGCAAAAGCCCAACCGTTATCGTTCAGATGTTCAATACCATCAGCACTCCCATAACCTTCCTCTTCGGAAGTCCGTTGATCAGATCGTCGCTCAAGAACCTGGTTCAGACCTTACGTTGGAAAAGGTAAATATTGCCATTGGATTTCGTAAAAAATCTATATCGGTTTTTACGTTTGTACACTAAACCTACCTTGTGTTCTCCCTGAGCAATATTTGCTTTAAAGGAATGGAACGTGTGACCCGTTTGGTAAGAGCTTGCACGGAAATAATCGTGCAGACGCGCGTCTTTTCGCGAGTGTATGTTATTGTTTATTGGTGTGTTGATAATAATTCAGAGTTCCTTGTCAATGCCCTGCTGGCTGAGGGCCACTCAACGCTGTGATGATTGTGGAACGTTTGATCATTGAGTTCCCACTGCCCTCATAATGTAATCAATGGGTCTTAGCAGTAGTAACCAGTCTGTTGAGTAGATAAGTAGCTGACTGGTCAAACAAAAAATGTAGGTGCCTAAGATTGAGACCGCTTTTCACACGTAAAACGGAAAATCGTGCATAATTTAATTTGCATTACAGGCGTTGTATGGGTATTGGGGGCGTTGAGGTCTGCATAGTTTCATCTCATCTCTCATTTTCAGAAATCGCTTCGTCCTGTACAGGGTCGCGGTGAGCCAGAGCCTATCCCGGCAGACACAGGGCGCAAGGCAGGGATATATCCACGATGGGACGCCAGTCCATCGCCGGGCACTGCGGCCAATTTAGCCTGCAAGCCGGTTAACCTATGCAGCAGCATGTTTTTGGATTGTGGGAGGAAACCGGAGTGCACGGCGAAAACCCACGCGAACACGGGGAGAGAACATGCAAACGCCACACAGAAAGGCACCCGAGCCGAGATTCGAACCCGGAACTTCTTGCTGTGAGGAGACAGCGCTAACCACTGGGCCACCGTGTCTGCTTAGTGCGTCATTCAAATTCACTTCCGGACTGATGATGTAAATATTTTCAAACTTTAGCTGCTGTCATCGTCACAGGGAAGAATATATTTTAACGTCATGTACTTTAACGTTCCAACGGTAAACATTACATGAAGGTAATGGAGTTGATCCTGTATTTGTATGAGTTAAAATTTACTGACCAAAACAACCTGATTTCATCATCAAAACAACCTGTTTTGAAGACTGAACAGCTGTATTCTTATATAAGTAGAACACCTGCAGGTGCTGAGATCTTTACACCTGCATAATCTCCAGAAATGGTAAAACCTGTCCTACTTATATATGTATACTGGCAAAAAAAGTACCCATAGCGTTAACAGCTCCACCTAAGCTATTAAGCATTGATACTGCATTGTCCTGAGCTGACTGCCTTTTGGCATCGGCTGACACTGACAATCAGGCTCAAAAGGAAGCCATTATCTGGTGGAGGCCGGTCAGTTTGAAGGACAATGCATAGATTATCAAAGCTTCCTTTTTGCATATTTTGCCACTAGTATGTGTGGCTTTGCAAACTAGACACATTGTGAAATGTGTCTATTTTGGTGTTTGGGATCTTAACACCTGCATAATCGCCAGAAACGGTAAAACCTGTCCTACTTATATATGTATACTGGCAAAAAAGCACCCATAGCTGTATTTTTTCCGATTATTTACCCAATGAATGCTAGTCCATCATCAGTTGGCATTCACCGATAATTTGTAAGCTGTTCATTAATCTGAAAGCTATATATATTCCTGAAAACATTAATCTGCTTTAGAGATCACATTTGTTATTTCATCGGGTGCCACTGTGGCAAGGGGCTCTTGTCCAGAGAGGTCAGGGTCAGAGGCTGGCGAGGGATGCGTGAAGCGGTGTTGACCACCACCTCTATCAACACACACGAACTGGCATCGTTAAGCATGGTCACAGGGCTGTCACGACCGACACGGCTTGATGACGCCTTCATCCATTGGCGGGTTAACAAACATTGGTGAGTTATTACGAACGTCCACAATACGATGTCGAGGTTGAGATTAATGTTCATTGCCTTAAATTACCGCAGATCCGCCGTTGACCCCACGAGCAACGGCGCTTCATCAGCGACAGCTTCTCAAGAGCCAAGTTAAGGTCAACAGCTGAACTCTATCTGCAACAACGGTGATTTTTATGTTGTTGCACTGCACAATAGGCCTGGCAGGAGGTAAATGATTTGCAGCTCGCGATTTCCACATCACAGCCCCAGATGTAAGAAACATGCAATAGACTGGATGTATCGCAGTCTTTGTGTTTGAATTCCTTCCCATTTATTTGGCAAATAAAAACTATTAAGGGCGGCACGGTGGCCCAGTGGGTAGCGCTGTCGCCTTACAGCAAAAAGGTTCTGAGTTCGAATCTCGGCTCCGGTGCCTTTCTGTGTGAAGTTTGCATGTTCTCTCCCCGTGTCCGAGTGGGTTTTCGCCGGGCACTCCGGTTTCCTCCCACAGTACAAAACACATGCTGCTGCATAGGTTAATTGGCTCGCAGACTAAAATTACCCTCAGTGCCCGGTGATGGACTGGCGTCCCATCGTGGGTATATCACTGCCTTGCGCCATGTGTCTGCCGAGATAGGCTCCAGCTCACCGCGATCCTGTACAGGATTAAGCGGTTCTGACAATGAGATGAGATGAGAAAAACTATTAAGATATGCAAAAGACGCGTTGCAAAGGTTTGATCCACATAAAAAATAAGTTAACCAGTCATCTCATCTCATTGTCAGAAACCGCTTAGTCCTGTACAGGGTTGCAGTGAACCGGAGCCTATCCCGGCAGACACAGAGCGTACGGCAGAGATGCACACACAATGGGACGCCAGTCCATCACTGGGCACTGCGGGCAATTCAGTCTGCGAGCCAATTAACCTTTGCAGCAGTATTTTTTTTGGACTGTGGGAGGAAATCGGAGTGCCCAGCAAAAACCCACGCGGACACGGGGAGAGCATGCAAACTCCACACAGAAAGGCACCGGAGCCGAGATTTGAACCCAGAACCTTCTTGCTGTAAGGCGACAGCGCTACCCACTGGGCCACCGTGCCGCCCTGCGTGAATAGTATTCGCTAAATTCAATGTTAACATATCTTTATCGAATGAAATGGCTCTTGATATAAGCAATCGATATCGATTATTCACTACTGAGAGGAGTGATCGTTAATCCCTAGTTGTAAAGATACCTGAATCAGATTATTGAGGGTGCAGTGGTGAGTGATGCACTGCCCTAAGCACCCGGCTACTGAAGCTTGAGTAACATTTAATAACAATAATAATGAATAATTGCATTGCTAGAGCGCTTTTTACCCGAGGGTCACAAAGCGCTGCACAGAGCTGAAGAGAACGGCAGGTCAACAACAACGACACAAGAACGGCAAATCAGCATATAATACATCGTATGTAATTGGTCAATTAATTAGTAATCAATTAACAGTTAACCGCGGTGGTAACATCTGCGTCTCACACAAGGTCCTTCCGGAGGCGGCTCGATTCCCGCCTCGAGCATCTTACTGGGTCGCGTTTCTTTGTTCCGTCGCCTGCCTTGGGTTTCCCGGGGGTTCTCCAGTTTCCTCCCAAAACTGAAAAAAAAAACTAACTTAATAATTAATTGGCCGATACCATCGTAATGCATAGGAAACAGTTCCTGGCGGGTTGGCACTGTTTGACCACCTGGCTGATTTCACTCCCCCCCCCTCCTGTAGTTTCCTCGCTTCACCTCCATATCCACGTTTAGATCCATGGCCACGCGTGCAATTTGCACGGAAACTTGCATAATGTAATGCCTTTGGTTTTCACGGCTCAACGCAAGATGATTGCTTCAAAAAGCTGCTCGATCGCTCTCTCTCTCTCCATCGTGATGACCCGAGAGAGCAGCTTTTCAGTGCAATCAACTTGCATAATCATAATTTTTAGTAGTCAATGATGCCTGAAACCACCCTAGTGCCTTATGTCAAAAACCTACACTGATAGGTATCGTAAAGTGTTGTACAATACTGGACCGACAATGTGCAGAGGATAATATTGTATAGTAATAATTATAAATTCATACAGAAAAGCCACATTGAGTCCAACGACTTCTTCAGAAGCGTCTTGCGTTGGTTTTCTTTTTGTTTCAAGACATTTGCAGCCACTATATCAGGTGTTTGTATACAGGTGCGGACATTCACACGTGCCAGGTGGCAACCCTCTCTCTCTCCACTCAGACGGAAATGGGTGGCGAGCAGTCGTCTCGCTGTACTGCCTTCTCCTGGCGAGTCAGTGGACAACACCTGTACACCCACGGGAAGCATGCAGGAGGACGTTCAATGTGAAAATGCCATCTCGGATAAAAACTATAGCATGTAAAAAAAAAAATCTATAACAAGTCTGGTGAACTATAGCAATCACTGCAATGACCCACCTTAATTGGTATAAATGTAGCCTGAACCATTTGCTGATGTAGCGTCTGTAATAGAATATGACATGTAAATACGGGCCTTGGCGTCTGCTTTTCATCTCATCTCATTGTCTGAAACCGCTTAGTCCTATACAGGGTCACGGTGAAGCCGGAGCCTATCCCGGCAGACACAGGGCGCAAGGCAAGGATATACCGACGATGGGATGCCAGTCCATCGCCGGCGCGTCTGCTTACGGGCCCAGTAAAATAAAATAAAAAACAGATGTATAAGTAAGCGAAAAAGAATTAGAGACTAACAAAATTGGTCTTGCAAAGTGCGTGCAACTTTAAATTGTCTACGTAGAAAAGATTGCGTGCAAAAAGCCAATGTGCACTTATTTATCCATACATAACGGTAGAACAAATTTACAATAGATCTGCAGCATTACACGTGAAGTGGCTGTGCTGTGTTGGCTGTGTACTTTCACACGCTTGTGTATAGGACACAGTTTCCCTTATGCAACACCTGCAGTTGTCAGTGGGTGCTCACTTAGTCCCAAATAAAAGTGCTCGAGTGATTCATTTACGGATGCAGTTTGGTAATAACGTAGGTTTGCCACGGCTCGAATCATGATAATTGCTCTCCTATGGATTTTACTTCCCGATAGCCGTGTCGAGCGTTCCTTCTCTCTCCTTCAGCTTGCCTCGCCTGATAATACTTCCAAGGTGGGATGTCAGGCACTGTGGAGAGAGGAGGAAGGTTCCACAAGGCGATGCCAACATGACAGCTTTTGCGAGCAACGCTCAAATGTTGTTTTGTATATTAATTGCAGAGAAGGATCGCACTGGGAGGCATTTTATTTACATGATTTGTGTAATGGGTGCTCATGCCACAGGGTTTTGCGAAGAACCCAGCGGGTAAATCAACGTGTGGCGCTTTCAATGTACACTGCACTGATGTGGGTTTGTCAGTCACTGCTCGATGCGTGATGAAAACTTTCCAAAGCTGTTCTTTCGGGATAGCCGTGTCGAGTGCTCCTCCTCTCTTCTTCACGACGTTTCGCACCCCACGTTGGAGGCATCCTCACGCGTTTCTGAGACTGTAGTTGTTAACACCGTGCCAACCGTCGTTAGAATCGCACTATAAATTAAGAGTACAGGGTCAATTTTCACAGCTGTTAGAGAAAAACGATCTCCGTTTCATGAAAAAAATAATTTGCACCAGTTATATTTAAAAAATTTGAATAAATGAAGGATGTCACCTGCAAATCGAGTGACAAATGGTGCTTTTGTGAAGGTACAATGGGTTTTTAGTAAATATGTTTGTCATTTTGAATGTGAAGGTACAATGGGTTTTTGAAACCTGTTTGTCATTTCGAATGTTTATTGTAGAATATCCCTGTGATTTTAAAACATGTACGATGCACAAAATAAAGCATTCTTTGTGTTAACCCATATGTGGTCAGTCATTATTTTTTGTATTATTTATCATTGTGTACCAAGCCTGTATGTTCTAACGCCAAACTGACAAGACAACGCAATATGTAAAACACCATTTTATCAAACAAATGTTGACTTTTAATGGATCGGGGCTTCCAAGTGCCTCACTGTTGTTTTAACTAAAAAATAAAAACACTCATTAATGAAGGGCCGCTAATATATTGGGTGACTTTCTGTGTGGAGTTTGCGTGTTCTCCCCGTGTCTGCGTGAGTTTTAGCCGGGTATTCCGGTTTCTTTCCACCGTCCAAAATCACGCTGCTGCCTAGATTCATTGGCCTACTGAGTAAATTGTTCCTACATCCGTGCGATGTACCGGCATCATAATCTGAGTATATGCCCGCCTTGTGCTCTCTGTCTGCCAGGATGGGCAGGATGATAACATAGCAATACATATAGACGCATTGTATGGCAGGTTGGCGCTGGCTGACTGCGTGGCAATCTCGCCCCCCACCACCTCTCTACGATTCCTGCACCGTTTTGGGACCTCTAGGTAAAAGGCACCCTACTGTATGTTTTTCCCTGCCCTGTTGTAATGTGGATTCAGCCTTGTAAATTTTTGCACCGGGACCACGAGAAACGTAATTTAGTTGCTCGCTAAACAATAATTGTATAAGGATGGAATGACATTAAAGTGTATCTCATCTTATCTCATTGTCAGAAACAGCTTAGTCCTGTACAAGGTCGCGGTGAGCCGGAGCCTACCCCGGCAGACACAGGGCGTAAGGCAGGGATATACCCACGATAGGATGTCAGTCAATCACCGGGCACTGAGAGCAATTTAGTCTGCAAGCCGATTAACCTATGCAGCAGCATGTTTTTGGACTGTGGGAGGAAAACGGAGTACCTGACGAAAACCCACGCGGACACGGGGAGAGAACATGCAAACTCCACACAGAAAGGCACCCGAGTCGAGATTCGATCCCGGGAGGTTCTTGCTGTGAGGCGACAGCGCTAACCACTGGGCCACCGCGCCGCCCAAGCGCAATTATTAATAATTATTATTAGAACGTCACCCAACGCAGACCGTGGAGCACGTAACGGCCGAGTGAAGTCGTTCACCCGACACAGACTCTGGAACACTCATCTCATCTCTCATCTCATCTCATTATCTGAAACCGCTGAGTTCTATACAGGGTCACGGTGAGCCGGAGCCTATCCCGGAAACACAGGGCGTAAGGCAGGAATACACCCGACGACGGGACGCCAGTCCATCGCCGGGCATTGCGGGACAATTTTAGTCTGCGAGCCAATCAACCTATCCAGGAGCATGCTTTTGGACTGTGGGAGGAAACCGGAGTACCCGGCGAAAACCCACGCGGACACGGGGAGAGCATGCAAACTCCACACAGAAAGGCACCCGAGCCGAGAGATTCGAACCCGGGACCTTCTTGCTGTGAGGCGACAGCGCTAACCACTGGGCCACCGCGCCGCCCACTCTGGAACACTGATGACCGGTTCTCAAGACTGTCGCAGTTAAAGGAAGGATCACTCTTGGGTCGGTCCACTGCAAAGATGTGAATTTCTCACCAGAGCTGCTATTTCGGGATAGCCGCGTCGACTGTACCCGCGAACGTTGGGGGCATCATCGAGAATAGTGAATGCCCGAGTCACAAACATGAAGGAGTGATGACAGCAATATTTTTTCCTAACGCAATTCACCTGGCATAACCCTCTTACATCTATTGCTCAACACCTACGTGACTCAGACGATGAACACATCTTTCACCCTTCTTGAATTCACTGCGGAATGAAGGCCTCATTGCTCCAGGTTTGGTCATGGAACTTCTACAACCGTGCGTCACACGATCAAAACCACTACACTGAAGACGGGCTACATTGACACAAGGTTAGGACATGTTAAGATATCGCCACGGGCGGCGCGGTGACCCAGTGGTTAGCGCTGTCGCCTCACAGCAAGAAGGCCCCGGGTTGGAATCTCTCGGCTTGGGTGCCTTGCTGTGTGGAGTTTGCATGCTCTCCCCGTGTCCACGTGGGTTTTCGCCGGGCACTCCGGTTTCCTCCCACAGTCCAAAAAGCATGCTGCTACATAGGTTGTTTGGCTCGCAGGTTAAATTGCCCCGCAGTGCCCGGCGATGGACTGGCGTCCCATCGTCGGTATATCCTTGCCTTGCGCCCTGTGTCTGCCGGGATAGGCTCCGGCTTCACCGTGACCCTGTATAGGACTAAGCGGTTTCAGACAATGAGATGAGATGAGACATTGGTCACCAAACATAGGCTTCATCAAACTGGCCTGGACGCCTTGTTTATCAGTCGGCGATGCAGAAAATCATACATTATTTGGCAACTTACTTTCATTGTGTGTTTTGCAGTGCGTTTGTTGTTGTTGTTGTTGTGTTCATTCATTTATTATCAAAACCCACTTGATCATGTACAGGGCCGGAGCCTATCCCGACAGCCAGGGCGAAAGGTTGGGCTATACCCAGTATGTGACGCCAGTACATCGCAGAGCACCGGGAGCAATTTACTCAGCAAGCCAATAAACATGGGTTGCAGCGTGCCTTTGAACGGTGGGAGGAAGCCGGAATACCTGGCGATAACCCACGTGGACACGGGGAGAGAACATGCAAACTCCACATAGAAAGGAACCCGAGCCTGGAACAGAACCCAGAATCTTCTTGTTCAGAGGCGACACCGCTACTCACTGCACCACCGCGCTGGCAGGCAATGTCGAGCGCTCCTCCCCTATCCTTCGCAATGCTCCGCCTGCCACGTGAGAGGACTCCTCCGCGGCTATGCCAAAAGAACATCTTTTGAAAGCAATCGGTCAACATCTTGATGCTCTCCGTCGTGATGGGCTCTTGATGAAGCTGCGATCGCGTGCGTTCATTCGCGCTCGCAAGAAATATCCGACGCATGGGCAGCTTCTCGCGAAATAAACGGGGCAATTATTCTTCCTCCCGCAAGGAGCTCCCCTTCTTAAAATCTTCCGGAGGAACGGAGGTGTGACATTGGCCAATTCCCATTTGAAATAGGTATTGGATCGTTAGCCAAACCAGCAGGTGTGTTTACACAATCCCATTGTGCTAATGAATTCCCGCTGCGATTCGCCGAGCAGTGCTGCCCACGCCAGTCCGTCGGCACGGGATACTAGCTGAAGAAACGAGCGCTTATAAGAGAGGTGGGGGGGGGGGCAGTGGACCGAACACTCACAAGACCGGCCGGAGGAGACATGGCCGAGTCGCTCGTGAGCTTGGCGACATCTCCCAGAGACGTGGCCATCGTGGCGTTCCAAATCTGCCTGGCCATCCTCTCGACGTCCGCCAACTTCGCCTTGATCGTCACCCTCCTGTCGGCGCGCAGGCTCCTGACCAAGAACAATTACATCTACACGTTCAGCATCACCCTGAGCGACCTGCTCACGGCCACCGGATGGTTCTACAACGGCGTCTACAACGTGCACGAGGGCATTGGCGTGGCGTACAGCCCGCAAAGCGTGTTCCCCATGCTCCACGGGACGTCACTGCTCACTCTCATGGCCGCGATGGTCGATCGCTACTACGCCGTGCAGTCTCCGTTCAGGTACGCGCAGAAGATGACCAGGCTCAAGGTGCTGGCGGTCATCTCCTTCACCTGGGTCTACCCGATCGTGACCAATGTGGGCACGTCGATGAACCCGGGCGGCGTGAGCACGTCCTATAGCGGCTACACCACGATGATCTTCAACATCGTCATATTCGTCGTGATGCTCGTCCTCAACATCCGCCTGTATCTGGTCACTCGGAGGCAGTCGTTGAGGACGGCGGCGAGCAGAGCGGGCTCCGTGATGAAGAGCAATTCGGCCAACGTGATGGTCGTGGCGTCGGGGCTCTTCATACTGCTGTGGACGCCCAACATGGTCCACTCGAGCATCTGCAAGGCGTTCGGGGTGTGCCTGAAGTTCGCCAACAACGCGTCGAACCCGCTCATCACTCTGCGAATGGTCAACACGCTGGTCACCCCAATCGTGTTCCTCATGGGAAGTCCTGTCACCAGGGCCACCTTCAGGGAGCTCATGCGTCGCCTGGGCAGACAGAGGTAGGCAGACCTTCCGGACCACTCCGCTGCTGGATGAGTGCCACGTGGTAGGTGGCGAACGTCTGTGGCGGCTCCGTGCGACACTGTCGCGTTCTGCGCGAGGCTCCCGGCACACGTGTGGCGAAACGCCGGACGCCACAGCGAGGCTCCCGGCACACGTGTGGCGAAACGCCGGACCCCACAGCGAGGCTCCCGGCACACGTGTGGCGAAACGCCGGACGCCACGGCGAACGTCCCGTCGGGAAGCTCTTGTCGAGCGCAACCGTCAAATGTCTACACGATAGTCACTAGCGGGGCTGGTTTGGTCATACTTCACCACGTTGGTCGTCCCGGGTTAAGGGGCGAGGTACGGGGCGGGGAGACGGCTCAGGACCGCTTCGGTTACGACTCGCCACTGATGTCAGCCGTGATCGAGAATATCACTCGGGTCACGGGGTTAATTATCCCTTCTCAGGACAAATGTTAAAAAAAGCGCCACGTAGCTAAACCTCTTCTTCCAGCTTAAACAGTGACTTACTGGCAAAAGGGGGCTGTTAACCGCTAATCACTCACCATCCAGCGCTTTGTGATCCTCGGGTGAAAAGTTCTCTATAAATGCAATTATTAATAATTGAACGAATCGGTACCGTAGCAGGGCGGCGCGGTGGCCCAGTGGTTAGCGCTGACGCCTCACAGCAAGAAGGTCCCGGGTTCGAATCTCTCGGCTCGGGTGCCTTTCTGTGTGGAGTTTGCATGCTCTCCCCGTGTCCGCGTGGGTTTTCGCCGGGTACTCCGGTTTCCTCCCACAGTCCAAAAGCATGCTTCTGCATAGGTTGATTGGCTCGCAGATTAAAATTGTCCCGCAATGCCCGGCGATGGACTGGCGTCCCGTCGTCGGGTGTATTCCTGCCTTACGCCCTGTGTTTCCGGGATAGGCTCCGGCTTCATAATGAGATGAGATGAGGTACCGTAGCATAGCAAACAAAACGCAACTGATGCCAACTGACCTGTGAGCCCTTTTGTTTTGCAGGGCCGTGCAGTCGCTGCCAAGGTAGATGATCCATCGTCACCCAACAACGCTCGAGTGACAGTCAAGTAGAAGGCATCGGAGCGTCCCCACCTGCACCCTACAGTACGCAACACCCGTGCGCAAATTCACGGTAACGCCCGTTTAATAATTATAACAATGATGATGATGATGGATTCACAACGTATCACTGTCGAGGAGAGGACTAAGGGGCGCAGACAGGGACCGCAGAGAGGCGAGGGAGGGCGGAAGGCAGCTACGCGGGAAGCGAGCGCAAACATTATGTCCTTTTAAGCTGTTAACGCTATGGGTACTTTTTTGCCAGTATACAAATATAAGATTACAATAGGTTTTACCGTATCTGCCGATTATGCGGGTGTTAAGATCTTAACACCTGCATTATTGCCAGGCAATTATGCAGGTGTTAAAATCCCAAACATCAAAATAGACACATTTTATAATGTGTCCAGTTTGCAAAAGCCACACATACTAGTGGCAAAG
>JAZEWT010000002.1:19806386-19853220 GCA_036362905.1 Mordacia mordax | reverse complement strand
TATTACCCCCTGGTGTAGATAACGGGTATTACTCATAACTGGAGGAAAGTGGTGAAAGCAAAGTTAGTAATATCTGGAGTCTAAAGCGTCTCTCACTCGATGGTCACAAAGCACTGCACAGAGCCATGGATAGAATGGCATGTCAACAACATCAGATAGAATCAATAAGGTAAAATAATGACAGGTTTAAGTGGGTGTTGATGATGAATGATTATACATCAATGAACAAATTAAATAGAAAGCAAGTTAATAAATAAGAAGGATAATTTTATAATGAAAAAAAGATATGCACAAATCTCTTATTTGGCAACCTCCAGTACACTAACAACAATGTTTTACTAAGCCTGTACTAGTTAACTGATAAGGATACACAATAACAGATCATCACATGTGGGCGCAATGAACATTTTTTGGTGAGTACATAAATGCATGTTCAACGTCTTTATTTGCTTGAAAAAAACGTACAAACCTCCAATCAAAGCGGGTGCTGTCTGCGCATTCATTTGCATTAAACTTGGGAAGAGAGCTCACCTTTTGGAAGGCCTCCGTGGATTCGTCTCCGTACTGGTTTCGGAAGTACTCGTACATGCCGATGTCGGTCTGGCGACCCAGCTGGTCGCGGGATTTGCAGTCTGGGATGCACTCGATGACACCCGACTGAGAAACAGGAGAGAGCCAGGAGCATCACAGCACACTCTCAAAACCTATCGGAGATAGTTCAACAAATCAGACATGTGAGATTATTGTGTGGAGCATTTGAGTATTGGATATAGATGATTTATACGTGCCATCTAAAAAAACTATGTACATAGCCAAGATAGCTTTTGCCAGCATACGTCTATATTTTTGTAATGATGTAGGTTTTCACGACTCGATGCATGATGATTGCTTCGAAAAGCTGCCCTCTCGGGACAGCCGCGTCGATCGCTCCCTCTCTCCACCTCACGATGTGTCGCCTCACACGTTTAGGCATCCTCAGGCCTCTAACCTTAGAGGCATCCTCAGGCCTCTAACGTATGAGGCGAAACGTCGTGAGGTGGAGAGGGAGCGATCGACGCGGCTGTCCCAAGAGAGCAGCTTTTCGAAGCAATTATCGTTTATATTTTTATTCATCATCAGTGTTTGTTTAATGCTGCAAAGGATCGCAATGAGCCGAAGTCGATCCCATTAAACACAGGGGCAAAAGGAGGGCTATAGAAATAGTTTCTGTGGGTTGGTTTATTTAACCGTTAATTTTATAAGTTGTTGGTTTGGTCAGTTGAACGTTTGTTGTAGTGCATGAATCCCACATACAGAGATTGCAAATTTACTGGGTACGATCTGCTGTAACAATAAACATCTAAAATCTAACCTGAGATGGGATGCCAGCCCATAGTAGGGCACCAGGGGCATTTTCAGTCCTGAAAATTAACCTAGGAAGCATGTAACTTGACTTCGAAGGAAGCATGTGTTTGTGCTGTGGAAGAAAACTGGAATATCCGGCAAAAGCTCATGTGGACATGCAGAGAACACGCAAACTTCACACAGAAAGGTACCCGAGCTGGGACTCGAACCTGGGCCCTTTTTGCTGTGAGGCAGCAGCACTTCTCACTGTGCCACCATGCTGCCCATGGCTGTATAGAATTGTAGTGAACAAACGCTTGCACTATAAATGAACGTAAATAAAGCATAGCATTTCTGCAAGTTTTCATGAATGCAGTCGTGCGAACACGATGTTTCAATGGTTTGTGCTACAACCATGCGATTATTCGCGTAACATATATTGTAATAATAATAATTGCATTTCTATAGCGCCTTTCACCCGAGGGTCACAAAGCGCTGCACAGAGCTGCAGAGAGAACGGCACACCAACAACGAGACAAGAACGGCAAATCAGAAATAACGTTTTTTTGGAGGGTGTGCTTTTTTTCTGTACGTGACAATGGCAAGTGTAAAGTCGTGCTTTGCACTGACCCCAGGAGAAGTGGCCACCACCCTGTATGGAAACACAAAAAGATCCATTCCAACGAGCTGGAAAATATTCTTGAAGAGCCCAATGATCTGCAGGGCCAGCATGTCCTGTGTCACATAGAAGACCAGCAAAGGCAAATGGACAATTGACATTCCGTTATCTTCAGCAAAACAGCACTGCAATTGTTACATTGAATCTTAATTCTAAGAAAAAAAGTGTAATGTGGACAAAGCGTTATGGCAGTAGATGTTGAGAAATCGCATAATACGCACCTGTCTGCAGTCATCTCCTACTTTAAAGATCGCTGCCTGCCAGTAGATGTCCTCATTCACCTTCTTGTCATCATCCCTGGTGTCCGATATTGACTCTTGTCGGCACATCAACCCTGGTATTTAACAAAAGTGCAAATGCGAACGTGTTTTAAAGGCAATGAACGAACAACTGGATTACGAGATCAGGCACTTTAGGGAATCAAACCGTTGAGAATCTGTAAGCAATGACAAAACACAAGCTAGAAATGCGGGCGGCGCGGTGGCCCAGTGGTTAGCGCTGTCGCCTCACAGCAAGAAGGTCCCGGGTTCGAATCTCTCGGCTCGGGTGCCTTTCTGTGTGGAGTTTGCATGCTCTCCCCGTGTCCGCGTGGGTTTTCGCCGGGCACTCCAGTTTCCTCCCACAGTCCAAAAAGCATGCTGCTACATAGGTTAATTGGCTCGTAGGCTAAATTGCCCCACAGTGCCCGGCGATGGACTGGCGTCCCATCGTCGGTATATCCTTGCCTTGCGCCCTGTGTCTGCCGGGATAGGCTCCGGCTTCACCGTGACCCTGTATAGGACTAAGCGGTTTCAGAAAATGAGATGAGAAGCTAGAAATGCAGTCGAACAAACATTTCACACTTTGTGTACCTTCTTTTTCAAGCTCTGAAACGCCACACCGCTTGACTTTAAACTTGGCCAGGTACGGCGCTTTAGCCGCGCTGAGAAACATAAATGGTGGCAGATAAGCACGATGACGACAAAGCCATTTCTATCACGATGTGAAATCAAAACACCGTATTCTCAATCCCCAATGCACCTGCCAATCCATCCCTTTAGTGTCGCTATTATAATCAGTACATGCCTACAATAGTAATGAGAACAGGATTGATATAAAGGTCTAAATATTGCACACGTTAGGGAAAACGGGGTTTGGATCATTTATAATGTCAAGGTTTGACTTACCCCTAAATATTTGTGCTCTAGTTGTTTTGAAAGTAGAAACAGAATCCTTTTGTTAAATGCAAATGCAAGGCAGCTATACCAGCACTCACCTCTGCATGGGCAAACCAGACTGGTAGTCGATATCCAATACAATGGCTTCGGGGTTACTTGGAAGGTAGCAACCTATGAGATAAAAACAAACGTCTCACTCGGGCAATGAATCGGATTTGTGAAATCGGAAATAGCAGGGTCATCAAACTGATTCTGAAGATCAGACCACCTTATCATTTTGGCAGACGTATTTCTGAATGTCGGCAAAGTGAGCGACGTTTTGTATTACCTGGTTCAAGCTTGATTTCAGACAATGCCTTTAAACAGGCAGCTTTCCTCTCCGCACCCTTCGGATAGGGTCTGCAAAGAAAATATTTTCGAATGAATAAATAAAAACAATTGTTTCATGCGCAATTCCACTTCGCTAATATGACAAGTCTCTGAAATTAGATAAAAAGATAGTAGCCTAATTTAAGATTATGAAAAAATGACTACATGAAAGCTGTTAGCTCAAGCAAAACAAAACTGATAGCAATTTCAACTTCTAAAATGCCACACAGTATTCACTCTTCCTTATAGACAGCAGTATAGAGGTGTGAGGAACCGCAGACAAGGCAGAAAGGCAGCCACATAAGGAGCTGGTGCCAACAGCTCTTTGGTCCTCTACATATTAAGGTGTTATCAACCACTTAATGAGCGTTACATGTGGGAGGAAACTGGTAGACCATGAGAAAACCCACACGTCATGGAGCCACGCTCAATCGCATAAAATTGGAACAGGTGGCGGCGTCCAAATTTTCACTGTACTGTCTTCTCCCGATAAGCCAAGGTATAATACGTTAACACTCCCAGGAAAGGAATTTTTGAACGCAGCTGTAGTCCACCAACATTTGCTTCCAGACAGCTGATTTACAGGTGTGCCTGGCTGAATGTCCTACACCTCAAGCGTACAGGTATTACAGAGTTCTACGGATTATGGAACGTACTTGATGGTGGCAGACACGTTGGTGATCTTGTTGAAGAAATCGAACTCGCGCTGGTAAAACTCTTTCGCTGGACCAGACAGCGCATTTATGATCTCTTCCACCAGGGTCTCCAGAGTTTCCCCAATTTCCACTGAAAACGGACACAAACGCAAGACACTGTGTTGTTAGATGGGATGAGCGCATCATCAAAACATTCCTCAATTCTGTTAAATATAAATATCACCTGATAACACACAAGGGTTGAACAAGCATTTTTCCAATCCACAATTAACAGTTCAGTAAGTGGCAACCAGAGAAAAAAACCACCAGCCGAAGGTAGATCATTTTAAGTGAGGTGGAATTAGTGCCAAAGACTAGAGAAAATTTTTCAGAGAATTAGGGAATAGTAAAGAGAAAGAAGGGCTTAATGGTATAATCAGCACGAACCATCTTTCGTGTGGCCTTCTTCATCTGAGAAGATATTTGTCTTCATGTTCCATATGAACTGATGGGCCAGCAGCTGAGATTTTTTTGCAGCCCACAGAATGTACTCTCTTACATAGCCCATCTGTAAAACAAAAGACAGCTTGAACTCCAAACATATTATTTGTATACGCACTTTGAAAGATTGAACGCAATTTTTACATAAAAAATGCGTTGTTCAAGAGCCATGCTTTATGACAGGTAATTACAGATGAATAATACGTCCTTTATCCGAGAATAAACAGCTGTGCAAACTCACCGTGTCATAGCGAACCGCCTGGACAATCTGGGGAATGTAAAACAGTATGGCGTCCTAGAAAGGAGAGACAGATTTGGCATGAACTTGTGTGTTGCCAAATAATGATGCACATGTATCATCAAGAAAAAAAAGCCATATTTGGCATTAACTTACTATATTTAGTAATATTATTAATGCATTAATTACATGAACAGCAAAAACGACACCACTACCCTGTCAACGAATGCATGGCAGTTTTTCAATATATTGCTAAGCACAACGTTGACCATAAAAAAGTACAGTTTAACTAGTGCATGAATAATAACAAAACCGATTTCTCCAATTTAATGTCCATTGGGCTGTCGGTAACATGGAATGAGATGAACCGTGCATTCAAAACTCTAGCAGAGGAGGAGCTTGCATTAGAGAAATGTCTGCAGGAGGTGATGTTACTGAACTGCTTCTGAGATGACCCACACCTCAGCTCTAAAGTGTACAATGGATGCTACACTTTTACACCGTGTCATCCTAGAGGGGGTTTCAACTGCATGGTAGCGTCAAATATGGTATTTGCTACATTAAGTGATGAACCAGATTTGACAGAATGTTTTTGGGTGGAACGGTGGTGCGGTGAGTAGCGCTGCAGCCTCTAAACAAGATGGTCCTGGGTTCGATTCCCTGCTCGGTTGCCTTTCTGTGCAGAGTTTGCATGTTCCCCCTGTGGTTGTGTAGGTTTTTACTGGGTATTTCGGTTTCCTCCCACAGTCCAAAGACTTGTTGCCAAGGTAAATTGTCCTGACTAAATTGCCCCCGTGTCCTGACATATTGCAACTTTCTTGCCCCTCCCAATTAAAAAACAGTTACATAGCTCAATGGCACCTTCCATATTAAATAAACACCGACTAAATTAATCACAGGATTCTGGATTAAAACCCAGAATCCTGGATTAAAACCCAGAATCCTCTGGATTAAAACCCAGAATCCTCACAGTACCGGCTCAGGGCTCTGACCTCCACCTCCCAGGTCAACCTCCAGTGAAGGCATTGATCGCGTTGGTGTGTGCGCCCATTAGAAAAGGCACCGTGCAGGCGACATTGTGGGTTACCGGCGGAAAGGACCGCAGCACTCTCACGGCGTACTGCGCCGTGAGCGGGTGCGGCGGGTAGAGGCGCGAGAAGTAGGACAGCGCTGTCGGGGGGTCGGTCGGCGCCCAGCACAGAATGTGGCTCAGCTCCGGTGCATCTGCCTCCACCGTGTGTTCCGTGACCAAGAACTGTAAAACAATGACAACGTGCATTTAATGTGCGCAAGTCACTACACGTGGATTCATAAAGGTGGGGAAACTGCTATTTTAACAGCTGGTCTTTTGGAATAGCCATGTCGGACATTCCTCCTCTGTCCTTGGTGACGTTTTGCCTACCACGTAAGAGGCATCATCAGGTTTCTGAGTGGTTTAGCTAAAGAGTATTGGGTTTCATATATCTGCAGTGTACATATAGGTTTTCATGATGCTGAAACAGTCAGAAATGATGATTGCTTTGAAAAGCTGCTCTCTCGGGACAGCCGTGTCGATGGCTCTCTCTCCCCATCGACGCGGCTGTCCCGAGAGAGCAGCTTTTCGAAGCAATCATCATGCATCGAGCCGTGAAAACCTACATCATTACACAGTCATAAATTTAAAAATTCTGCCGACAATTCTCATATAATTGAGTCATTCATTAGCAAGTCATTCCACATGTTTAACCATAAAATCTAGGAGTCTCAAAACTATCTCTCAAGAGGGTCCTACATTGGGTTGTTTGGCAAATTCCCTTCATGAATGTTTGGTATGCGGGGGGGGGGTAAGCTGTAGTATCTAAAGAATATTCAGGAATAAAAATATCTTTATAGATCGTCTAAAAATGTATGTATTTACTGTGATAGATTATCCACTTTACAGCCTAAGGCTACAACACCTGGTGCTACCAGGCAGTCTCTCATTCAAGTTCTAACCAGGCTCATTTTTAGCAATCTTCCACGATACAAAATCAGAGAATTCAGGCTATTTTTCCATCATGTCATTTTATTGATGTTAACAGATTACATTTGCCACACAAATGGCCTGACTTGTATATTTATATACTAAATGGTTAAACAGAAGATATTTTCATATTTTACATGTTGTTTTGCAAAGATGTGTAAATAAATAAATAAAAGCACGAATTTTTTTATTGTTGCTGAATTTATGTTCTCATGCATTGCTGTTGTCGACGTGCCATTCTTTCCGCAGCTCTGTGCAGCGCTTTGTGACCCTCGGGTGAAAAGCGTGCTCTAAATGTAATTATTATCATTAGAAATGTTTCTGATTCCACCTATTCTAATTGTCTCTGCCACAGTAATGAAACATAAAACCCGAAAACAGTACCTACCTTAATTCCATCCGGGATGTTGCTCACAGCTCCAGGATCTAACCGAACCAGACGAGTCACCTCCTTGGAAATGGCTTCTGAATTCCTGAATCTAGATTCAAAACAAACCATTCAAAGCATGACTATGATGTTTGCAGAATGCGGCTGCTCGAGTTCTCACTCGCACGCCCATCCACAATCACATATCCCAGGTACGGATGTTTTACCACTGGTTACCTGTTAAATACAGGATTGAATTCAAGATCTTCCTTCTCATCTACAAGGCTCTCACTGGCGCTGCTTCGAGATATATCCGTGACCTACTTCAGGCACCCTCCTCAACCCGATAACTTCGATCCTCCAATACGGGCTTGCTGCATGTGCCCACGTCGCACCTCCATTTGATGGGTGACAGAGCCTTCTCACGCACTGCTCCCAGACATCATCTTCAAATCTCGTCTCAAGAGTCACTTGTTCCGTAAGGTTTTTAAGTCCTCCGGCTAGGACTGTTGAGATGCGGCTCAGTGTCATCATGTCAGGATGATGGCTCTGCTCAGACCTGTGCCTGCCCGGGAACATTTATTCCTTCTGTGTTTGTTGCAGAATTATTATTTATTATAATCGATTATTTTATGTCCTTTCATAATTTATTGCATGTATTTGACTTTCAGTTGAACTGTCCTGATGTTGCTGACATACCATTCTCTCCACAGCTCAGATTTGTATAAAAAAAACCCCAAAAAAATGCTATTGTTGCTGATTTGCTGCTCTTATGTCGTTATTGTTGCTGACATGCCGTTCCCTCCGCAGCTTTGTGCAGCGCTTTGTGAACTTTAGATGAAAAGCGCTCTAGGAGTCCATTTATTATTATTATACACCAACTTGCTCAGCACTTCAGTTTATTCCCACTATCCAAAGACACACTGCTGTTTACGTTAATTGGTCTGCTGAGTAAATTGCCCCAAAAAGTGTGCCCTGCGATGTACTGGCGTCACATCCTTGGTATTCCCCCGCCTTGAGCTCTCTGTCAGCCGGGATAGGCTCAGCCCCCACCATGACCCTGTAGAGAATTCAGCAGGTATTCATACTGAATGAATGTATTCCTGTGAATACTCTGATAACTACTTCTTCTAAGATCATGCTAATAAAATAGTATGTATGGCTATGAACAGTGCAGCAGGGACAAAGGGCTCAAAATGATTATAATAAGCAGTAGTGTATGTGATTAATGCATAGCAGTTGTACAGGTCTCAAAATCTGTGTAATTCAAAATTTCAAATGTTTCAGTGCAACCGTTCAAGAAAATGAGTTTATATGAACACATGCCAGATAGCTAACTGCTGTCTACAATAAAAGTTTAAGTAGTTTTCACTAAGATGTGGGCTAAGGCCAGATTAATTTATTGAAATCTCATAAACATAAAATTGTAAGTGCTATTTTACAAGATACCCGGAGACACATGTACTTTTTATATTTGCGGGGCCAGGTTAAATCATGTTGTCATCCGACCTGGTTGGCAGCTGGATGGCGAGATGAGGAGAGATGGTCCAAGCGAGGTTAACATTGTCCCTCCACTGCTTCTCGGTCAGGTTGGTATACTTGGTGCGCCAAGCCGCCACGTTTTCCTCGCCCGCTGTATCGATAGCCATGTCCGGCGATGACAGAGTGTCATACCACGTCATCAAGCGCTCGATCTCGCTCGCCTGGCGGAATGGCAAAACATAAAGAGACCAGAAAAGAAGCCAAGCGTTACATTCACCGCTCTTCTGCTGTCGAACCAAGTCACACTGGGGGGCCATGTGGCCCGGTGTTGATCAGGAGGCACTGGGTTGTTACGTCACTGCACAATTTGAGCCGCACTGCCAATGTCATGACCTGCGTTGAGACGCACATGTATAAAAGCAGTGAGGTGGCACTGACTGCGTGTTGGGTGACAGCACACGCAATGAGTGTGTTGTTATCCCTGCTTATGGGCTTGGATGGGACCCAGCCAGATTCAGATGTCTCATGGGGCCTGCATAATACGGTTTTGTTCTGGCTCGGCAGAGCAAATAGCCAGCGGCAAATCACTCATAGTGTGAAGGTGTTGTGCTGGCATGGCTCAGATGGGCCAGTGTGAAAGAGGCAGAAGTTGCCAATCAAAACTTATATGCAAGGCTATCTTTGCTTTTACACACAAATGCTTCCATTAACATGTTTAGAAATGTATGCACAGTGTAAACATGTTCACATGCCAATATGATCACACTGTGCATAAGTTTGCCTAAAATAGCTTTGGAGACCAAAAAACACACTGTCATGATATAATTTATACTCGGAAACTTAACAATAAATGAAATGGGGTTACCATGAACTTCTGTTGCCTGCAAGTGAACGCTTACCAGTAGTGACAAGAGCAGAGTTCGGCGTTTCATGTAGTACTTGTGCAGCTGGGTACCACGGTTGGTCTTTTTAGATGCACCTGTGAAATGAACGTACAAATGAATTACATTGGTAAAGTAACATACAACCGGGGATAGCACTCAGAAAAAAAAACAAGCATGCCTTCAATGTAATTATATTTCCAGGTGCTTACTTGGTATGTATGTTCATCTGCCAATGACACAAGCACAAATATAATAACCTGATTTTTTGGACAGAGTGGACATTCCGCTGGAGAGAGGCACCGTGTTGATCCAGCCCTGATTAGCCGGCTGCCGGGAACCCATGGCCACATCCAAGTTGTTACGAGAGTCTCCGACGTTCATCACGGTCAGATTGTTCGCAGAGAAGTCCTGTACGTCTGGAGAGGGAGAAAACAGAACTTAGAGAACGAGACTTCTCCGCAATAATTTCAACACGAACCTAACGATCGCTCTGAATGATCATCATGAAATTACTACGCTCTTCAGGACACGACTGGCCAATATGGCAATAGGGTAATCAATACCTGCGTAAAAACCATGACGAAACAATGAGAAAAATAACAGAGCTTTCAGTAACCACCATGCCAGCTGTGTCGCTTCGTAACTGCAGAGATAAGAAGAAGATTAAACACACAGCCATGCAGTTGTCAGCTTTTGAATACACAGTCTTGTCATGCCTCCTACACGGCCAGACCAAACCATGGCAGTTCACAGGGAACAGATGTACTCCTTCATGAACGCTAAATCCAAGTATTGTTGAGTTTCTAATAAGGCAGATTACATTATGTAAAATAAAACAAAATAATGTTAGTAATTCTTGCAGGTCGACGAGTTTCTAAGCAGCATTACGACAGTTTTTACTCGTTCACTGAGCATCACAGGGTGAAGGAAACCGTTAGAGGAGTTCAACACTTTTATAAAGATAGATGCATAAGATTATTAATTTAAAACACTACTTTCAAAAATTAAGTTACCAATATTACCAACCGATACTACATAATTTTATATCGAATGTATATTTTATTTATATATTACAATACATACAATTACTAATCTGGCGGAAATTACATAGGTGAGACCTTGGATCTGGAATTCACCGAGAATGAGATGCTCACAATCCGTGCAAATCAAGCCGATGAAATTGCCGTCTCATTTCCGAATGGCAAAACAAACTGCAGTCAGAGACTACCAGGATACACCTGATCCTAACCACACCTGATCCATGCTCACTACCAAGGCTAAATCATAAGAGGCCACATAGTAATAAATAGTAATGAATGCAACATTATACAAATAGCACAAAAGTAATGAAAGTAATGGGGGCATCAGAGCAACGGTGATCAGGCCAAGTCATGCTGCTTTCAATGATTGGATGAAGTTGCACTTCAAACACTAAAACCTTCAGAGGAGTGGCTTTGCATGCTCTGAGGCCCGGAAGAGGTCGAAGAGAGACAGGTTGGGCTGAAGAAGCAACAGCCTGAGTCTGAGCGTTCCCTGTGAACTGCGTGATCAGGTGATGCCGGCCAGCATGGTAAATCAACAGGAGAGAAAGGCACTACGGTTAGTTGCACTTTAGAGCGAGTGAGTTGGTAAACTTGTAGAAAATTACTGCTAAATGTACGAGCAAGCTACTTGGCAGAAAACTACGGAAACACAAGAAAAGATGAAATGCTTCAGCCTGAAAACATGAAAAATGAATCAGTAGTCATATTAAATTGGGTGTGGAATAGCTATATATAATGCAGCAAAAGATAGAGCTGTATGCAAATGTAATCAATTGAAGTTCAGTCAACGTTTAATATCAATGTAGCCTCACATAAAGGACAACAGATTATACAATTAAACTTGGGTACTCATGTAGGTTTTCACGGCTCGATGCATGATGAATGCTTTCAAAAGCTGCTCTTTCAGGATAGCCGCGTTGATCGTAAAAGGACAGAGGAGGTGCGATTGACGCAGCCATCCCGAAGGAGGAGCTTTTGGAAGCAATCATCAAATGAACTTGGGGTTTGCTCAGCTTACCTTGTGAGTTATTGTTTAACTTATACATGAAATAAACGCAATTTATTCCCTCAAATAATCACTTAATGCTTGACAGCTTTGAATTCGAATTGGCTTGACCCTACTCACCAGGTGGAACCAACTGGTTGGCATTCAGGTACTTCTTGTCAGAGTACATTGCCATCCAGAACTTGATCATCACACTGATGTCCTCCCGTAGAGTCTTGGTTGTCTGTGTCGGGCACTTGGGTCCAACACTGAGAATAACAAAACAATAACACTTTGCGATTCACACTACGTAGGGCCGATTAGTTGATCCGGTTGATGAATACATTTTCCTGAAAACAATCAACGATTCATGTAGTTGGTACATACGATCTACCTTTGCTTAGGATGGAGTGAAAGAAAAAGTATACCACTACGACGTTTGCTGCAATACTACAAATTGAATCGTGCTGAACTGCTTTGCACTGTTGTACGATAATGCATCGTGCTGGATCCTGCAGGAATTCCACCTCCAGAGCTTGCAAGCTCACTGGGCACTTTTTGCTGTCATAATGAACATCCATCTATGTGCAATACAATTTGAAGTCACCTTGTGTGTTTGGACAAGAAAATAGATTTCGAGTCTGTCAGCTTAATCAATGTGAACTCGTGACAGAGCACACACTTTACTAATCAGCATCATCTCCACAGCTCTGTGCAGTGCTTTGTGACCCTCAGGTGAAAAGCTCTCTAGAAGTGCAATTATTATTATTAATGTGTACAGGAGTAAAGAGGACCAGAAGTACTGCGCAAACAACAAATGGAATTTAGTACTGAACAACTTCACTTTCAACCGACCTGAAATAATCAAACGCCGTGGAGTAAACCTTCTCCCGTAGCACATTTCTGCCGGTGGCACTGGTCAACACATCCGCATGCAGCATCGACAGACCCAGGGAGAGAAGCCTACAAAAGGTGGCCACATATACACACGTTGACTATAAACGTCACATATATATATTAAAATTCACACACTAGCTTCACATGAAAGTGTCACATAAACAAACAAAACCATTAACTATGAGCAAAACCAATTTCAACTTTCAATGTTACATGATTATTTTTTATAACGCAAAGCTTCAAATATGCCACCATAATCAATGTTCATTTTACAAACGACACAGAAAAAAGAAAGTAGTCCCAGTGGTAATAAGGCAACTTATTGTTTACCATTATTTACCATTTAGCAGACACCCTTTTCCAGGGCGACTTACATTAACAAGTTATACAATTCATAATCAAACTAATAAATACCAATTATATAAGTACTACTTTTTGTTAGTTTATATAATTGTAGTTGTATTGTTCTAATTGTGGTCATAGCTATAGATGTGTGTTGAATTTAATGTACCTTTAAACGTTTTCGGAATACTATCAGTGAGTCTGTGGTGCTTAGATAATAAGCATCACCATCGACCGCGAACAGTGCTCTAAGCGAAGACCTCCCCCCTAAGCCGCTGTCATCTCTCACGACAGACACGTAGTTGAAGACGGGGAGCACAAGTCTAAATATGAATCCGCTCTGGCGTGCTCGAGTGTGACGTGGTTATTGCAAACTCAACGACAACTGACTTGAAGCGCGGGCCGATGGCAGCCACGTGTCGGTTGATGCCGCTGTCTGGCCCTCCCACGGTGAGTGACAGGGAGCGCTGTAGCACACTGGAGAAGATCTCCACCTGGTCCGCGCTGCAGTACTTTGCGATCTCAAACCGTTGCACAAAAAACTGCGACAGGTGAAACGAGGCGATGACACAAATGAGTTTAAATCAAGCGCAGAGTTGAAATTTGTAAATGGGGACGCTCCGATAAGCTCGATGGATACCTCGATCCACAGTTGGTGTGGGGTGATGCAAGGAGGGCATGGGCATGGCTGGCTCTCCTCCGAGGCAGCCAGGGGGTCTGCCTCATTCTGATCTGGGGAGAAGAGTCCCATGCGCTTCTCCACAGTCATCTGCCAAGCACCCACGACCTCTCGCAAGAACTACGCAGCAACACAGGGAGAGAGGCCCGAATATATGAGTGGCACGGCTCGTGAGCTCTTTGCTGGAGTAGACAAGAGTGGGTTGCAATAACACGTCTTTACACGTCATGCTGTAGTAACATTTATGAAGGTTAAAAGGTTACTTCAAACTTTGTTGTATTTACTGAAGGAAATATTTGTTGCATAACAATGGAAATAATAATAATTGCATTTATAGAGTGCTTTTCACCCGAGGGTCACAAAGCGCTGCACAGAGCTGAGGAGAGAACAGCACGTCCAAAACGACATAAGAATGGAAAATCAGCAACAAAAACGTTTTTTTTTTACAAATCCGAGCTGTGGAGAGCATGTCAACAATACATCAGGACAGTTCAACTGATAGTCAAAGAGTAGCAATAAATTACAGAACAAAAAGGGGAAAAAAATAATTCTTCAACAAACAAGGAAGGAATAAATGTTCCCTAGCAGGCGCAGGTCGGCGGAAGGCCATCATCCCAGCACGACAACATTGAGCCACATCAACAGTCCCTGCCAGAGGACTTGAAAGTCTTACAGAAAAAGTAAGTTTGAGACGAGATTTGAGGATGCCCAGGGACTCAGCAGACCGAATCTCCAATAGAAGGGCATACCAGAGTTTGTAGCAGCGCACAAGAAGGCTTTTGTCACCCATTGAATGGAGGTGCGATCTGGGCACATGCAGCAAGCTCGTTTTGGGGGATGGCAGTTGTCATGTTGAGGGGGGTGCTTGAAGTAGGTCACGGATGTAAGTTGGAGTAGCACCAGTGATAACCTTGTAGGTGAGAAGGAAGATCTTGAATTCAATCCCGTGTTTAACCGGTTACCAGTACTGGGGATATATGATCGTGGACGGGTGTGCGAGTGAGGACTCTTGCAGCCGCATTCTGTACATGTTGGAGACGATTGATCAGGTAGGCAGGGGTGTCAGGGAGTAGTGCATTGCAGAAATTGATTCGTGAGGAGATGAAGATGTGCATTGAATTCTCAGCATCAGCAGGTGACAGGATGTTGCAGAGTCTGGCTATATTTCTGAGATGGAATCAGGCTACCTTCGTCACTTTGTTGATGTGTTTCTCGAAGCTGAGTGAAGAATCAAGAGTCACACCTAGACTCCGGACTGCTTTAGCAACTTCAATGGTCTTGTTGTCAAGCATCAATTGGATAGGATCTGCCTTGGATAACTGATGCGGGGATCCGACAAGCAAAACTTCTGTTTTGTTGCTATTTAGTGTTAGGAAATTTAAATTGAGTCAGGCCTTTGCAGTTGACAATGAAGATGACATGCAAAGACCAGACACATTCATGGATGGTTTTGCGTGGATGTAGATTTGGATGTCATCGGCATATCAATGGTAGCTTAGATTGAGGCTGCGCAGAATATGGCCAAGTGGTTGTACGTAGATGCTGAAGAGGAGTGGGCCGAGAACTGAACCCGGAGGAACTCCAGACAAAACAGGCTGGATCTCTGAGTTGTGTCCTCCAAGGCTGACGAACTGCTTCCGGTCGGAGAGGTAGGAGCTCAGACAATGCAGGGCATAGCCACAGACCCCTATACCCTCCAGTCGCTCAAGTAAGATTGGGTGGTCATTTGTATCAGAAGCAGCACTCAGGTCCAGGATGACAAAAATACTTGGCAAGCCTTCATCAGCAGTGACGAGTAGGTCATCAACTACTTTACCAGAGCAGTTTCAGTATTATGCCAAATCTGAACCCGGATTGGAAGTGATCTAGGAGGTCATTATTAAGAAGTTGTTCTGGAGTTGTGCAGCTACGGCATGCTCAAAGAACTTAGAGAGGAATGGTAGATTTGAGATAGGGCAATAATTATCAGGGATGTTGCAATCTAGGTCAGATTTTTAAAGCAGGGGGGGTAACTGCGGCACATGTGAATAGTGGGGGAATGATACAAAAGCGAAATTAGTTATTGAAGAGATTAGTGACAAACGTGGCAAGGGATTTCAATTTGCCCAGATGATATTAGATGGGAATAGATCCAGGCAGTAGTTTGCTGGCCGTGATCTGGTAACTAAAGAAGAGACCTCGCATTCTGTTAATTCGGAAAAATCCAGGGGTTTTGGGGTCAAGAAATGTGGAGCAACATTTATTGAGGTATTGGTTGGTAGTTGAGGTTGAATAAAGATACAGTGGGCTTCATTTTTTTCCGAGAAAAACTGAATCAGCTGATCTGTCTGATCTTTATTAGTGAAGGGAAGTGAGGGCGAGTGACTGGTTGGACGAAGGAGCTGATTAATCGTTGAGAAAAGAATCTTGGGCTTGTCGCAGGTATCAGCTAGAATGCTGGAAACATGGCTGGTACGGGCACCATCAAGTGCCTTTTCGTAGTGGAGGAGTTGTTCCTTAAAGACTTGAGCATGAATGGTGAGGCCACATTTTCTCAAGGTCTGTTCGGCCCTGTGTGCATTCGCCTTGGATCACGGAGATCAGCAGTATACAGGGGGATGGTTTTCCGCCTGAGACATAGCGTGATTTTAATGGGGCCAAATCATCCCGTATGCTTGATAGCACGTTTTTGTATGTTTCTGCTGTCACATCAGAGGCAGAGTGAGCCAAGGCGGAGAGTGATGAACTGTTGATTGCTGAGTTAACATGGATGTTGACATCGCCAAGAATCAGGATTCATTCAGAACTGGGGTACATCTGGGAAAGCAGCTCAGACGGTTCTTTGGCAAAAGATGTGGAGGCTGCAGGTGGGTGGTAGAGCAGCACCAATGTCACAGGTTGAGCTGACCTCCAATCCAGAGACATATGCACGAATGAATTGAAGGTTGGCAACAGAATCGGTCGGATGTCAGCAGACACATGGTGAAAAACTGTTAGACCGCCACTACGGCCATGTGAATGAGCCTATTGATGGCATGTAATGTCTACTGGTAGGGTCTGATTCAATGTGATAAAATCATCTTGAGGATGGCAGGTCTCTGTTAGGCATAGTAGGTACAAACTGTTGTCTAAGATCAGTCAGCGATGAGTGGGGCTTTTTTCGGTGTTCAAAGAGTGCACATTGAGCAGGGCAAAGTGGGTTTCAGTTGCAGACAATGTGCGTGCTGGAAAAGAGGCTCCAACCAGCAGTATTTTTAGCAAGCAACGTCGAGCTGAAACGTCCTAACTTGTTGTTTCCTCGGTAGCCGATATGTAGGGCTGAATACAGGGATCGGAGTAGGGAAATCAACTGTAGGCAGGTTAATGGGCTTTTTGTTGCTGGCACCCCGATGGATGTAACGAGGGCATTGAAGTAAAACCAGCTCACGGCAAATGGCCAGAATGTTATGGTTACAAGGAACTGATGTAGGAATCAAGCTCTTTCGAGCCGCGCATGTGGAGGTGATCGTATCGAACAGAGGCTGGAGCCCAACTCTGGAGACAAGGGACACGAGGAAGGGCCACAATCAGGATGCATTACATCACGACACTATAGGCTGTATGAATAGACTGTATAGACTATAGACAGGATGTAGAGACTGTATGGACTAGACTGTATGTATAGGCTGTATAGTGTGTAAGGCACATGTGGTCTGTGTGTTTAGTGTGTAAGGCACGTGTGGTGCGTGTGATTAGTGTGTAAGGCACACGTGGTGAATGTGTTTAGTGTGTAAGGCAGTGTGGTGTGTGTGTTAATGATAGTCAAGTAGGCCCGTGTGTTATGGAAGCATAAATGTAACAATGAATAATAGCAAGAAATAAAAAAACAGAAATATAACAAAAATTACTAGAATATAACGATTAACACTGCTTCGAATATGTTCAGAAAAAATGCAGTTGTAGCAGGCAGCAGCTGTTGGAACACGTGGTGAGGCTTGAGATAACCCTCAATAAAGAAGGCCACAATGTTTAAGCGTAAACAATAATGATTAATAACCAATTTAGAGGTGTCAGAATTAAAAGGAATCTAAATAAAACCAAGGTAACAATAATTGAATGATTTAGTCCGCTACAATACACTCAAAAAGGAGTAGAAAACTGGTGATTTGCAGAGCGGCTGTTAAACCTTGCGTCCCCACTGATGACGTCACCAGTTCTATATATCTCTACAGTCCAATGAAAATCATTACAATTAATAATACACCATGCATATTTATTCAATATCGAAGGTATTGGATGAGAGAATCATCCAGGGGCACGAGAAACCACAGAGAGGGAGAAGTTATCCACGTGGTTAGCTGGTGCTAACATTTGCCAGAAACAGGAATCAAACTTGCTCGGACAGGACATTCTTTCTGTGAGGTGCAGATATTATCATTGCACCACCTTGTACCAATATAGCATTCAAGATATAGATCTCAGTTTTGAAAACATCTATATGATTTTCTATTGATAATAATAATAATAATTGGGCGGCGCGGTGGCCCAGTGGTTAGCGCTGACGCCTCACAGCAAGAAGGTCCCAGGTTCAAATCTCTCGGCTCGGGTGCCTTTCTGTGTGGAGTTTGCATGCTCTCCCCGTGTCCGCGTGGGTTTTCGCCGGGCACTCCGGTTTCCTCCCACAGTCCAAAAGCATGCTCCTGGATAGGTTGATTGGCTCGCAGACTAAAAAAATTGTCCCGCAATGCCCGGCGATGGACTGGCATCTCGCAGTCGGGTGTATTCCTGCCTTACGCCCTGTGTTTCCGGGATAGGCTCCGGCTCACCGTGACCCTATATAGGATTAAGCGGTTTCAGATAATAAGATGAGAATAATAATAATTGCATTTCTGGAGCACTATTCACCCGAGAGTCACAAAGCACGTCACAGAGCTGCAGCGAGAATGGCACGTTAACAACAAAAACATGAGAATGTAAAATCATTAACAATACCATTGACTCGAAGTACGTGAAATCCATTAACAGATCCCTTGTTTGAGGTCACACTGTTTAATACAGCCAGTACAGCCAGGTAGCCGTGGGCTTTAGTACAGCCAGGTAGCCCACGGCTGCATCATACACACTATGCACACTCCGTTTTACAATGAGACGCACCCTGGTTTCCTGGCACGGCTTGGCGGCGAGTAGCCACTCCCAGCAGGCAATGGCTGCCTCCATGCCAGCATCGGTGAACATCTCTTGTGGCGCCCAGCTCAGATGATGAAGCAGCTGCAAATCACACTCTGCGATCGAAAAACAATCCCCACGACCAATTAGAGCTCCATACAAGTCGTACGTGTTTTATTTCAGGCTCGCTGCTTTACTTTCCCCGCCTATTGGACGGTAAAGTTTCGAATTGGATTCCTGCTGGCACACACAAATTATCGATCACCTTTAAAGACGTGTAGCCTATGACCAAATCACTCGGAATGTACCTGGACATCTTGGAAGCTAAGTAGGGTTGAGTTTGAATAGTGTTTGGAATAGAAAGAAACTGTGCATGCTTGGTTGCTATAGGTTGTTGTTAAGCTGTTTTACATTTTGGGGGAGAAGGCTACAGTAATAATAATAATAGCATAGTACAATACCATATGTCCTAAAATCGATACTCTCTGGCTTCATCAATCTGAACTGACCAGTGCGTTGAATCAGCGTAGCGTATAATTTTTTTACAATCGTACTCAAAACACGTTATTATAAGCTAGGGTGCGATATAGTCGGCAAAACAGGGCAACGCAGCACCTTTCATTCTTGTACCAAACGCCTATCTCCACAACTGTGATCCCCACCTCCACCAACTTTTAGCTAATCAAGGTTAACTCCCACAACATGCATGGCACTCACTAGGCAGTGACATTACAAACTGGCCACGCAATCTACGTATGATTGTAATATTTCATAAACAAACACTACACATCGCAGAGATGGTTTGTATTTTTTTCCATTAGAGGTTAAATGAAGCATGTATCACATCATATGATACATGCAATGAATTGCTTGTGTAATAAGCAACGATATAAAACATCCACACATCTCTAGCAACTCGAGATTCGAAAATCACCACAAACCGTGACAATAAAAGGTTTGATTTTCACCAAAAGCCTGAATCAGAACAATTTGAATCACAAAGGGCCTAAATGATATACTATTAACAATACACATTCATAGCATGGTCATATGCCTATGTAGTAAATGCATACAGCTACGTGGAATATACTCGCTCACAATTCTATTAGTTTGAATTACGTACAAATGACGCTCTTATCACACAGAGCATGCCAGTTACCCTTGCTGTTTATGAGCAGAGCGGCGAGTTTGAACATTCCCTGTGTGTAGGCCTCTGGGTTTCTGGAAGCCAGGGCATCGTTGAGTTGCTTTATGAGCAGGCGGTTGAGGTCCCCTTGGCTGCCCATGATGCTGTACATTTCCATCATCCCTGCAACCTACCAACCCAACAAAGGAAAATCAAGGTCGCGTAAAATGAGTTCAGAAAGTTCACAGTGAGGATGTCTGCGCTGAGATGAAGGCAAATGCTGATACATGTTAAGCCGATTTGAATGCTGCATGAGGGTGAATTGGACAATTTTAAATTCTTCTAAAATGATTGTCAAGAAATAGAAAAAAATATAGAGAATGTCACGAAATGGTCAATTACCACAGAGGCTAGAATTTTTATACTGTTAAACGTCATGTTTTACCAAAATGTTTTTGCCAAAGCCATTAAATAAATACACTATACGAAATAACAATTATAATGCAAAATATGAAGTGAAAATTATCTTCAAACATTATATTGGTGGAAACAATTAAAGTTAAAAAAATGGCACCTCAAAGGCATAATTCGAATCACCTCACTTATTGTTGGGGTTAGAGTAATAGAACATGTATTGCTGATGTTTTCCCTGAATGCAGCGACATGGTTTAAAGTGGATTGATTATAGGCAACATTTCCAATGCGTGTCTTACCTCCCCCGCATATCTGTTCCGGAGATTGAGCGATGCCATAAAGCTGGAGTAATCCTTCTTCACACAGCCCGGTCGATCGTGCAGTAAGTTGCTCTGAATTAAAAATAAAGTGTGAAGATTAAAATTGAACCGACTGTGTAACAAACACTAAGACATAATCCAGAATTGGTTTAACCTCAGGGGTTTCAAAAGGGAGTTATAAATGTGAAGGATGTCTATAATTAGCAATTTGTTAATGAGATCAAAGCAATGAACATAAAAAGCACGAACCACACCCCGAGTTACAGATGACGTAAGAAAGTTGGCTTTTGTCTTTGTCCCCGTGATCAGACCCGTGCACCAAAATGGGCCCAGTGAGTATGCGAGTTCCAAGCAAAGGCCGTAGAACAAAAGAAACAAACCTGAGGCAATAGAGACGAAGTTGACTAAATGCGGCAAAGTATGCAGCGTGGCAGAAAAAGGGAGGGGATGAGGTCAGAAAAAAAGCCAACGCATATGGGTCAGTGCAGCATGCAATGAGCGGTTTCATGTTACAGGGAGGGCGGTGCGGTGGCCCAGTGGTTAGCGCTGACGCCTCACAGCAAGAAGGTCCCGGGTTCGAATCTCTCGGCTCGGGTGCCTTTCTGTGTGGAGTTTGCATGCTCTCCCCGTGTCCGCGTGGGTTTTCGCCGGGTGCTCCGGTTTCCTCCCACAGTCCAAAAGCATGCTCCTGGATAGGTTGATTGGCTCGCAGACTAAAATTGTCCCGCAATGCCCGGCGATGGACTGGCGTCCCGTCGTCGGGTGTATTCCTGCCTTACGCCCTGTGTTTCCGGGATAGGCTCCGGCTCACCGTGACCCTATATAGGATTAAGCGGTTTCAGATAATGAGATGTTACAGGGAGCCAAAAGGTTGATCGTGCAGTATCATTGGATTTTACTGACGCCCCAGAAAAAAACGTCGCAAACACTTTCCAACATTCCTAGTTTCTCACGCTCCACCACAGCTGTTGTGAGATGACAAATGATCGGATAGAGTTGAACGACGACGTAATGTTAAAAGAATGTGCGGATTCAACATTTAACGATGTGTTGACTGATAATGTCATGATGATTCCTTCCAAAAGCTGCTCTTTCGGGATAGCCGTTTCCATCACTCCCTCCTGTCCCTTCTGCGACGTTTCGCCTACCACACTGGAGGCATTTTCAGGATGCCATCCTGGAAAAGCAGCTTCTGGAAGCAATGATTATGCTTTGAGCCGTGAAAACCTACATCAGCAAGTGGATCATGTAATGTTGTTATGTATGCTCATGATACATGCATCGCATCATGCATGTAAGAAGCAATTAGTTGCACGTCACACAAACTTTATGTAAATGATATTATGTCACACGGGAGTTAAATGAGCCAATGAGACAGAACAAATAAGATGAACGAAACAAGAAAAAACACAAAACAATTGGTAAGACCGAGATGAAACGTAACACATTTTTGAACACATCTATAACCTCGACATGATGACCATTTGTCAAATCTCTAAGGGGGGAACAAAGGGATGTGGCTGTCAGATACATTCAGCGAGACTCTAGTTTTGTAAAGTGTTGCTTACTCACTCCGAGGCTGGCATTTTGACGGTTGAAGCCAGCAAACTGCAGAATGCTTTCGATAGCCATTGCCAGGCCCGTGTGCTGAGTGAGCCCTGCAGCCCAATTCTGATGCTTGTTCAAATATTCCTGCGAAATGGGTAAAAACAGGAGTTTACATAAGATATAGCAACAACATTAAAAAAAAGACCAACATGCAATGGCATATTAATAATAATTGCACGTCTAAAGCACTCTTCACCCGAATGTCACAAAGCACTGCACAAAGCTACGGAGAGAATGGCATGTCCGCAACAACAAAGACATACGAACAGCAATTCAGCAATAATAACGCGTGGTATTTCTGTCTGTGAACAGTAGAATTATGAGCACGCATTTTTTTTCACAACAGAGCACACATTTGAAGAGGCATGAAAGACAAATATTTAAAAATATATTATCTGTCAGTTTATGTGGCATAAAGATTGTATTATGGATATTAAATGCATAAAAAATTTCTGTTTAAAAGGGATCATAGAATTAATTTTATACTACTTTAACTGCAAAATTTAATTTTCCACAACAATGTAAAAAATAACTATAACTATGTATTTGTAGACAAAAACATGTTGAGTGGAATTGAAGATTGCAGGATGGGATTAGAATACTATAAGGAGAGCAATGGATGGAGTCAGCGGCAAGAGGTTACAAAGGGTGGAAGATATTGAGGGAGGCCTTGCCTTAGAAGTGGGATACAAACCATTAATAAAGAAACAGATGTGTTTGTCAGATGAGCATACACCATTCACACATTGCTATGTTTAAAATAATGATCACTTGTTAAGTTTAATACAGACGCCTGTTCCCAAACACAAGATACCTTAAATGGCAATGAATGCACGCAAAAGTGATAATAATATCACATTAATATATAGCGGGTGGCACGGTGGCCCAGTGGGTAGCGCTGTCGCCTCACAGCAAGAAGGTCCCAGGTTCGAGTCCCGGCTCGGGTGCCTTTCTGTGTGGAGTTTGCATGTTCTCCCCGTGTCCGCGTGGGTTTTCGCCGGGCACTCCGGTTTCCTCCCACAGTCCACAAAACATGCTGCTGCATAGGTAAACTGGCTTGCAGACTAAATAGCCCGCAGTGCCCGGTGATGGACTGGCGTCCCATCGTGGGTATACCCCTGCCTTGCACCCTGTGTCTGCCAGGATAGGCTCTGGCTCAACGTGATCCTGTACAGGACTAAGCAGTTTCTGACAATGAGATGAGATGAATATATAGCAGTACACAAATATAAACTAAATGAGTTAACAAGAGTGAGTTATGTAATAATTTAAGTTTTCACGGCTCATTGCATGATGATTGCTTCGAAAAGCTGCTCTCTCGGGACAGCCGCGTCAGGCGCCTGAGGTTGCCTCTAACGTGTGAGGTGAAACGTCGCGAGGTGGAGAGAGGGGGCGATCGACGCGGCTGTCCCGAGAGAGCAGCTTTTCGAAGCAATCATCAAGAGCGAGTCACTTCCGAACGTGAATTTAAGGAGGTGTGTCTTTAGCTCTGCTCAAAAATGTTCAACAGTCGACGAGTTAGGAAGAGAAGTCTCTCTTAAGGCTGGGAGTTAAAGTCAAGCTGAGAAGGGTAACGGCCGTGATATTCACCTGCAGGTGGGATTTGGTCACCGAAGGGGCCCACTTCATGGCTTCTTGCAGAATGCCAGCGCACCGTGCAGCAAAGTCACGCACAATGCTCTGAAAACGCAACATCCTTCACTCTCAATTTGATTCGCTGTGGGTCGAAAAACTCTGCACATAACGTGTGCGCACTAGTTTAGTAGTTTAGTGGACAGATAGTCAAGGTGGCATTTATATTTAAAAAATGTTTAACTTCAGAAACTATTTCAAGTCAATGTGAATGCATCTTTCAATCTCCTCAGTATTTCACCAAAAGAAATCCAAAAAGTGCGCACTTTAATGTATATTACGGTAGTCACAGTTCATAACAAAATTCAGCAGGACTTTAAAACGTTTAATTCAATCTCATAGTGAGCTACAAACCATTCATTACCTCTCTAGCTTCAAAGGTGTCGGGGACTGTGATGACGTACGGTGTGTCAGGAATAGTGTAATTAGGCTTGGCTTTGTGAAGATCCTGTCAAATAAAGCATATACAAAGATGATTTCCCTTCGATCAGAGGTGTAACTATTAAAATATCTCAGCTGATCATGTACGAAATAGATCACTTTGTACTGATGCGAGTTTTCACGATTTCATGTAAAGGAATTACCTCCACGTTCCACGCATTATCATGCTGATGGCTGCAATGTGGGAGGCGAAATATCACAGACAGAAGAAAAGACTCACTATGGAGAGCTATTCTCAGTAAATTATTTCATAAACATGTTGGCCTGCTTGGTGGCAAAATCCACTTTTTTGGTATGGTCACGCAAAAAATTGCGTCGTGGATTGCTTGGATTTATTTTAATTCCCAGCACATATTTTCCAGTAAATCCCTTTAGATGGAACATCGCATTTGCAAGGGTATCATGTGTTAAATGACAATGGCATCATACAAGCGTTTCAAACTTTTACTTATTCACTCCTGTTTCCATGTGCGTCGCTGAATGGGAAGTAATCAGCAGGGTTTGATGACATCATTGGCATTATCAGCTTTGATGATTGCTTCGAAAAGCTGCTCTCTCGGGACAGCCGCGTCGATGGCTCTCTCTCCTCTCCTCGCGACGTTTCGCCACACACGTTGGAGGCATCCTCAGGTGCATCCTCAGGTGACGTTGGAGGCATCCTCAGGTGCCTCCAACGTGTGAGGCGAAACGTCGCGAGGAGAGAGAGCCATCGACGCGGCTGTCCCGAGAGAGCAGCTTTTCGAAGCAATCATCATGCATCGAGCCGTGAAAACCTACATCATTACATTATCAGCTTTGTCAAACAGTCTGGTTTGGCCTCTAGGAGGTCTCCTGCCTTTGGGAGGCAAGATGTACAGTTGGCCACCGTTTTCAATGGGGACCAAGTAAACAACCACACACAAATGTGGCTGATAACTATATTTACTCACTGAGTCAACTTAATCACACACTTGCAGCAGATCTAAATTAAACATGTGTTTTAGTATCCTGGTCTGGATAGCGGTATCCAAATGCCATTCCTCACATCTAATTAGTAATTGCATTTATAGAGCGCTTTACACCACAGGGTCACAAAGCGCTGCAGAGAGAACGGCACGTTAACAACGGCACGTTAACAACGGCACCAAAACGGAAAATCAGCAACAATAACTTTCATGGGTTGTTTTTTTTAAATATACACATCGTTGCAGAACAACATGTGAAATATGATCAGACTTCTAATTATAATTTAAAAATGCTAACTTATAATACTTATACATTAAAATACAAAGACATTCGTGTAAGTAAATATCTGCTTTTAAATGTAATCATGTGAGTGAATTTATGCAATTGCGATTCATACCGCACTGAGCGAGAGTGACAGAGTTTGCAGAATGTCCAGCATGGTCTTAAGCACCGTCCCACTCCACAGCATATGTGGGAACCTGAAATTTGGCACAACACATTCGTTAAAAAAAATAATAGTGGTAGACACTCAGTTTTATTTGAGAGCTCAAGTCGCTAAAAATGTATTCAAAAGGCAATAATTGCAAGCAAATTATAATACAATTTCTAATGCTCTAGAAGCGACAATTTATATCTTGACAATTGCCACATTTTTATTTTTGCATCAGGGACCAAGAGAAACGTAATTTTAATTTCTCTACATACCGCAATTGTATACGGATAGGATGACAATAAAATGTATCTTATTTTCATATAACCAAGCTTATCACAGGATTTTTATTTCATGCAGTATGTTGCAGGAATAAGCGATACTTACTTATCCACTAGCCCAGAGAGGTACTTGTCCGACACTCTCCGGATGCGTTTGTGGATGTGATTAAAGTTGACCAAGAGAAACTGTGCATGGCGTTCCAACTCTTGTTCGTTTTCCTTTGTCTTTGGCTTAAAACGCACACGGACAGGTACACGTGAAAGAGACAAAGATGCCCTGTATAGCCAAATACAACAGAGTCTTGGGGAAAGTGTTGTAAGCGAGCAGATATGCAGGCCAATACAGGACACTGAAGGAGTTGTGTGATAAACGTATGTCCAAGAAAGTACTAATTTTAGGTTTGGTCGACATAGAGGAAGTCCAACAATCATTTAGATTTTGCCACTACATGAAAGGCATACAAGAAAAACCACATCTCATCTCATCTCATTATCTGAAACCGCTTAATCCTATACAGGGTCACGGTGAGCCGGAGCCTATCCCGGAAACACAGGGCGTAAGGCAGGAATACACCCGACGACGGGACGCCAGTCCATCGCCGGGCACTGCGGGGCAATTTAGCCTGCGAGCCAATTAACCTATGCAGCAGCATGCTTTTTGGACTGTGGGAGGAAACCGGAGTGCCCGGCGAAAACCCACGCGGACACGGGGAGAGCATGCAAACTCCACACAGAAAGGCACCCGAGCCGAGAGATTCGAACCCGGGACCTTCTTGCTGTGAGGCGACAGCACTAACCACTGGGCCACCGCGCCGCCCAACCACACACATGTACCAAGAAATACAAACATGTCTATACGGATTCATGGCAACGCTTTTATGTGTAATGTTAAACGTGACTCATTGAATGTACACTTTTTAAACATACCTTCTCAGCCATAACAGTCAGGAATACTTCAAAAACTTTATCTGCTACAGCCGCCACACACTGCATCATCCCTGAAAAAGTTTAAAATGAAATCATAAACCACACACAAATGAAGAATGTATCCACAAGATGGCACTATGAGCACGTTATCGAAAAGGTTCACCTGATCTTAAGCAACATTTTAAGTCAGGTAAGGGTGGGAGGAGAGAACATTACCTTGAAAAAGATTAAAGGTAATTAAGGAGAACATTACGTGACTTTAAATTGTTCATAGTAATGAGGTGTACTGCATGTATCACTTGCCTGCTTTATCCTTCTGGATGGCTCTGTCCTCCAGATAAAGGAACATCACTTGAAACCTATCCTGGTCCACTGAATGTGACACACTGTAATCACAAATGTGTGAAATTGTTATTGAAAGCAATAAAAACAATTACATTTATATAGCGCTTTTCACCCGAGGGTCACAAAGCGCTGCACAGAGCTGCGGAGAGATTGGCATGTCAACAACGACACAGAATGGGAAATCAGCAACAATAACGTTTTTCGTCGTTACATCCGTCACCCACTTCAGGCATCCTCCTCAACCCGATAACTCCGATCCTCCAATACGGGCTGCTCGCTGCATGTGCTCAGATCGCACCTCCGTTTGATGGGTGACAGAGAGCCTTCTCGCGCGCTGCTCCCAGACTCTGGAATGCCCTTCCATTAGGGATTCGATCAGCTGAGTCCCTGGCCATCTTCAAATCTCGTCTCTGGACTCACTTGTTCCGTAAGGCTTTCAAGCAATCTAAGACTGTTGATGCGACTCAATGCTGTCATGCCAGGATGATGGCTTTCTGCCGACCTGAGTTTGCTCGGGAACATTTATCCCTTCCTTTGTTTGTTAAAGAATTTTTTCCCTTTCTAATATTACTTATTTTACGTCCTAGAATTTATTGCTACTTTTCGACTTTCAGTTGAAATGTCCTGCTGTTGATGACATGCTGTTCTCTTGTTAACAATTTGCCGTTCTGATGTCGTTGTTGTTGAGGTGCCGTTCTCTCCGCAGCTCTGTGCAGCGCTTTGTGACCCTCGGGTGAAAAGTGCTCTAAAAATCAATTATTATAATAATTACATTGTCTGCTGATGGGGCAGCCGGATGTTCTGACGTATACCATTTAATAAAGAGAGCATTATGAGAAGCTGGGAATGAATAAATGTGGAGGCGGCGAGATGAGTGAGTCGTGAATGCCGTCGTAGAAATGTACGTTCAGTACATTCTGTCTCTACCACTATAAAGAATTAAAATGGTGTGATGTGTCAATAAACGAGCACATTTGGGTGAAGACAAGCTCATTAGAAAGGGTGTCCATGATGTTAAATGACATGCAAAAACATGCATACAGCAAGAATTGTATAACGTATTCACTGTGGCGGCACAGTGGCGCAGTGGGTAGCGCTGTTGCCTTACAGCAAGAAGCAGCCGGGTTAGAGTCCGGCCTCGGGTGCCTTTCTGTGTGGAGTTTGTGTGTTCTTCCCGTGCCCGTGTGGGTTTCCGTCGGGTACTCCAGTTTCTTCCAACTATCCAAATACACGTTGCTGCCTTGGTTAATTGGCCTGCTGAGTAAATTGTTCTAAAAAGTGTGCCCTGCGATGAACTGGCGTCACATCATAGGTGTTCCCCCGCTTTGCACTCTGTCGGCCAAGATAGGCTACGGCCCCTCCAAGACCCTGTACAGGTCTACAGGTTTGAGCGGATATCAACAATCAATGCATATGCTTATTCACTTCTGTTCTTATGTGTCGCTGACTTTGAGGTATTTTAGACTTGTTAAAGCTGTTATTTTTCTTCGCTTGCTGAAGCAGTAAAGAGCTTGCCACAGTGCAGTCACAACTATTAGTCAACCAAATGGGTTTCACCTCTTCTGCTCTTAAACAGCATAAATTGTCTCAGATAACAACAAATCACCATAAAATAGGCTGGACAATGGCAGTCGAGTGAGTGCTAAGGACTCACAATGCCAAAACGTTAACACATTATATAATGCCATCTTTGACCTATATCGATACAGTGCCTAGATCAATCTTTGTCAAGGAAACTTGGGCAATATGCCCACGTGTCTAAGTTACCAAATCCGGAGATGACAAGAAAAAAAACCTCGTCAGGGGACCATAATGTATAATAATAACTCATTAAACGCTGACGGTGTCGAGTGCTGGTTTTACTAGTGTGTTGCGTGGAAGTTTAACTCACCGCATGTTCTCAAGGCGGTAGACGGACAGCAAGTAGGTGGACATAGCGAAGTCCAGCTTATTGATGAGCGCAATCACTTCCTGCACTGGGTCTAGCAGGTTTGTGTTACTCACGCGCAGGTCAGTCAGTTCCGCCTGTAAACACACGTGCAACACGCAGCTAGGCACAAGAAAAGACGTAGGCAATACAAACGACTGGAGGTGTAATGGCTCGCCCCCTCTAAATCATTCGTTAGGCCGTCACAATGACAGGCATGTAAAGGCCTCTTGTGGATGGGTCACATGAAATAATTAAAGATATTAACAAATGTATTAAAGTAGGTTTTCACGGCTCAATGTATTATATTTGCTCTCCATAGCTGTTCCTTCAGCACAGCCGTGTCCAGTGTTTCTTCACCCAGAACGCCCGCTGATGCATTCAACGTTGGAGGTGCAAACATAAAAAAGGACAGGGAAGGAACACTGCACAGTCATCCAAAAAGAACAGCTTTGGAGAGCAATTTCAATATCAACAAATGTTAACACAACATTGTCTTACAAATGCCATTCGACATATTTATCATGAGGGTTAAGAATCGATATTCATTATAAATCGATGCATCCATAAACGACTACAGGCAAGACGAGTTAATTTGGCAACTAAGTCAAACATTGGAATTCAATTGCTTACAAATTATAACGGACGAAGACATCTCAAAGTGAGCTGTCTGGCTTAGCTGTGTGTTCTACGCTGACGGTGAAACTACGAATGGCCAGCAGGGGATGTGGGTTTCCTAGTGGTGGTACCAGACGTGCAGCAGGCGATGGAGACATGGTGGAGCCAGCGATACTAGACAGCTGGCCGAATCGGTACATTTTTCACGATTCCACTCTTTATACCATCCAAATTTTGTCTTCATCCTTGCCTCTCTATTGGGCTATAATTATTCACCAATGAAGCAGTTCCTATAACTCTCAAATATATAATTCATTTTAATATGTTAGTCTTTTTGTTGACTAGAGACTTACCCACGCCACTACTTGGTTGAGTGGCGAGTCTATAGTATTGTGTACCTCTGATGAGTGGTGTACACTGTACAGATGACAAGTGAACTATGTGCAAGGTACTGTGTGTACACTTCAGTACTTCTGATCTGTAGACTATGTCAGTGAATATATATTGAGTAGTGGGCGAACGCTTATGATATGAGATTGAAGCTGATATGAAACAATTCCCAAGTCAATATTCACAGTTATAAAGCTAACTGGGTCTGTGGTTGAGCCTTTCAGATCGTGGTTGAAGGCCATGTTCATGTATCTGGTGGTTTTGAGAATTATTATTAAGTGTGTGTGTTTTAAAATATGACCCATGGGTTAGCAGGGGCCATGGCCACCTACAAATCCTGTTTCAAGATTCACTTGTTCAGCAAGGCCTTGAAGTTCTCTCGCTATAACTGTTGATGCTGCTCACTGCTATGTGTTTGGGTGATGGCACGCTGGTGACCCGTGCCAGTTCAGGAACACTTCTTCCTCCCTTGATTTGTTTAAATAAATATATACATTTTATTTGATGTCCTTTATTGATTTATAGCCATTTTTTTACTTAAGTGACCTACACTGATGTTGAAATGCTGTTCTCTCCATAGCTTTGTACAGCGCTTTGTGACCCTCATGTTAAAGGCACTACTTAAGTGCAATTACTATTATTATTATAATACTTCACCACAAACTTTAGTGTAGGTTGGTGGGGGGAGGGGGGGCAAGAACAAATTCAGTTATTACTCGCCACTAACGTTAGCCACAGACAAGAATCAAAGGAATTCGGGCAGGTTTATTGTGCGGTCAACTAAACCACTAACACCTTAGTGTGATAATGGTACGCACAATTAAATTACTTCAGATTCATACTCTTGGCCTGAAAAGCACAACTACCCATTAGCAGCAGAACTAGTTTTAGGCCAAAGAGTGCTTTGGATAAAAGAAAAGCACGCTTTAAGGTGATGATTACTATCTTGCAATTCTGACTTCCCACATATATTGATGGGTTCACAAAGTACTCTGCTCAACATCTAAAAAATCCCATCACTATTTTGTGCGTCTTCAATAATTTTCACAGCTCTCAATATAACACTGCCACATAAAAGGTAGCACACTGAGCAATCACCCAGCATCCTGACCATTAAATTCAGAATGGGTCGAGAGAGCAATGAAAGAGCTGGCTCACCGGAGACACGGTGTCATTCTTTAGCGCTGAATTGTATTGCAGCTCTGATCGCAGGGGCTCGCCGCTTGGGAACGTCAAAAGAGGAGACTTGGTGGCGATTTCACAAACGCCTTCGTACCATTCCTCTGGCCAAAGTCCTGGTTAAAAAAATTAAAGAAAACACCATGATTGGGATTTGAACAATGGACATCATCTTCAAATGGAACATAAATGTAGGTCACTCGGTTTTAACTTAAACTGGAAGGAATAATTGAGCTATGCCACTCTTTTTAATAGCTTCTCAGCAGGGAGGCGTAAGCAAATTACATCTCAGGGCACCTGAGGCAATTGAGCCAGGACAATTAGCCTAGACAGCAGGTCTTAAAACTGTGGAAGGAAACTGGAGAATCTGGCAAAGACGCATGCAATACACGGAGAATATCACACTCTGCATAGAAAAACACCTGAGATGGGAATCCAAACCAGGATATTCTTGCTGTGAGGCAGCAATGCGACACGGGTAAATAGTGTTGAGATAATAATAGAATTGGCATCTTTGTCAGTCCGATGCATAAGAGATTTTTTGAAGGTATTTAAAAATTTGACTATTCATGTGTTGTTCGTATGAAATGAGGAGAATACATTTTACAATTTTCTCAGATTGATGAATGCTTCGAAAAGCTGCTCTCTCAGGACAGCCGCGTCGATCGCTCCCTCTCCGTCCATTGCGACGTTTCACCTCACACATTAGAAGCATTCTCAGGCGCAGTGTGTGTGTCGTGTGTGACTCCTATTCACAAGCATGTGCTGTGAGCGTGTGTGTGTGTCGTGTGTGAGTCACACACGACACACACACACGCACCAGCACCTGAGGATGCCTCTAACGTGTGAGACGAAACGTAACGATGGACGAGAGGGAGCGATCGACGCAACTGTCCCGAGAGAGCAGCTTTTCGAAGCAATCATCATGCATTGCGCCGTGAAAACCTACATCATTACAATTTTCCCAGATTGTAAACTAAATAGTGCTTCGCTTTAAAATATACAGTCGATATAGCAATTCAATGTCATTTTTAGATCTACAACTTGTACTGATGTCGGATAACGTCTGAAAGTAATTTGTAAAATGAAAGTGTTACACTTGTAGGTATTTAACAATTAGTGTTATTTTTTCATGTATTGATATTCATCATGATCAACGTAGCAGCAAATAAACGATATTAGTGTTCTATGAAAATGTTACGTCATATGTAATGTATATATACATGTACAGCTTTTCTCAATACGCAGGCAGACTTAGGCCACTGAAGTTATTTTTACGGCTTCACCACACTTGGGTCAATATATTTCAGTGACAGTTCGCAGCATGAAAGCAGTGACTATGTATGAAAATGAAATAATACCATTTTTTTTTGTAAACAAATATGATTACCTGGTTGATTGACCAGTATAGTATTATATTCAGTGCAAATGTGCAGACTTGTAGCACATGTTTTGGTCATCGTGTACTGGGCATGATGCAGAAATTCACAGGCAGTACTAATGCTAGAATTTATAATGCACCATGCAAAGTCTATGGCAAGTCATGGACATACAGATAGAGAGGCACGATGATGAAACATTGCAGTGTCTGCAGCATGAAAATTATTTGCAAAAGTCTCCATAGAGCAATATGATATCTAATCTTACCCGAACCCTGCACAGCAAAGCCCATTACAACGCAGTAGAACCAGAAATCTCTGAAGAGCTTGTGTAGCCTTGGCTTGGCTTCCTTAATCGGAGGGAGCCTTCGTGTCAGCTTGTAAACACACACAGAAAAAGAGACGTTATTTTTCATTCAATAACTCAGCAAAGTGGATGCCAAAAAATGTAAACTTCCCATTAATAAATTGCAAGACTCATGATGCAAACGAATACCTTTTGAGCTTAATCATAACTATTAATGCTGCTGATGTTAAAGTCAAAGAAAAGAATGTAAATGAGCATCAAGTGATTGCAGGTATTCTCGTGCAATATTTATTTCTGTCTTTATACGGAGTGAACCTGAACATCATCATCATCTGAACCTGAGTAACAGCAGCCATTTACCCAAATTTAACGAAATGAGCTTCACTGACATAACCCCTCCAGCTCATCAACACAGATTAAATATTTTGGGTGTTTCAAGGACCTTAAAACCACGGTGTGAATGTGACCTCTCATGTTGATTCAATGATATGAGACACATAAAGAAAAATGTACATTCTTCGGGAACTAAAAGAAAAGTTAGCATGGCACGAAAAAACCCTTTAAAAACACTGTCCCGCAAAAGTAATCATCTAAACTTTATTTGTATCAAAAATAGCTAGAGAATTAAGGTGAAAAGCAACAGACATGCGTTTGCATGTTTTCCAAAGTACGCAGGAAAAAATCGGGTTTTTTTTTTAAATCTGCAAAGCCAATTCTGCTTAAGGTTGCAATTTTTAAAATTTCACAAACGTTTATTCAGTGGCCCTCTAAATATTTACCCAAGATCTCTGCCATAAAACAGAGGAGGCTCCAGGGCCACAGGAAATTCATTACTCCACAAGTCAGGTAAGCGAATACTTTCTAACAAATAACCGACACTTACAGCAGTATTAAAGTAAGTAAGCGAGCGATTTCTTACAGACTTACTTTTTGAAAACATTATTTTGCTGGGTTATGCTAACGTAAGAATATGCTGTCAATCATTAACGTATCTCGTTAATGATGAGTTACATTGGTGGACTGCAGCAGTTTTAAACCTTAGTAATTTTCACATTTCATGAAACACGTGTAATCCTTTGTGTATGTTTCGTATGATAATGATGCATATTTGTTATTTGTTAAAATAAACGAAATATATATTTTTAATGTCTACTTAGTCAAACCATGTTCAGTAAATGCAATGGTAATGAGCCATCCGTGCATTGTACGTCACAGTACAGGAAACCGGGAACAATAATAAACCGATGTATTCCAAACCGACCAGTACTGATTGAAAGATATTTTGTATTTTACAGTGATTCAGGGATTAAAAATGATTCCGAAAGTTACTTTATTTCTCCTGGTGACGTACGCGACGTCCTCAGCAGCGGAACACAAGGTAAACGCGGCGCTCTAACTCGACTGGCAGAGAAGCACAGAAAACGATGATCTTGCTCATAAATGATGCCACACATTTGTGAAGTCACCTGAAGGGTATTATGGTACGATCGCGTGTGAATTATTTGTACTTTTTTTTCTTTTCACAAGGAACATGACTCTTCCCAACAAGTATTAGCAACGTCACCTTCCTTCGCCGTTAAACAACTGGCGGTTTCCCAAGCCAACTTCGCTTTCGATTTGTACCGTGCCGTCGCGCAAGAAATCCCCGAAGAAAACATCTTCATTTCCCCCCTGACCACTTCGGTGGCGCTCGCGATGCTGGCTGCTGGTAAGCGAGCCACTCGCTATTGATATTATTGCAGCGCCAATGTGTAGGCACGTGCGAAGGTTGACTGACCAGTAAACAACACACCGGGCGGCGCGGTGGCCCAGGGGTTAGCGCTGACGCCTCACAGCAAGAAGGTCCCGGGTTCGAATCTCTCGGCTCGGGTGCCTTTCTGTGTGGGAGTTTGCATGCTCTCCCCGTGTCCGCGNNNTATTCCTGCCTTACGCCCTGTGTTTCCGGGATAGGCTCCGGCTCACCGTGACCCTATATAGGATTAAGCGGTTTCAGATAATGAGATGAGATGAAACAACACACCATTCTTGATGGCTAATGCGCTGTACCGTGCAATGTACTTGACATGTATGGGTGTACCGTCCAATGCTGCTGTTGCATCGACTTATACTCAACGCGGCTGACATGTTACTTTTGTGAGCGCACACGATTGTTTGCGGATCATCCAACAGTGCACTATTTCCATCTGTGAAAATAATGCACTGTATAGTACAATGTAAGTCTGAACATTTTGTTATTGTGCACTCATAAGTCCAATCAATCAGGGCCGTATAACGAACACTTGGTATGCAGATACTCGCCAGCGCAAACCACGTTTTTAAAGGCAGTACATTTGCTGAAGCTATACTTAAATTTTGAATAACTAAGACTTTTAATGAGCGAAAATGTAAATAATCAAAAGAAAAGCCACGGGGATAGTGTGGCCCGATACCTCGATTTCGCTGCCCTGTCAAAACTGCGTCATCAAGCGTGATCCCGTTTTTATGAGTGTTTAAATACATATATACAACATATTTCTTTAGAAGTGCATTTTATTCGAAGTATACACAAATGTACTGTATGTATTTTTATAAAATGGCCAAATGTATAACAGATGTACTCGAGGCAATGTATACTGTTGCCCTGTGAAGAAAACTGGATATTGTGTCATGTTTTAGGAGCTGATGGAGAAACAGAGAACGCTCTTAGCAAAGTGCTTTACTTCTTTCAACTTCGCAACCCCAACTTGCATGGCACATTCCGTGATCTCATCCACAAAATAACATCTGGGAAAAGTGTGTCTAAAATGGCAGCACGCATCTTTGCAGCAAAAGGTAAATATATGCTTTGGTTTGCCAAATGTCGAAAAGCACACTTTAGTATTTCCCGAAAACTTTTTTTAAACCAAGAAAGGAGGATTGGTACAGTGGTCAGAACATTTGGCTGTGAAACTCGTGACCTGAATTTGAGTCCCAGCCATGGCTGATATTGGTAGCCAGTGATATCCAAATTTGTTGTGTCCCTCGTTATCCCCACAACTTCACCAAACAACGACAGCCAGTGATGTGAAGTATGGTCAAGCAACCTCCTCAACCAATGCGGTGCTAATAAAACCTCAATGGGGCAGTAGATTTACAGAAGGCCGAGAACTATCATTTAACTAAAAGTAGTGTAAAAGCAAAGATGTGGAATAGCGAAGCAGCAGTCAGCTCATTACACGCTTGGCGATCCAGGTTGATTTCCGCATCCGTTAATATCAGCAATAACTAAATCGATCCTGCGTGTCACCCTCGCCACTTGACCTGCCCACTCTGAGATGCGGTCAAAAAACCGTCATGACCCAATGTGGCGTAAAGGAGGCCGTCGTGAAGAGGAAAACTGATCGTTACGTATGCAGTAACATGTTCTTTTTTTTTCAGACATTAAACTCAAAAAGGAATATTTGGATGCAGTTGAAGAAAACTATCATGCGAAACCAGAAAACCTCCATGGTCCCTCTGAGAAAGACCTGAGAAGAATCAATAGTTGGGTGGAAGAGAAGACGGACGGCAAAATAAAAAATTTTCTTAAAGAGCTGCCAAATCATCTAAGAATATTACTTCTGAGTGCCATCTACTTCAAGGGTAAAAAAAAAGACACAAGGCTGTAAATGCATTGCCTACTGACTCAATTTTCAATGTTCTGCCTACAATATCTAGCTTTATTTAAAGTATTGATCTAAAAATGAACTCCTAGCAGAACACTGTATTCTATCAGACCAGTCATGATAGGTTTTAATATAATCTGCATCTATGTTAATATAAGTAGTATGGTTTATCTGTGCACATTCAGAAAAGTGAATTGAAATTTCTAGCATTGAATGACCAAGATTACAACAGGTTTTACCGTATCTGCATAATCGCCAGATACGGTAAAACCTGTTGTAATCTTATATATGTATACTGGCAAAAAAGTACCCATATTGAATGACCATTTCATATATGAGAAGGCACTTGAAATCATAATTTTTTTTTACTTTCAAAAGCTATATCTAATATTATGTTTGTGTTTAGGGAAGTGGGAACAGCAATTTTTCAAAGACAATACATCACCAATCCACTTTCATATCGCTAAAGAAAAAACGACCAAGGTGGACATGATGTATGACTCCATCTACCCAGTAAAAGCAGGACGTCACCCATACTTGCCATATAAAGTAAGCAGCATCGCTCAATGCTCTATTAACCCAAAAGTCTGTGCTCGATTCACCTGACAGGTCTGTATTTAATAAAGAGGCTCACTATATTTAAGGGGTGGCACGGTGACCCAGTCGGTAGCGCTGTCACCTCACAGCAAGAATATCCCGGGTTCGAATCTCGGCTCGGGTGCCTTTCTGTGTGGAGTTTGCATGTTCTCTCCTCGTGTCCGTGTGGATTTTTGCCGGGCACTCCAGTTTCCTCCCAGAGTCCAAAAAACATGCTGTTGCATAGGTTAATTGGCTTGCAGACTTAATTGCCCTCAGTACCCGGTAATGGACTGGCGTCCTATAGTGGGTATATCCCTGCCTTGCGCCCTGTGTCTGCCGGGATAGGCTCCGGCTCACAGCGACCCTGTACAGGACTATGCGGCTTCTGACAATGAGACGAGATGAGACTCTTCTTAAGTCTCCCTCGCCAGCTAACAATCGGATCAATTCTGGTTAAAGACTCCACATCCAGCTTTACTTCTAAACAACGGCATCAAGCTTGGCAAAGGCACCGGAAACTTAGACATCGCCTGCAACTCGGAACATTTCTCCTCCACCTCACGTCACTCAACTTTTTGAAACCTCCCATCTTCTCCTGTGCAACACTTTCCACCTCTGAGGTGGTTGTGTGCACTGGTAATCCAGAAATTTGAAGCTGTTATTTGGAGGATCACGTAGCAACTGAGTCATCTTGTGACACCCCACACACTCGCAGGATAAATATCTATCGGCAAGAAAAATGTACAATTACGTTTCTAACAGAGCTGCGCAGCATTTATAGTTACTATTTCAAGCGCTTCATGGTCCTACAATTCAATGATCCATGTAGCATCTGTACACGAGCCGATTTCATCTCTCCATCTCCTGGCTGGATGTACTTCTCTAGTGTAATGCATTCCTTGGCTACCACTTTACTAAAAATTTTGACCATCTGCCATCGTCCTTTCTGGAAGCATGTCCTGTCCAAGCCCAATGACTTCTCTGCACAGTTCGAGTGATGCTTTTTGAATAATTTCTCACATCACTATATCACTGTTGCATCGGTCAGTTCGAACGCTTGTTATATCGCAAGACTCCTGCGAATGGAGATGGCAAGCCGAGAACTTTTTGCTGTAATACTAAACGTCCATCTGTCAACTATACTACGTTCACAATAATGTGTGTTTTTTAATACTCATATTTATTAATATTGCAGGTTGCCGAACTTGGCTTTCAAGGAGACAAAAATATGCTGATATTCCTGCCTGATGAAGTGACAACCAACCTGACAGCCTTGGAAGAGAGTCTGTCACCTGACCTGCTGCTCAACCTCACAGAGTCACAGCTGAAATCCGAAAACCGCGTTGTTTACCTTCCTCGTCTGCACCTGCACATGAGAAAGGACCTCACGTCTACACTCAACCGAATTGGTTAGAATAATGCTGCTTTTAAATCGAACAGCTTAACAATTTTGTTTTTTTATAAAATCCCCAAAACATCTTCAACATCTTAATGCAGGTTACATGTAGTGGGATATGACTTTGTAAAGACTCATTTTTGGAGTTGTTCCAAAGGTATTTGTGCTAGCTTCATTCAGAGATAGTAAAAACAATAATCGTGTGATATTGTTTGAAAACTTCTTAAATTTTGACCTGCTCAGACTATTTTTACATTCAGAGGCAGGGTTAAAAATCAATGAAATCCATTTTTTGGGTCAGGTCACGTAGAACATTATAAATTATAAAATAGTGTAGTTTAACCCTCCACCACCCGACACGGCCAATCAGCAAGGGGTTGTCACGTTGAACAGAAGACGCGCCAATTCCTTTACTATCTCAGCACACCGGTGTGTTGTAAAGAGACCCTACAATATTTTACAAAAAAATGTATTGTACGACGTTTCGCTGACAACTACGTTCAGCAGCATCAGGCACCCGCACCAACAACTGGTCGGGCAGATCGGATGGCCCGCGTACCGCTTCCGGGTCGGTTTAAAATGTTATGACACTGCTGCACATATAACTGTCATAGATACACTAATCATTTGCAACACATTTAAAGCTGCATGTAGCTAGATCTAAATTAATTAGTTTATTGATAATTTACCTTCCTTTTACTTAGGAACTGAACATAAATCAAAATTTTCACCATCATTCGCCACGATGATGCTGATGATCGGCATCATTAAAGGAGGACACATCCACTGTTGAAGCGGTCACCATCTCGCAAGGCCCCACAATAAACAACATCGAGCAATGGCACATGAGCTGATTTCATCGCTCGCTGTTCCGTGGATCCATTCTTACGAACGTTTCCTCTTTTAAGTGGAAAATGGAGGCACACTGTCCAGTTCAGAAACGGTTGAAAAGGGCCCAGTAACGGCGAGCAAAACTGAATCCTGGTTGGAAGAGTATTATCCAGGATTATGTGTCGATTTACGGGGCCCTGTGCTTTCCACACTTCATGCCACCAATTAATAAGTGTGCGTTCCTCCATTTTCCCAATGTCTTTACAGGTTTGGGCAACTTGTTCGAGATGCCGGAATTCAAAAAGATATCCGAGGAGCCCCTGGTGATTTCCTCAGTCAGCCACGTAGCCACCATGGACCTAACGGAGGAGGGGGCGGAGGCAACGGCGGTGACGGGCATTATCCTCTCCCGTACGAATCCCAACTACCCAGTGTTCAGAGTGGATCGGCCCTTCGTCTTCCTCATTCGCGACACTTCTACAGGCACCGTGCTCTTCATCGGACGGGTCATGGACCCGACCATTGCAGCCGTCGAGGAGAGTGTGGAACACGGCCACTCGAGGCGTTGCAATTCCAGCAATCGCCGACACAAAACACCCACCGTTCGGCACTGATCACATGATCGTAGACATCTCTGGCCAAGGGCATGCACACATTCTCCTGCGCATGCATATTTACTTAAGTATAGAGGTGCCGTCGCAGCTTTGGGCTCAATTTGGCCCCTACTCAGAACGAGGAATAAATACCGTATAGGACACGTACCAGTACAGGCAATCTGTCATGTCAAGTAATTGCGGATTTCTCCACTCGATAGTGAAATTAATAATCTCTTCCATGCTATACCAGTGACAGACCACCTATTTTACTCAAGATGCTCAATGTGGTTAAAATGATCATCTTTTCTATATTATTATTTTATATACTGGTTGCCTGCTTTTATTATATTGGAATAAACTGCTAAAAATAAAATAACAGTACCTAATAATAATAATTAATATTAGCAATTCAAAAGTGCCTGTCACCTGAGGGTTTACAAAGTGCTGCAGTGGCCTGTGTTGGTTATCTTACTCAAGCACGACTCAGCACAAACTGAAACACACCGATACAGATGCCACATTATGTTTGTAAAACTGGCTGCAATTCATTTTACGCAGTTAGGCTCCCTGCTGGACAATTACTGAACATCTGGTGTTAAACAACACCTTGCGCAGCACCCAAAGTGTATGTGCTAAGATCCTTGGGGATTGTTGTACATGAAAAGATCTTCCTGACAGATATAAATTCTGATATGCCCTGATAGCGGTTGGTTGGCATATTATTATATTCAAATCTGTTTTGACAATTATTTGGCTGGTTGTAAAACAGATGCTAAAAAAATTCGTTTAAAGATATCACACCTTGCTAAAAGTAAAAAAAAACCCATGTAATTAGGGAAACAAATATATAACACATGGAATGAAGTTCGTGTGATTTTCTTGCCTCAAAAATGGTCATGATGTTTGTGTCCCTAAACAGTCAATTATCATATTTCAAGGTAAAACCACGTTGGTATGTCATGCTTAAAAACAAATGCTTTATATCAAAAGTACTCTTTCTTTCATGCTTAGGGTCTCTTTAATGATTGGAATTTATCCAAATCAGTAAATTTTGTAAACTGTTCTTCCAATGATTCTTTAAATCTTAGATTTGTATTCAAAAAAATCAAATATACTTGTTTCTGGTACAAATGAATGTGATGAATTGGTCAAATCTTAAATGAACATATTCAATATAGATTGTAAAAAAAAGCGTGCTCTTGTACAGCACAGAAATCATACTATTACTTCAACATCTTATAATAATGTTATCTGTATTTTACAAATTATATAATTTGTATTATAATCCATATTCTTGGAATAATAAGATGCTCCAGGAAGTAAGACACTCAGAATGCGCGCATGCTGTCAATAAAGTCATAAAAATGTTAATTTGTTCACACATACACAAACATACCATATCATAAAAAATAATTAGCACTTGTGAACAATACTGCCTTACACGAAAAATATATAATCGGTGACGTTTTGGGTAATGGCCCTTATTCATAGCACATAAACAGAGGGTAAAAAAAAACGTTAAGTATGGATTTGACATTGCACTTCACACAATGGGTGCTTTATGAGATGAAAAATGTGAACACATTTTACAATATTCCGGGTTTTAAACGGGGAAACGATTATAAGACCTACTTCAGAACTGTGCTTTAAAATGCAGGAAAAGTGTGACGCATCATTTGGAAAATATTCGATTGTAAGTGAAAAAATATCACCGGGAACATAAACTAATGACCCATCTTTCAATTGATTCTTCCAATGTAGCCACAAACTTTCACTAGACAAGGCAAATAAAACAACGGGACAATAATGCATTACTAACGCTTTTCATTTGAGCCTGTTATAATGGAAAGCCTGATAAATTTCAAAATCTATATGTAAATGCCACTCTACTTCAAAAGCTTGTATACCTAATCACCTCAACCGTATTGTATTTTAAGCAGAAAAATATGCAACTATTTTGCATAATGTTCACAGTCACGTAATTGTAACTTTGGACACTTTACCTTCAATTTCTGAAACATGAAAGGACCCACATCAGATTATTAGATATTTCACTGATCACTTCATTCATTTCAGACATTACGACATCAATGCAAACTAAAATTCAGAATTTGTCCGTGGGTAAAATGCCATCTGGATTCTCTCATATCCAGTCAGGTGAACACTGGCGAGCGGAGATAGATTGCTGGTGAAAGGATGCAGTTAAAATCAATCGGTCAGTTTTTAATTAAGCTGGAAGGAACCGTTGAGCTATGTAGTTCTTTTAAACAGCTGTCAAGTGGGGAGGAGTGAGCAAGTCACAACATATCAGGGTACTTCAGGGGGCAATTTAGTCGGAACGATAAACCTACGCAGCATGTGTGGAGTTTGCATGCTCTCCCCGTGTCCGCGTGGGTTTTCGCCGGGTACTCCGGTTTCCTCCCACAGTCCAAAAGCATGCTCCTGGATAGGTTGATTGGCTCGCAGACTAAAATTGTCCAGCAATGCCCGGCGATGGACCGGCGTCCCGTCGTCGGGTGTATTCCTGCCTTACGCCCTGTGTTTCCGGGATAGGCTCCGGCTCACCGTGACCCTATATAGGATTAAGCGGTTTCAGATAATGAGATGAGATGAGCATGTCTTTGAACTGGGGGAGAAAAACGGAGTACCCAGCGAAAACGTACACGGACGTGGACAAAACATGTAAACGCTACAAAGGCACCCGAGATGGAAATGAACGCGGGACTTCTTGCTGTGAGACAGCAGTGCTACTCAACACTACGCCACTGCGCTGCCCACCGTGATAATATTGGTTGACAGTCAACCATGATAGGAATATGTAGTGTCCGCTGCAGTGTTAACAGGGAAGGTGGGCAACATCACACACAGGCATTGTGTAAAAGTAGTCGCTAAAGGGCCTGTGGTTTATGGACGCATTTTTCTTAGCATTGTACAACTGGCGGGGAGTGGTGGTGTAGCAGTCAAGAGTGCTGCGCTACCAATCCGTCGACCCGAGTGTGATTCTGGTTCACGACCAACAGCATAACATAACCAACAAGTTGTCCGAACCGATCCTGGGCCGCCCGTAGGTCGACTTGAGCCTCAAATGAGAAGGTGGTGCAGTGTGTAAACAACTCCTCTAGGCAGACAAAGGCAGCTGGCGTGCTACTGCCACCTACCCCTTCCTCCGTGCGCCATACTGGCCTTCATAGGTCCTCATTAACAGCACTTGACCGTACAGGCTCATCTCTCATCTCATTATCTGAAACCGCTTAATCCTATATAGGGTCACGGTGAAGCCGGAGCCTATCCCGGAAACATAGGGCGTAAGGCAGGAATACACCCGACGACGGGACGCCGGTCCATCGCCGGGCATTGCGGGACAATTTTAGTCTGCGAGCCAATCAACCTATCCAGGAGCATGCTTTTGGACTGTGGGAGGAAACCGGAGCTATTAAGGCTATACAGGGGGATTATTTGTATGTATTGCACAACTACCAGTGGCATACATGAGTCTACAGTGACCAATGTCATCCCCAATGAGGCAGTGGCATGCTGGGCAATCACAGCATTACCAAAAAAGAACGTATACCTTCTATACAGAAACTAAATAACATTCACAAGAGGCACCCCTGTTCGATAACAGCAATGAGAATGGCAGATGAGAAGCCAGTCATAAAAATAGCATCCGTGTACTTTGACAGATGAGTAGTTATTGCCCAGCACTCTCCCAAAAACCAATTACCACACCATGATTTCTAGAAATATTTTCGAGACAAGCTCAGAGTGACCAGATCAGTAAGTCAGCTTGTATTTAAGCTGGCAGGAACAGTTGACTATGTAGCCCTTTTTAAGAGTGCTTAAAATCCCCATTGTAGATATACATCAGCAACTGCCATTTGCCACTAAGTGGTGGTGATGTAACCACCCATGCCTGTGTCAGGCCATATGCACTTTGAGGCCGCATAAAGTGTCCAAGGTTCACAGAGAGATCATGGGACAGACCCAGGTGTTATGGGTTGCCTGATTGAGATGACTGTCAAATGTATCACCTGTGCTTCTGGTATCAGTCTTCAGCAAGTCCACTCAGCTCCAGGTCCTTCTGTGCCACATCTCTCCAACTCTTCTGTAGTCTATGCCATGCCCATTAAGTCCCCCCCTCCTCTATCTTGCTAAACAGAAGCTGCTTGGGCATACATTGGCTGGACATGTGGCCTACGTGACAGCCACCACAGCCTCAACTACCAGAGGAGCTCACCAATGGAATTTTATCCAGAGCTTTCAAAAATTTGTGAGCGTCTCATACAATCCAACCTGGTTACACCCAGGATGGGTTGTAGGCAGGCCAGTCGGAATTTTTCGAAATGGCACAGATGTTCCGCCAGGGATGTCCACACCTCGCATGCATAGAACAGAGAGGGCATGACTGCAGCTGAGAAGACCAGCAGCAAGCCAGGCAGCTTCCATACAGCGTTAGAGAGCCAACAAAAAGATGATGCTGCCCAAATGATTTGGAGTGAGACCTGCGCTGCTAAACAGGAACTGGCCATAAGCACACTGCATAGGTATGGAAACGTCTCCACTCCCTCCACACAAGATATACATAACAAACAACCTGAACACGTTAAGGAATACAAATATCTTGGCTCTATGTTACGAAACACAATAATTTAAAGTTCAGCCCTCACATTGCTATACTGCCAAGAAAATTTAAACTAAAATAGGCTTTCTATACCAAAATTACCATTGTTTCCCAACCAAGTTCCGCTTAAACTTGATAAAGGTGACTATTCTACTATTGCTTGATTATTGCGACATTATCTATTAATTGGCATCTAGTACTACATTCTAAATAAACTTAACTCACAACATAATTCTGCTCTCAAGATTGGCTGTGAACACCCCCTACAAAACCCAGCATTTTGAATTATTAATTGGCTCAGGATTAACTTCTCCAGAGTTGATAAGACATGTTTTATGATGTAAGATCACTGAATCGGAGAAGATATTAATACAAGTTCCAAACTTAACAGTAAAAGACAAGCAAGAATAAAGTTGGGCAAGGTACAAACACATGGATCGTGAGCTTATTATAGTGGTGGGATTGGTTTGTTCCAATAATCCCCACGAGCTATGCCACCAGAAGTCTAGAACTCCTCGCAGGGTCTCCTTCAGGTAGCAAAAGGTTATGTGGGAGTTTGCAGACAAATATGATCAGAAGAACTTCTGCTTGAAGCAGCGAGGCATCAGAAAGGGCTCTGGCCACAAAAATCTACTTCAATACTTCCACTGTTTGGGGGATGTGGAGGGAGAGCAAGCAACCAAAAATGAGAAACCTGGAAATCAGCCGTTTAAACCGGCAACATCTTGAAGGCATAAACATTTTACCAAGCAAGGCAAATATGCAAGCGTCTTTTTTCGCAGGGTGCGCAAGACGATACAGATGCACATAATGTGGTGAAAGATTATTACAGTTTGATCAAGGATGGGCAACGTGCAGCAGGTGTTCAGATTCTATTTGGTAGCGAGGACGAAACGTGTGTTACTGAGAACTGCAATCACTCAAAAGCATCACTGAAAATCATGAATCAAGAGAACGAATTTAGTTTGCAAAAGGTAGGAAATGCTAAATAAATGACTAATAAAGCAATATAACAGATTAAAACTGGCAAGGCAGCAGATAGATAGATGTTACTTATTCCAACAGAAAGTACCCGATGAGCTTACAATGTCTAGATGCGGATTCTTGCAACACAACAAACTCCCGAAATGTAGGAAAATATATAGTATTATTGCTGCATTTGTTTAAAAAAGGAATATCAACAAATGCTGGTGAGGTTGAATTGTGTAATGCATAAAGGAGCAGATTCCTTAGGACTGAAAATGGGTCATTACGATGGTATTACATAAAAATTATAATATACAACACATAGGTATATTTACAATATGGAGAAAGGTACCCACCAGAGTGTTGCAGTGTAAACAAGTGCATAGAGTTGTACTTAGAGTTAAACTAGGGTTGGTTGACAGCTGAAAGGTGTTGTGACAAAGAATTATTCATTCAGATAAAAAAAGTTGCGGAGAAGAAATGCACTATTCGTGGATGTTTTATGGACTGTAGGCAATTATATTATTCTGTTTCGAAGAAAAGCTACTGGTAATGAAGCAGCCACTAGTTGCTTTGCGGGTAAAATGTACTCATTTTAAATACATCACAAATGAACTGAAGAAGACTCATTCCTACCCGTGCAATTCTTTGCATTTGTCATGGCTTTAAAATATACAGCACATCTATGAATCTATGCATTTGTAGGCACTAACCTATAAACCTACATGCAACATAGTTCAAAGATGCTTTTAGGCAAAATAGATAACCTTGCACTACTGAAATGGCTAAATAACTCGGAATTGTATGTTTCCCAATGTGTAAAACATAAAAGGTTAAATGCATGCTATTGATGAAACAAGTAACTTTCATAGTTCTGCCACACTATCAATATACAACTAGGTAAATGAATGCAGCTTGGTTGAACAAATGCAGCTTGTTTCAAAACTGACCCATGCTACACACTGGATGGTATTGTGAAATAAACGGCTGACCCTGGAGAAAAATGTCATATTTGCGGTGACAAATATTTGTGCGTCATCTGAAAAAAAAAGGAAAGGCCCCCACTTATAGTTACATATATGTATCATGTTTTAATTTTGTCTACAACGACAGAGGCTGCTTCTACGGATGTTTCCAAGTATTGATACGGTGAGAATATTTAATTTACTATCACAGTAAACTAATCTACAATCGTACGTCAACACAACCAATATTTAACACAGCCCACTAATGAACTGTACTATAA
>JAZEWT010000002.1:19780792-19797245 GCA_036362905.1 Mordacia mordax | reverse complement strand
AGGAAAATTGATAAGTCAATATGCGAGAGGAAATTGGGATACCTGGCAAAATCCCACGCGGACGTGGGGAGTACGTGCAAACTCCGCACAGAAAGGTAGCCAAGCCGGGAATCGAACCCAGGGCCTTCTCTTGCTGTGAGGCAGCAATGCTACTCACCACGGCCCCAGCATACCGCACAACACCAGCATGGGCTCTCGTTTAAAATGTCAAACGAGAGCGGTACCCACCTGTATCCATGGTCTCTTGTATCCTTTGTTTGTGAATAAACCACGGAGCTGGCCTTTACACTGATTTGCTGGAAAAGGTTCAGTACTTCCTGGTAGATGTGTTGCTGAAATGAAAATAAAAGTAAATGGTTCTAACGATCTCTTTGTAGTACACTAAAGAAAACAATCCTAGTTTAAAATAAATCGATGATTCTTATTTTGGTGGATGAAATGAACTCTGTAAAAGCCAAAAATTAAGTGTAAACATATTCTGCTACAGATGTTAAGAAATAGCACTATGTAACAAAAGTTGATAACATTTTGATCAACCAATTAACTGCATTTCCTCTATTAAAAAAAAACTGGTTAAGCAATTTAAGTTTGTTTGAAAATGTAAGCTCAGGAGACATGCAGGTAGTAAACTTTTTCATTTAACGTAGCTATATTTTGGCATAGAATTATATTACCAATGAAAATGACACGAACAAAAATTACAAAAACTTTTAGAAATGTGGAGGCAATACAACTTTCACATGAGTTCAACAAAATACCGCACGTAACAAACGTATATTAAATCCAATCCAATTCCAGTGGGTTTTTTTGTTGTTGTTGCAAAAATGCATTAAATTGTTAAAATTATGTAGCAACTCACAGGGCCTGTAATAACCATGCATCCGAGCTGGTCAATGATGAGGACATCAAGGGAAGAGGGTGGCTGGCAGAACTTCTGCTGGAGAATCTGAAGGATGGATTCCATCGTGCGTGGGGTGTCACGCAGAGACACTGCAATGTGCCCCAAGGCACGAATTGTGTGCTCGTGAATCAGCTGACCATCTCTAAACACGATACAGACACGGACACAAAGCACGTTGGAACAATGCAATTTTTTTCTCGTGCTCACATTTCATCTTGGTTTAGGATTAGAGAATAAGAATCTTGCCCATCACCAGCACCAATATCAGCAGCCTCAACACCATCGACAAAGTATCACCAGAAAATTATTTATCAACACCATACAATGGCCATCATTTTCAACGTATGACAATCATTACCATCATCAGCACAAACATTTCTATGGCGGTTACCAATCCCTATAACCATTACCATCGTGCATCATTCATCACTTGCCTGCATCACAAACAGCAAATCGTCCAAACCACTCTGAATTGCCTTGGTTTTATCAGATCTTGGAAGCTAAGGAGGTTGGGACTGCTGAGTAATAGGATTGGAGAGTGCCTGGGAACGCCAGGTGCTATGGGCTTGGCATGCGAGACAGCTAGAATAAGGCAGCACACCAAGGGGAATTTTACTCTCTGTAAGGAGCACTGAGTGTTATCCCATCGTGCTTGGGTATTCTCTGCGTTTTACTGTTACCTGCAGCATGCCAAACACGCATGAGCTGAAATAACTAAATATTAAATGACACAATTTATAATGTGCAAAATCGACACTTGGGTCATGGACGAGACGTGGATACGGAGGTGTAAGGAAACTGCAGAGATGGGGGGAAGGCAACCACGTAGCCAGCCAGTGCCAACATTTGCCAGACACTGCATCCTATATACAATGTAATCGGCTAATTAATGTAGTCTTTTTGCTGTCGTGGGAGAAAACGAGAAAACCCAGAGGAAACCCACTCAGAACAGAGGGAGAACACATAGACTCAACACAGAAGGTGCCCGAGGCAGGAATCTAATTGCCTTGGGCAGGCCTTTCTTTCTCTGAGGTGCAGCTGTTACCAATGCACCACCCTGCTGCCAGAATTCTAATGCACTGCCTTTACAAAAGGTGTTTTGGGACTCAGTGATGCCTTCCCTGCATTAAAAGGCATTATTATTTTACATTTCCATTGAAAATGCTGTATACTCATAGAGGCCAACCCACCCTAATGCCCTGTGTTCATGATACATTATGCAATGAATCCAATTTCTCTATTAAAACCGATTACTTTATTAATTACAATTACATAAACCAGACTTGCTTTTCATTGTCTTGAGAAGTGTAGAGGCGGTTGGACAGCGTAGCTAGGAATGCTTCCACAATCACTGGCTCCTCAATCAGACCCCCCTTGAGGGCTCTGCAAATAGAATTGCATTACATATGTTTTATAACATGTAAGAATTATGTTTATAATGAAAAAAACATTACTGCTTCAGAAGGCTTATATAATACAAAATATAGTTTGCACACGTGCTTCAGTTTTTTGTTGACAGTTTAATTTATGATGATTGTGCGAAGTATAATACATGTGTACTTTCATTACATATATCATTGTGCCTGGATTTGCATGTTCCAATAACCTCTAGAGCTATGCCACCCAGAGCCCAGCACTCGTGGTAGGTTCTCCATTGGTGAACACGTCTACAATTTGAAGACCCTCCGACTGAAAGTCGTTGGCACAGGAAGGGCACCCGGGAGTAAAAGTCTGCCCCAATACCCCCAGGATTGGGGAGCAACTGGAAAACCGAGGTAAATGTGGCCGTTTAAACCGCCAACAAGAACAACTATGAGTACACGCATAATACATCTTAATGTCAGTTTGATTAATGCCACAAGTTTGATTTAGTGTGTGTCAAAAAGCTATCAGTTTTGTTCATGACTTGCCGGCATATGTTATCAATAGCCATATCCCTCAGCTGCTCATACATCGAGGGCTGATTTTTCTTGCTGGCCACAACATTGACAGTGGATTCCGCAAACTCATTTGTCACACTGATCTTTATGTCGTTTCCTCCTAATAAAAGAATGAAGCATGACAGAGTTGTTACAAATACAGGCGTTTACAACAAACCAATGAGACTCGAGCACATCGTCACTTACGTTTAAGTCCATATCGAATTAGAGCCTCGCAATAACACGACAGAGATAAGTGATGAATACATGCACGCACGAAATCCACAGCATTCTCCATTAGGTTTATTGCAATTAAATTCTGCCATAACGGAGGATGCATACTGTTATGGCTTTTCTTGTTCTCTTTGAAGGAGACTTATCACACAAGACATTAATTGAATATACCATCAGAGCTTACCCATCTCCTTACCACTCTGAAACTGGCAGTGGAGCTTGTAAAGTTTGAGCAGCACGGGGGATGGAACGACCAGGAAGTCCCGTAGACACACGGTTACGGAGTAGGACACAGACGGGAAGCGTTCACAGAGCCTTCCTAAGCCCTAACGATCAGCAAGCATATAGGGTGAGTTAAAATATAAAACAACATACCAATGTGTTTAAATTGAAGTGTGCGATTATTGACATGATAACAAATGTGTAGCTCCATGTACTCGTAGCTTATTAGTACAATTAAGTTTAATTCCTGAATGAAAGTTAAACATTATACCTTATATGTTAAATATTATACATTATTTGCATATGATCAGTTCCTGAAGAAGCTCCTAGTACGAGGAGCAAATTGTTAGATTTCATACAAAACTTGGGGTATAATCTAAAAATGCTTTGGTAAACTATCCATTAATTTGTCTGTTGGTAAAGCCCAAAATAGAAATCACAGTTAATAGACATACAGCACATTTAACGATGTACATGGCATTAATCAATACAACTTTGCAGGGTCATTAATACGGCTACAAAAGCTCTCCATTGGGTTCAATATCTGTCTCGAGTCTTATCTGAAATCGAAGAAGATAAACTTTTTTTTTTCAATTGCTCCATCATGACCATACCTGCAGGCAGCAGATCAGAAGGGGCATGTGTGCTACGATCACTTTGCTGGAAGTTTTTGTCTGTAATTTCTCAGACAACTTGACACAAAGGGTCTCAGCACCTGAAAATAGATTAAAAGTTTTCTCGATCAATAGTTTCCATTGACACAAACTCATTATTCTTGTGTAAAGAGTAGAAAAGGTTATTCTTATTTTACTGATATATTACCCCAAAACTATGTCGCAATTGCAGATGCATTTTCAAGTTGTATCGTGTGGTTCTGATGAAACTCCCAGCATGTGGAGCAGCAACCACTGACATTAGGTCGACCACGACATAATACAACCCAAAAACGCAACAAAAAGCAAGACAAATCAACCGTGAAAAACTCAGCAGCAGCAGCAGCAACGGACTTATAAGATGACAAGAGAGCTTTAATGTACACCAGTGCAATTAGCTCAGCTCAGGTTTGATCCATCCAGTTGGTTTAAAAGATGCATGAGTGAGATGCTCAGCCAGGGCTTGCTTGGCTTAGGCTCAGCTCATGGAAATCCGAACAGTGGCTGTGGCAATGCCCAGAGAAGCTCGAGTTAAACATGGCTTTGAGCTGGCTAATTTGAGCCAGAGCCAACCCCGAGTCGAGCTGTGACTAATAATTGGAGCCTTGGCATCATTAACGCGTTTGTTACCGTCCCCCCCATAAAAAAAATTGTCTAAATAAAAATTAAAACATATAATATTCGAAGACAACTATTATGAAGCATTGCTCTGCATAACAGGTGTATATTACCAGTAAGAATATGAAAAGGAATAAGAATTTCTAAAATAGTTAAGTTAAAACCTAAACCATATTCTATCATTTCAGCAATGCTGCTTAAGTTGTTTTACTTACTTGATTATTGGCTTCATTACTATGAAAATCGATAATAAATTCTTTACAACAATAAAAAAATTAATAATCAATGAACTACTATCAGTACTATCCATACATTATAAAATGTTGCCCATTACTAATGTCATTGTATGCACTCGATTATTGTATGAAACCAGTCTGAAATGAAATCTGCAGAGGACAACACTTCGATAACGTACTGATGTAGGTTTTTCCTTGATTTACAAGAAAACAACACATATGGACAGATATTAATATGCTGAGTCACACAATCACCCGGAACAGAAACGAGGGATACTGCACAGCCTAGCCCACTGGTCCAAAAAGATGTCAGGTGTAAAGAAAAAAAAACACATAGAAAAGAAGAGCTACAACAATTATAATATGCACTACTCAACAATGGATGCACACAAATAGAGATCCAACTTGCCATAAATAGACAATTATGAAACTAAGAAAATAAAGAGAAAGACACCAAGACTCACGCTTTCCTGCCATATGTCAAAAGTACAATTGACAAAATAATTAAATACCTCCAGAAATACAACATAACCATCTTCATAGCCTATCAAACGATACAGGATGCAGCCAAATCACCCAAAGACAGAAAGAATGCCATTGCAAACAGAGGGGTGTACATTGCATTCCATGCAGCAATTGTGAAGAAGTTTACATTGGCCAATCGAGCTGAACAATCGCCACTAGGAAGAGAGAGCTCGAGGCGGCGGAGCATCTGCTGCATACAGAGAAATCTGCAGCAGCAGCTCACACTGCCACAAAGGACCAAGACTGATCCGTGAAGCAACATAGATACAAAAGACAGCAAACAATATGAATCGGCAAACAAGAAGTGGGAATAAAACTCAGCCGGGTATGGCAGTCAGCATTAAAATTAACTGTAAAGTAACAGTAATGAACCCCACCCCTAAACATCTCGGTAAAATAGGAATAAAAGTCAACAGGATCTGGCAGCCAGCTTTAAGATAAACATTAAAGTAACGGTAACAAATGAACCTCCCCCCCCACCCCGAAAACAGCTCAGCATACATCCCAGACATGCATGACGTGGAAATACAATTTCAAGTTAGTATTAAACTAGGGGTGGGAGATTAGATCAGCTGAGCAGTTCTAGTCCTCTGGCTAGCCCTCTGGCTAGAACTGCTGATGCGGCTCAAATGTTGTCATGCTGGGATGATGGCTTTTTGCCGACCTGCGCCTGCTCGGGAACATTTATTCCTTCCTTGTTTGATTCATTATTTTTTTCTCCGCTTACTTTATGTCCTATAATTTATTGCTACTATTTGACTTTAAGTTGAACTATCCTGATGTTGTTGTTGACATGCTATTTTCTCCACAGCTAGGATATGTAACAAAAACAAAACCCAAAAATACGTTATTGTTGCTGATTTTCCATTCTTATGTCGTTGTTGTTGACATGCCGTTCTCTTCGCAGCTCTGTTTAGGACTTTGTGACCCTCCGGTAAAAAGCACTCTATAAACGTAATTATTATTATGTTCAATTCAGTATCAGTACCCGCTTAATCCTGTACAGGTTCACAGAGGGGGGATGGAGGGGTGGAGCTTATCCCGGCAGGTACAGGGTGCAAAGCAGGGCTATACCCAGGATCTGCCATTAGTACATCGCAGGGCACACTTTTTTGGGGCAATTTACTCAGGAGGCCAATTAACCTAGGCAGCAGTGTCTTTGGACAGTGGGTAGAAAACGGAGTACCCAGCGAAAACCCACGCGGACACGGGGAGAAGACGCAAACGCCACAGAGCAAGGCACCCAAACTGGGAATCGAACCCAGGACTTCTTGCTGTGAGGCACCAGTGCTACTCACTGTTATCACGCTGCCCTGGGATCAGATTCAGTTGTATAATATCATATCAGTACAATACCACACAGTCTCCCAGAGTTCACTCAGTCACAAGCACTCGGTAATAACGCTGGAGGTTGCCTCTAATGCGGGAGGCGAAATGTCGCAAAGGAGGAGAAACAATGGACACGGCCGTTCTGAAAGAACAGCTATTGAAAGCAATCATCAACACTTCCATAAGTCGGTTGATGCATTTCACACATGTCTGGCCCATATACATTTCCAAGTCACCTACAGGGCCAATTCCTAAAAAAAGCCACATCCTGCTGCTGTTGTGGGCAAGTCAACAGCAAAGTGGCTTGAGCACTGCAGTGAGAACCTGGCAACCTGAGTTTCATCCCTGGCCATCGGTAACATCAGTGACAACCGATATCTGGTCCTCAGCTCTCCCTTCACCTATTTGCACTGACCAGCATGGTAAAAACAACTGCCCCACTGATGGAGCCTGGGGAGGACCTTCACACGTCATGTATGTACCTTGTTCATCTTTAGCTGCCCACACCATAAGGTCCACACAGGCGGCATTAGCCTGACAACGCAGCTTGAGTGAGCTCGACTCCCTGTGGGGTCGATCAGCATCGTGAAGCATTCGCTGCAATTCCGCCTGGCTGCTGTTGAATTGCTCCAGGACGAAGTCGTGCACCTCTTTTACAAACACTGAAGGGAGATCTGTGACACAAAAAAAAAAACCCACAAGATTGAAAGAAAGTCATGAAATAGTTTAAGATTAAATTATTCAAGAATGTTCGTTATGCCATTGCCAACGAAATTTGGCAACCAGTAAGTCACATATTGTTGGGTAAAGTGTGAAAACTCTGACCTTTTCAAGACATTCAGCCAGCTTGAAAGATTGGCCAAATACCTTTAAAAGGAGTTGTCTAGAGTTTTTTTAAGTGCAGGACGTTCCAGAAAAAGAAGCACGAGCAAGCAATTGCACAGCTGCACCTTCACCACATTTACTTTATGAATAGCTTACCAAGGCTTTTCAAAATCTACATGAAAATATCCAGTGTCCTAGCACCCAGCAGCATTACAAAAGCCATTGAAAATGGCTAAACATAGTACTTTCAGGAAGCTCTAAAAATAACTGCACATTAAAACGATATATTTCATACTGCAGTACTAGGTAGTATGATAGTGGTCGTAGTAATGCATTAATTAGCACACTACACTCTGAATCTGGCCTTCTGAATTCAACTCTTTACCAGAATGAGCAATATCTGAAATAGTCCTCAGAGCAATGTTCACCAACATAGTGTAAAGTAACAATACCCATGATGTTTAACCATATGGGTAGGCTACATACAGCTGTGAAGTGGCAAAGTTGAATTACGCAATAATATTATGACCACCGTACAGAATATACAGTGCCTACCTTTCAGACAGTTCAAAAGGGTGTCCCTTAGCATCTTGAAAGCTGTTACATAAAGGATGTTACTGAAGTTTCTGTAGTAAAGGTATGTTGATGGGTTACACTGCAATAAATGCAGAGGTAAGATTAACAGCAGCAAACAAACAGCAAATGTTATACTGTCGTTTTTTTACATTTCAACAAATACTTTAGTGCAATGTAATGGTTTCAAAGTCTAACAATAGTTTATCCCATATTATACAGTTTTAAAATTAGCATGTAGTAAACTATCATTTGTAAGTGTATCGTAAAAAGTAGAAAACATTGAATGTTACATTGTACATCAAGATACAGACATTTATGTATTTTCTTTGAACACGGAGCTTTAAATTGTTTTTGTGTAAGCAAATACCTACATCGATTGTTTCCAGCAGTAATTTGTCCAGAGTTCTGAGCATGTTGTCATTTACCAAGTGTTTAATCTGCAAATGCAATTAATCATTGGAAAAATGTCAGAACTTAAAAAAAATAATCTATCCTAACAGCAAGTAATGCAATAACAGAGAATGTTCTTTCACTCACAAAACCATTCTTCTGTAAATTGATCGATGCGGTTACTTATAGATGTTTCAGATTTCTCTGGATTATATTGATGCAGTTACCTCTGAATTGTGTAAACAAATTTGTAGAACTTTGTTGACACTTTCTGCAAGTGTATTTCACTCTCCACAGTGTCTTATAACTCATAACTAGAGTTTATAAACACCACAAATCAGTTGCGTATTACTGTATAATTAACTTATAATTGCACCTTCTCTGCTTTACTTACATGCCAGCTAACACAAACATGACTATAAAAAATAATCAGTGGACATAAAGACTATCCCTTGGGTATGAATATCTCATCTCATCTCACTTTCAGAAACCGCTAAGCCCTGTACAGGGTCGCGGTGAGCCGGAGCCTATCCAGGCAGACACAGGGCACAAGGCAGGGATACACCCACGATGGAACGCCATTCCATCACCGGGCACTGCGAACAATTTAGTCTGAAAGCCAATAAACCTATGCAGCAGTATGTTTTTTGGACTGTGAAAACCTACACGGACACAGGGAGAATATGCAAACTCCACACAGATAGGCACCCAAACCGAGATTCAAACCCAAAACTTCTTGCTGTGAGGTGACAGCGCTACCCACTGGGCCACCACGTCGCCCGGGCATGAATATATAAAACAAAAATAAAACAGACCATGTCCAAAAGTCTCTTTAGCAGTAGAATAGGAGTGTCCATTTGTTTGCAGGTGTCTTTCGTGTTGAGAGGCGAGGTGGAGAAGCTGGAACTCAGGACAGTGAAGTAAAAGTCCGGATCATTTACAGGAGCGTCGTTGTATGATGCACCTGTAAAGTAAATCACAGCACAAGACATTGAGAGGTTTTTAAAACGATCATTCACCATAGTAACTTAACCATCTTTGAATGCGTTTCAAAAATACACTACTGTTGTAACCATCTATTTGACATTGTAAGATAAAGGTTTTTGAAAAGACGTTTTAAGAATCTGATATAGAATGTAACTTTCAGAATACAATTATTTATATAATATTATACTATTCAAATACAGCAAAAGGACATATAGTCAGTAACAAGCCTTGATAATTCTCCCTACCTCAAATGTTCAAAGTATAATCGTGACTATTTTGGTTAGGAAATAGATGTAAGTATATTTTTTTTCTATTGCATTGTGAACATAGCGCCCTATAACATACAATCTACGTATAATTTTTAAAAACCCAATACATTCTTATACACGTGACCTGCTGCAAGCATCACAAGTGTAAGGATATAATTTTAATTGCCAAATCACTGCACACAACTTGAATAATGTTTATAATAAGCACGTACCTTCCCAGTATTGTAGTGTGGCATAGCCAGGTGAGCTTGGCACCTGACCGCCACCCTTTTCTGGACTCAGCTGAAACTGATAAAAAAAAGAGAGAAATGCTAACATCATATTTGCACATTTTCCAAAGTTTAAGTAAATAATTCCATCATAAAAATGCATACATATACATAACGCAAAGAAGCATAACATTTGAACATGTAAATGTTGTACGCCGTTTTTTGAGGGCTTTAAGATGAACATGAATTTATGTCAATGGTTTGTTAACTTAGGCATCTGCAACTAAATCAGGAATTCATATCAATCAACAACTGCAAGTGCATAATTAGACATCAGAATTATAGGGCTTAATCGACATGTGAAACGAGTGTGCTAATTATATAATCAAAGACTGTTATCAAATGCAGTCATTCCGACAATTGTGAGCTCACCTGTGCAAAGCTGGCAACGCTATTTACATTTCGTCGCAGGGTTTCACTTGTTCCACAGGCTTGCATCAATGATGATGGCATAATGGAGCGGAAATCGTGGAAAGATCTCCTCCGAATTGCATCTGGATCTGTTGGTTGTGCCGCCTGCGGAAGAACATTAGCTATTGATTACTCGGGCTTCAATTCGCCACAAGTCATTAAAACTACACGCAACAGAGCACTGGAATGTACTTTTATAAAAAAAAGGGGCATGGTATACAACGTGGTACCAAAAGGTCTGCTCTGCACTTTACTGTTATGCAATTGTGAGACACACGCAGATGCTGAGAAATTGATTTCACATTACCGGTTGCAAAGTCACGATTGGGAACAACCTTGACAGAAGTGAATCTTCCTCGTTGCTGTAACGGCCAAATGCCCGTGACATGCCAATAAGGCAAGGCACTGAATACTGGCAGACGTCTGCAAAATAAAGTCACGTACAACGCGCGGTACTTTTAAAGTAATTGATACAATTAAAAGTGTGTATTAAGAAAACAATATACGGATACAGATTTTCATGGCTGGATGTAACAATAATCTAAGCGATTAGCTCTCCATGTTTTACTTTTCAAATTAAACCATGTGCAGGTCAGCATGACATCCGATGTTCATCTCCTCCTGCTAAAGCTTTACAGCAGAACAGGCATAACATACCCAGGAGCATTTATAATTAATTATAACATATTACATCAAAATGTAAGGCCAAAAAGTAACACACCTTTGTGATTATGCGGATTCTCACAAATTTTAAGTAATTCCTGCAGGGAATCAAGTAATGCTTCCATAATCTAAAAAGAACAAAAGCATTAAAAGATTAATCACACATTGTCAAGACATTGTCAATTTAAATTCGGCAATGCTTACACTTACATGCTGTGAAAAGTTTACATAATTTAAAAAACTAAAGTTGTTGCCAGTGTCTGTTGTGTTATCACTTTAAACTTTTACATTTCCGAAAGCTAAACAAACTTAACTAAACCCTTAAACTAAAGTTGAATTCAGCGTTACATTTTAAATTGTGATATGAGTGCATGGCAAATATTATTATGCAAATAATATACCTTCGTAGTTATTTACAGGATACATAAATCTGGCACTGGCAGTTGAAGACTTACTTACATTTGAAAAATGACAAAGCATTGGCTACAGAAATATACATTTATTATCAATACCCGCTTAATACTGTACAGGGTTGCAGGGGGGCCAGAGCCTATCCCGGCCGACAAGAGGGCACAAGGATGCGACACCAGTACATCGCAGTGAAATATACAGTCTCATCTCATCTTATTATCTGAAACCGCTTAATCCTATAAAGGGTCACGGTGAGCCGGCGCCTATCCCGGAAACACAGGGCGTAAGGCAGGAATACACCAGACGACGGGACGCCAGTCCATCGCCGGGCATGAAATATACAGTATTCATTCTTAACATCTCATCTCATCTCACTATAAGAAACCGCTTAGTCTTGTACAGGGTCGGGTGAGCAGGAGCTTACCCAGCAGACACAGTGCGCAAGGCAGCCCTGTGTCTGCTGGCGTCCCATACATACGATGGGATGCCAGTTCATCACCGGGCACTGCGGGCAATTTAGTCTGCAAGCCAATTAACCTATGCAGTAGCATGTTTCTTGGACTGTGCTAGGAAACCGGAGTGCCCGGCGAAAACCCACGCGGACACGGGTAGAACATGCAAACTCCACACAGAAAGGCACCCGAGAGCCGAGATTCGAACCCGGGACCTTCTTGCTGTGAGGCGACAGCGCTACCCACTGGGCCACCATGCCACCCGGGCAGATTTGTGATGGTTCAAATTGTCAGTGTTAACATATCGACTTGAATTCCCAAACGAGGTTAATTAAAGCAACGTAACTGGGCAATGACGTAAAAACAAGTAGCCTATTAGAACATAACACCACATAGTGCTTGAATGGCTGGAAAACTTCTCACCTGCTCTCGAATAAGTGGGTCTCTCTGAGCAACGTCAGACAGCAGTGTCACCAAACAAAAGCTGAATGACTCTGCCACTGGCAGCCTCTCTGTGATGACAGAAGCAAGAGTGCAATATTAGCCAGTTCATAAACGCAACGGTTTCAATCGTTCATCATGCACGCCCTGGCCTAATTAATGGTGAATGGTGATTACTTAGGCTACCACTTGTGCATGGTAATTATTGGCAAGTGAACAGATAATTTGCGGGAGGAAAAATACACGATTGATGCAGCTGTCCCGAGAGAGCAGCTTTTTGAAGCAATCATCATACATCGAGCCGTGAGAACCTACATCATTACATTGACAGAAAGGTCATGGAATAAGGTGGCTCAGCATGTCTTTTTTGAAAGAAAATAGAAGCACCTAAATGAATGTGTGCTTACTGTAATTTATGAAATCCCAGAAAACTTATTTACATTGACAATTTTCGTGACCAAAATAGTAACCTTGGTTATAAAAAGCTTATTAGACGTGAAGTACTCACCTCTGTCGCGTTTTCCAATGTAGTCTTCAATCCACTGGACACGAGGAAGCATCTTTAGCAGCCGAAGTAGGTAAGGAACCAAGTGTTCCTTGTGCTGTGATAATAAAAAAAAAGAGTTAAGGTGCATGGATTGAAGTTTAAGCATTTCAGAAGCCCCTTTGGAAAAGCCTTGGTAATAATTTCTACCTGTGAATCTGAAAATTATTACAGAAATTAGCAACTAGACCACAGAAAAGAAGGAATGAAGTTGCATGTTGTTCTGCAGCCATGTGTATTGTTAAAAAAAAAAAACCCACATTTTTTTTATTGTTGCCGAGTTTCCATTCTAATGTCCTTATCGTGCCGTTCTCTCCGCAGCTCTGTGCAGCGCTTTGTGACCCTCGGGTGAAACGCGCTATAAAACTGCAATTACTATTATGATAAGATAACTATTGAGACAAGAGGTAACAGTGATAGTGAAGATTCCGTAGACGCCTCAAGTCATTTGGATATATGTCTGCAATAGCTGTGGGAAGAATATCAAACGTGGTATTACATAGACAAGGATGAGATACAGAGGAAAGCCAGATATTTCGAATTGATAAGGTAAGGCACGATCAAGAATGATAAGTATAGATGTTCAGCAAAACAGTAAGAGGTGGAGGGATTTAATACAACTCCCATTCTCTTTTAAAGAAGACAAGGGAACTAAAGAAGAAGGGAGCAGCCTGACTATTTTACCTGCAAGCCTGATTCCAAGAGAAATATTCCAAGTGCTATGACAGCATCTCTCCTTCGGTGGTCCAGCTGGCATACCCCATGTTGATCTAACGGGCACATGCCTAGCACCTTCTGCACCTACACACGCAAAACAATACCAGTACATCCATAAGCACTGTAGATGGCACAGACACACACGTTAGAACGTTTCATTATGTTAAGTTTGGTGCATACTGTACAGTTGTGATACCTAACCTACACCACTTTTATTGAGAGAATTTTATTTTGGAATGCGAATTAAATATATAAATAAACTCCTGTACAATCAAGATATCATGTAATTTACGTTTTCTTCCAATAATGAACATTATTGTTTTAAATCAGAACACTGCATACAAAACATGAAACGTTAATGAGAAAACCCACATATATTATGTCTGCTAGTGTTTTTTCAGTTTCTTTGAATCCATAACAAATAATACTTTAATTTGCATGCCGGTATAATAGATACACTTGCAGAACAAAATGTAACACCATTAAACATAACATATTTTTTACCGATAAAAATAATTGCAATTATTTTTAATCCTTTAGTTTCAATGTGCTCTGAATGAGGAATGTTCTACAGGCACGTAATATATTTACCAATTTGCAATAATTTCTCAATAGCACAGTGATCTAAACGTGTCTGCTGATCCATCCACGGCAAGCAGGACATTTTGGTGCAGTAATATCATATTCCAATTGATTTAGATTTTTAAAAACTTAGGTACAAATATACATAAAATAGATTCACAAGTTTGGTCATGTAACATTTGTTGAGCATAAGTTCACAATAATTGAGACAAAAACGCATGGAACTAAAATTAAAAGGGTACATGTGCAGCATTTTCTCTCCGCACCGAACAGCTCAGTTCATTATTCCTTGCGGGCGGCACGGTGGCCCAGTGGGTAGCGCTGTCGCCTCACAGTAAGAAGTTCCCGGGTTCGAATCTCGGCTCGGGTGCCTTTCTGTCTGGAGTTTGCATTTTCTCCCCGTGTCCAAGTAGGTTTTTGCCGGGCACTCCGGTTTCCTCCCACAGTCAAAAAACATGCTGCTGCAGAGGTTAATTGGCTCGCAGGCTAAATTACCCTCAGTGCCCGGTGATGGACTGGCGTCCCATTGTGGGTATATCCTTGCCATGCGCCTTGTGTCTGCCGGGATAGGCTCCGGCTCACCGCGACCCTGTGCAAGACTAAGCGGTTTCTGACAATGAGACGAGATGAGATTATTCCTTGCTCAGCAATACCCCAGGCACATTGGCTCGAGTGGGTATTCAAACACTAAGCACCTTGTGGGACAATCACAAAAAAACAAGGCGTCTACATGCTCAGAATATGACTGAACTATGTTTCGGATCCATTTGTGGTGGTGACCCTGATTCTTTGGAGGAAACAGAACAATCATGTGACACGTTTTGGCTGCGGCACAGTGGCTGGCATTACGAATCCACCAACCCGCGTTCAAATTTCCAGCTAAGGACAATATTGGTGGCTCGTGTCATGTGGACCACAGCTGGGCCCCATCAAAAATCTGCACAGACCAGCATAGAGTACACTTTAAGGAACCTCTCCCCCAGCTCCCCCATAAGACCTTCATTCAGCATTTGATTGACGTAGCTGTAAATAATTTTCAAATGTTATCCGAGCAGAGAACAACACAATGTACTCATAGGCTCTATCATTGCGTTTTCCGCATTAAGAGATGCGTAATCATTGTAATAAGTGTTAGATTGAATCCCGAGGAGCAATGATAGTGAAGACAATGTATGACCAACATGTAGATCTTAAGTGTGATCACAATGATATAAACAGTAGTAGCGTAAAATTATAAGCATGTTGTGTGATATTATTCACAATGCTGATAACCGTGATGGGGAAATTAATGATGCCGCTTAAGGTCATAGTAATAATGTCATATCATGATACTAATACAGATATACCAATGATACTATAAACGGGGGTGATCATATTCATGCATATGATCATGTTTATAACGGGTATAATGGTGATGTTAATTTAGTACAAATATAGATTTGTATTACTACAGTAAAATACTCAGTGAGCTTGCAAGCTCTGGATGCGGGGACCGACCAACGCAACTTAGTACACAATCACAAGGTAAATAAACTCGCAGCATCAATTTGAGCAACGATTAAATACGAAACATAACCATAAACATGAATGCCGATCATTGAGATTGGAGTAAATAGTTTAATGTAAATGACAGACATAATGATAAGACATGTGTGACTCATTTACTATCAGTATCTTGCGGTGAATCCGGAACCTATCCCGGCCGGCACAGGGATGAGCTATGCTCATGCAGGACACTAGCCCACTCGCAGGGCACCGTGGGCAATGTAGTCCGCAGGCTAGTTACACATAGACGGTCTTCGGAGTGTGGGATGAAACTGGAGTACCAGGCGAAAGCCCACACGGACGTGCGGGAGAGTTCATCGTTAACTTCACACAGGCGTCCAGCGATGGGATGATGATGATGATGGAGGTGATGGTTAACAACCAATGGCGAATATGGTGGTGAGGTTAACGACGATACACTGATGTAAATAAAGCTAACACACGACCATAATGCTTACGATCACAAAAATAAACACCAATCAGGCCTGCCATAGGCTTGTACTAATCACCTTAAATGAGTCTGGCTACAATTGGAAATGCTGTCATGTACAAAGACACGCTGCCTATGTTAATTGTCCTGATTATTCCCCCCCACCCACCCCTTAAATTGCTTACCCCTCTCCGCGAGACAACTGTTAAAAAGAGCAGCTCAGCGGTTCCTTCCAGCTTAAATATATATTTTAAAAAACCTGACTCCCTCAGCCGTCAGAGTTGCCGCACGCCAACAACGGGGG
>JAZEWT010000002.1:19753529-19767502 GCA_036362905.1 Mordacia mordax | reverse complement strand
ATCAAGATCATTATTAATACCCAATTCATCCTGCACAGGGTCGCGGGGGGGGGGGGGCAAATCCTATCCCGGCAGACAGAAGGCACAAGGCAAAGCTATATCTAATATGTAACGCCAGTACATCGCAGGACACTGAGGGAAATTTACTCAGCAAGTCAATTAACCGAGGGAGCAGCGTGTCTTTGGACGGTGGGAGGAAACCGGAGCACCTGGCGAAAACCCACGCAAAAACATAAAAGTGTTCGGTTTGAGTCCATCACCAGGGCTGGGAGACGTGTTCCAAACCGCGTTGCTCTATCCTCTCAACTCTCACTCAACGACCTCGATCATCTGTCCGTGCTCCACTAAAATATCTCTCTGCCCCCCTCCCCCAGGCGACACAACGTCGCCATAGCGTCTCCCTCTAGAATCTCATCTCATCTCATTATCTGAAACCGCTTAATCCTATATAGGGTCACGGTGAGCCGGAGCCTATCCCGGAAACACAGGGCGTAAGGCAGGAATGCACCCGATGACGGGACGCCAGTCCATCGCCGGGCATTGCGGGACAATTTTAGTCTGCGAGCCAATCAACCTATCCAGGAGCATGCTTTTGGACTGTGGGAGGAAACCGGAGTGCCCGGCGAAAACCCACGCGGACACGGGGAGAGAACATGCAAACTCCACACAGAAAGGCACCCGAGCCGAGAGATTCGAACCCGGGACCTTCTTGGTGTGAGGCGTCAGCGCTAACCACTGGGCCACCGCGCCGGCCCCTCTAGAATCTGCCTCTACCAATCCTGGCTTGGCATTACAGAGGATCAGACTTCTCCAATCAGGGTGATGTCTTGTGACGTCAACGTGGTCGTTGAGTGTCTCCTCTACAGCTATCGAACAGGTTGTTATCTCTATGGGTACTTTTTTGCCAGTATACATATATAAGATTAGAAAGGTTTTACCGTATCTGGCGATACGGTGTTAAGATCTTAACACCTGCATAATCGCCAGATACGGTAAAACCTTTCCAATCTTATACATGTATACTGGCAAAAAAGTACCCATAGCGTTAATAGCTCCACCTAAGCTATAAGCATTGATACTGCATTGTCCTGAGCTGACTGCCTTTTGGCAACGGCTGACACCGGCAATTAGGCTCAAAAGGAAGCCACTGCCTGGTGAAGGCCGGTCAGTTTGAAGGACAATGCATAGGTTATCAAAGCTACCTGTTTACAGATTTTGCCACTAGTATGTGTGGCTTTTGCAAACTGGACACATTGTGAAATGTGTCTATTTTGGTGTTTGGGATCTTACACCTGCATAATTGCCCGGAAATTATGCAGGTGTTAAGATCTTAACACCTGCATAATCGCCAGATACGGTAAAACCTTTCTAATCTTATATAAGTTGTTATCTACCATTATAAATCTCATCTCATCTCATTATCTGAAGCCGCTTAGTCCTATACAGGGTCACGGTGAAGCCGGACCCTATCCCGGCAGACACAGGGCGCATGGCAAGGATATACCGACGATGGGACGCCAGTCCATCGTCGGGCACTGCGGGGCAATTTAGCTTGCGAGCCAATCAACCTATGCAGCAGCATGCTTTTTGGACTGTGGGAGGAAACCGGAGTGCCCGGCGAAAACCAACGCGGACACGGGGAGAGCATGCAAACTCCACACAGAAAGGCACCCGAGCCGAGAGATTCGAACCCGGGACCTTCTTGCTGTGAGGCGTCAGCGCTAACCACTGGGCCACCGCGCCGCCCCTATCATAAATAATGCCAATGTAATCTATAATACCCCCAACTTTTCACAGACGTTAATAACCAATAACTCTCTGAGTCATGGGGCGGTGGTGGTAACGTCTGCGCCAAACAGAAAGAAGGTCCTGCGTCGTTTTGTGTGGAGTTTGTGTGTTCTCCCTTCTTCTTGTGCTTGAGGTTCCTCCGGGCTCTAAACTAACCGAGTAAAACCTAAAGAAACAACTTATTAAAGAATTCGCTTATACCATCGTAAATTACGGGTCGCGGTGTCTGGTAAATGTTTATGCATGGTAACCGCATGGCTTTAGACGAGAGGTCATGACACATAGCCCGTGAGCCTGGTCCAGCCCAGCAAAACATTTCATCCGGCTCGTGAAGAATATTAAAAATATATATTTATGTTTTTACCGATGTCAAAGAACAACCATGTTTCGACATAGGTATTTGGAATTAAGTAAAAGCATTCATTTTTTTTTGTATTTCGCAACAGACCTATACCGCTATAGCCGAAAGTAAATGATCTGTGAGCCTGCAAGGGGACGGGTATGCAGGAAGAGAGCGGAGGTCGTGGCCAGTTTGCGGCCCTTTGGTTATTTTATCTGGAGCTGGCCTTGGTGAAAAATAAGTAATGAAGCCCTGCTGTAGCGAGGAGGAGGAGGTTGTGAGGCCTGCTGATGTGAAGCGTTCTGCGGTGAGCTTCTACGCACTGGATTACGCGCACTCTGGACAAGGCAATTATCACAAACGATACAAATAACAGCTTTGAGCGTAAAGTAATTGCCAAGCTCATTTACCACCAATACGTGCAATACCAATTATGAGCTTAGAGGTGGAAATGTGGTAAGGCTTAAATTATGTTCATGGGGGGGAGGCGGCGGGGGGGCTTTATGAAAACAAATACATTGATGAAAAATGTAAATGTTGATGCCTCTCAACGAGAGACACGAAACGTCACTGAAGATAGAAGGAACACTTGATAAGGCTATCCCGAAAGAACAGATACTGAGGAGCAATTCTCATACAGCGAGCCATGAAGACCTACATTAGTACAGCATAGAGCACTCTTCGGAAATGTTTAAAATGATACTGATAAGCTTTCTCGAAGAAGGAGGAACTACATTCGTAGTCACAGCTCACACTGTATTCTCGGAATTTTAGTTGTGGTTGGCTGATGTAGAGCAATGTTAAACGCTGGAACACTAGATAGCATGTTATATTATGCAAATAGCACTATGATTTTTAATCTACATTAGATAGATTTAATAGTTGTGCGTTTGGTGTAAAATACTGATACTCTCACAAACAGCACTTTGGTCATAACCCGCAGAGTGCCCTAACGCAAACATAAGCATAAAATAATTTATCATGGAAATGTCACGTTGAATTCTAAAGTTCATTTTCCATGCTGGACCCACTAGATATTTCAGTACTACTTATAAGGTAACATCACGAGCTGTGAATTAAATTAAGTGACACATTTTAAAGGGGCCATTTCTCTATACAAGATGTTAAGAAACTATGGCCATGTGCATTGCTGTGTAGCACTTGACAACTTGCAACGATTCTAAGTGGCAATGTACAGAAAAGACTAAAGCCCCACCAGTCAAATGTGTAGAACTGTATTTTCTATTCTGCATGCAGCTCATTCCTCTATGTTATAGTTATTTGCCAGTATTACATAGGTGTACAATAGGTGTAAAGTGCGAATATGGCCTTGAAATGTCACCAAGTGCATATTTACGTCATGTTAGCAGCAGCATTAGACTATGAATGGCTTCCAGCCAGGCGTTTCCACAGTCGGTGAAATGACATCGAGCTGTATCATACCGTACTGTAGTATAAAGCGGAGCACGGGATTTGTCTGGATACGCGTTTGAGTTTAACAACCGTACCGAAGGACGGCATGCTCTGCAACCTAACGCGTGGCCTTCACACCGTTATGTTGATTGAGAGTGGTTTAACAAATGGGAAACCTTGGACACAGAGGCTAGAATCCCACGAAATTAAATTAAAGCATTGAAAGCCTTGAAACCTCGAACACGGTGACAGCCACACAGCATCTGAGTCAGCCCTGCTGTAGAAAGGACATTGAGTGACTACGGATACACAGTTGGGCGGCGCGGTGGCGCAGTGGTTAGCGCTGACGCCTCACAGCAAGAAGGTCCCGGGTTCGAGTCTCTCGGCTCGGGTGCCTTTCTGTGTGGAGTTTGCATGCTCTCCCCGTGTCCGCGTGGGTTTTCGCCGGGTACTCCGGTTTCCTCCCACAGTCCAAAAGCATGCTCCTGGATAGGTTGATTGGCTCGCAGACTAAAATTGTCCCGCAATGCCCGGCGATGGACCGGCGTCCCGTCGTCGGGTGTATTCCTGCCTTACGCCCTGTGTTTCCGGGATAGGCTCCGGCTCACCGTGACCCTATATAGGATTAAGCGGTTTCAGATAATGAGATGAGATGAGATACACAGTTAGGACAGGCCATAGTATCGCCCAATCAAGGGACACATTTGAGTTAATGCAATTGCAGCACAAACAAATATTAAATACATATTTTAAATGATGATTGCTTCGAAAAGCTGCTCTCTCGGGACAGCCGCGTCGATCGCTCCCTCTCTTTGCGACGTTTCGCCTCACACGTTCAAGGCATCCTCAGGCGCAGTATGTGTGTGTAGTGCCTGTTGCTCCATTATTTATGTGGGTACTATGTATGTGTCGAGTCATCTTTTGTTGTGTGGTGTCTACATCTGATATATAAAGGAACAACAGGCACTGCACACACATACTGCGCCTGAGGATGCCTCTAACGTGTGAGGCGAAACGTCGCGAGGAGAGGAGAGGGAGCGATCGACGCGGCTGTCCCGAAAGAGCAGCTTTTCGAAGCAATCATCATGCATCGAGCCGTGAAAACCTACATCGATACATATTTATAATGTCAAACTGCCCATGGGGTAATGTCGAAGTTATCTGTGTGGGTGGCCAGTGGGGTTTAATTCACCGTGCCAGTTCCAAATCAGATTAAATCACACAGAAAATAACCATAGCTAATTTTACATTTTGGCCCGAATGATTGTATATCACAGCACTGTTTCAAGTTTGCAATGATGTTAAAATATTGTAAACTAACTGAATTTATTTGGGACCAGTAGCTGGCTTTAAGAATGTGTTATTGTTAGATACGCCTGTTTGAATTCACATTTAACTCGTTCCCCTGTAAATAACACCCATCGTGCTAAGAAATCTCACTACAAAACAACAATTCTATTCCCCAACATGATCACGTCATAAACATTTGCTTATTGAGGCTTAATTACAGTAATTATGCTGATGATCACATGCTCGTGTAATATTTCTTTTGACAAGTATATTATTCAAAGTAATGGCTCGCATGTAGGGAGTGTCATTGTGATGTCCTTTATTGAAATATCCATGTTATATCACATTTTAGACGTGCTGATTCGTACTAAAACAATATAATGGTATGCATTCATTACAGCCTCATGCATCCCAAAGACTGGAGACTGAGGTATATAGGCAGTTGGACGGTAGCGTGGCATGTGTGAACATCTATAGCAAATAATAGTTTTAGATAAGTGCGATTATTTTTGTTATCTGCACCATAATATGAGAAATGATTGTGTAAAGAGGAAGAAAAGTGTGAAATATCAGTCTCCATTTGACAGCATATGTGGTGAATTGAACCAACGTATGGGAACACATGCATGGTCACACAAAACGTGCTTCCTGTGGCTGCCTTTGTGGTTTCGCTCGACTGCGCTGTTTGCAGTGGAAAAAAAAAACGACGCTCATATTGACGAGTGAGGCTCGGCTCTCTGCACGCCCTTCCATTAACCGAATGCACAGCGGTCGATTATTGTCAGGTAATCCATTCCAGCACAACAAGAGCGCAGTGTTGAAGGTAAGTGCTGTTACATTTCGAACGTGTGACGCGGATGCAGTGCGACGCGGTACAGCGGCTTGCACACTGCACTATGAACGTGGTGATCCGGGTTCGACTCCCGGCAAGAGCTGTCACGGCAGCGGTGTTGGTCGATACCCGAATTGGTCACCATTCTCCCTCCCTTCCCACTACTGCATAGCAGTACGCGGTAGGTTCGTCATGCTACACTCATGACCCAAAGGGGTGGGGAGATAATAGATATGTGCCCAGTGAGCTTGCAAGCTCTGGAAGCAGGATTCCTGCATCCAGAGGTCTTCCCTTATTTAGCGGTGGCTTGATAGTAGGCTAAACATTATATATTTAAAAATAAGCAAACAATGGCCTGTAAGGTTCAGAATTTATTATTGGAAAAGTGTGACATAATTAGCTTGTGGTGAAAACTATTGTGACTGTTTGTAATATGAGTGCAGGGTTCTCAACCCTTTGCACTTCAAGACCCGCTTGGCCCGTTTGGGTCTGGTCTCTCCTGACCACTAGGTAGTGCTTGCGGCCCACTGATGGGTCGCGACCCACCGGTTGAGAATGGCATCATTGGAGTAAAGCACATCAGTTTCCAGTCAATGCTTTCGTGACCGTGTCCTCTACAAAACATTCAGAAACAAAGAGAGGCTACTCACGATTACTTTTCACTGTTTTCTCCTTTCATGACAAACAGCGTCAAAATATGTTTTAAGATCTGTGTGCTGGGCGGCGCGGTGGCCCAGTTGGTAGCGCTGTCACTCACAGCAAGAAGGTCTCGGGTTCAAATCTCAGCTTGGGTGCCTTTCTGTGTGGAGTTTGCATGTTCTCTCCCCGTGTCCGAGTGGGTTATCGCCGGGCACTCCGGTTTCCTCCCACAGTCCAAAAAAAAAAGCTGCTGCATAGGTTTATTGGCTTGCAGACTAAACTGCCCGCAGTGTCCGGTGATGGACTGGCGTCCCATCGTGGTTATATCCCTTCCTTGTGCTCTGTGTCTGCCGGAATAGGCTCTGGCTACCCGCAATCCTGTACAGGATTAAGTGGTTCTGACAATGAGATGAAATATGTATGCTATGACCATAGATTGATTAAATATTTTGCGCTATGACAAATTCTATAATGATGTTACTCGTTTTCACACAATATTAAACAGCGTTAAAATTGCTCGAGAAATGTGCACGTCACAAGTCATCGGAGTATCAATTGATATTGATTAGAGCTGTGCTTTTTGAACTTAAGAACTCAAAATGATTCAGTATTGTAGGGTGGAATATATTACAGGGGCGGCGCGGTGGCCCAGTGGTTAGCGCTGACGCCTCACAGCAAGAAGGTCCCGGGTTCGAGTCTCTCGGCTCCGGTGCCTTTCTGTGTGGAGTTTGCATGCTCTCCCCGTGTCCGCGTGGGTTTTCGCCGGGTACTCCGGTTTCCTCCCACAGTCCAAAAGCATGCTCCTGGATAGGTTGATTGGCTCGCAGACTAAAATTGTCCCGCAATGCCCGGCGATGGACTGGCGTCACGTCGTCGGGTGTATTCCTGCCTTACGCCCTGTGTTTCCGGGATAGGCTCCGGTTCACCGTGACCCTATATAGGATTAAGCGGTTTCAGATAATGAGAGATGAGATGAGATTATATTACAATATAATGAAGACGAGTGGAAGGACCTGTCGTTGAAAGATGGCCTCCCCCCCCCCCGCTCCCACCCCCGTCACCTACAGCACCTTCCTCTACCTCCCCCAAACCTGATGATGTTGCAGGCTGATGTGGTTGTAACACCCTATAACAAGCAAGGTTGTATGCGTTTTATGTTCCATAGGTGGAAGTTGCAGGGTCTGGTGACACTGGTGAGCAGGTAGCTGCGAGGATTCACGCCGAGAATCGTTCAGATTTTCTGATGTCACAATGACACCACCAGTGATCGCCGGCACTAATGGTGGAGTAGACCAGGCGAACCTTCGCATAGTTGACCGATGCTGGACCAAGCATCTGTAAACTCATCCGCATCGTTCAGTGGCGATGCGCATGGGGTTAGAGGGTAACGCCGGCCGGGTGGAGGCGGATGAAATCCGAGCCAGGTACAAGAATTTCTTCCGACGAGTCCTGGCAGCGTTGAGTGTGACTCTAAGCAGGTAACGCTTCGAAAAGCCCACCGCGTGGGTTGTTACTGTCGAAAGAACATTGTTCATCTCAGGTTCGCGAAGAACGTCAGGCTTTCTGAGATGATCATCATTGCCCAACCGTATGGGTCTTGTAGCAGAGCAGCAACGTGCGTGTCGATGGTGCTTGAGGAGCAGCTGAACTATTCCGGTCGCCAGCGGGCACGTGTTGGGCTGCAGTGATGACTGACAATTTCTCATCTCATCTCATTATCTGAAACCGCTTAATCCTATATAGGGTCACGGTGAGCCGGAGCCTATCCCGGAAACACAGGGCGTAAGGCAGGAATACACCCGACGACGGGACGCCAGTCCATCGCCAGGCATTGCGGGACAATTTTAGTCTGCGAGCCAATCAACCTATCCAGGAGCATGCTTTTGGACTGTGGGAGGAAACCGGAGTACCCGGCGAAAACCCACGCGGACACAGGGAGAGCATGCATGACTGACAATTTGAGAATCTCAACCAATTCACTCTCGGAGGAGACCGATGGAGACTGGAAACATTCACCTCGGCATTCACGTTGAACAAACTTGAAAAGTGGGAACTCAACAGATGTAGGAGACTCGGCTATGATCGCGAGCCCTTCACGAAGGAAAGAGGAGGAACACTCGACTCGGCTATCCCGAGAGCATGTCGTGAGAGTAATTTACATCGAGCCATGAAAACCAGCATCAGTATACTATAGTTGTCAAAAAAGTAATAATGCACAGCCCTTTATCAACCCACTGCTTGATGGTATTCATCAAACTTTATCGCACTGGTCAGTGCGGGTTAATGATAGATGGGGCACATGACTCACCGATGTTATCTGTGACTGGGACTCAAACTGAAGTCGCTAGGATGGTAGCGCAGTGCATGGACCAATGTACCAGCATGCATGTTCCCAGTTATCATGATATTCGGGATGAATATGGGATACGTGAACTATAATAATCTTAACTCCAATTCGTCAATGCTACATGATGTAAAGTGATGCGTTTTATTCACCCACTCTATCAAGACCGTATTTCGCTTCATACGCTTGGTCAGCTCCTTGTGGAGCAATTTTGCACGCGAGTGCTCAGGCATTCATGGAGCTGAGGAGCCAAACTCTCCGCAGAATATTCAGAATATATTCAATGTCACTGCTCTGCTATCGTTTACACGCAGGTTGCTCTCTTGCAGGGCGGTGACTCGCGTGTTCTATTGCTGAGTGCTACAACTGCACTACCTCTGCACCACCGGATTGTAAATGCGTACCAAAGACAAAGATTCCCCCGTTGGCAAGTACCTTTGAAGGTCGGCATGTCACACGAGGAGATGCGTGGCCAGCACTATGCTCGGCCCCCTTTGTCTTCCTAGTAACGATTTTTACGCACCGCACAAAGTACCCACTTGAGGCTGAGTCGATCTAGGAGAGGGTCATGACCGGTTCAGAAAATCGTCATTGGTGTTGACCGTGAGCAGGAATCGAACTCGGATAACCGGGTTCGTATTGTAGCGCGCTAACCGCTACACCACCGCTCCCACCATGTACCACCACTACCATGCACAGTCATGATTACACGTTGTCCTATAAGGAATGGCCACTGCGTGAAAATAAACATCAAATATTCAATGATTGTATTGTTCATTTAAAGTGATGCTGATGGTTAAAACTGCTTAATTTTTCCCATTAACATTTTTGCAGTCCTGCCAATGCAGTATCGACAAATAATTGACAGTGTGCATTTTCTGAATCTGGCAAGTAATGATAACAGTAATGCAGCTTATGTAACAATACGTCTTAAGGCTGTTTTTCTTCTGAAGTCCAGCTTTAAGAAACTTGGCCAATTATGTTAGGGAGCGTTTTTAATCTGGGAGGAAAAGCGGCATACTCGGAAAAAAAAATCCTCGCGACAGGAGCGGCACTCACTCAAACGTCCGTGCAGACAGGCTCAAAACTCATTTGCTCGTAGAGTACTGCCAACTCCTCGTCATCTCAGAGCGCGCAGTGGCACCGTGGGTCTAGCACATCTATGCGATCCAGCAAGCTATCCTCCGGAGCGCCTTATCGTGGCCCTGTATCAATACACCTGGCTTAAGAAGTGACAATGATGTTTTTTTTTGCAGTGGTTCTGGACGTGAGTTATAATAATGGGTGGCACGGGGGGGGGGGTACGCAGTGGTAACGTCTGCGCCTCACGGAAAGAATCTGCACGAGGCGGTTCGATTCCCACTTCGGACGGATTAGTGTGCGTTCTCCCCTGTTATGCGTGGGTTTACTTCGGGTTCTTTGGTTTCCTCCCACAGCTAAAACACTAATATATAGAAGCAGTGTCTGGCGGGTTGGCGCGGGCTGACCGCCTGGCTGATTTTCTCCCCTCTCTGTGGCTCTCTTGCGCCTCCCTGTCTAATCCATGACCAGGCATGACATTTGCGAGCATTATAAATTGCGTTATTCTATTTTGCATGATGCAATTTGATCGTCGCTAACACGCGCTTCCAATGTGACTTGTTTTAACAGGCACGCCTCCAAGGAAAATGCGTCAATTTTATGCAGTTGCCATAATTTGGGGTATTTGGGTTCATGTGACTGCAAGCACCACAAACGTGAGTGAGAAGATGAACACAACATCCGTGACATTCATCGATGAGCATGGCAAACATGCACAGCCGGTGACGACCAACCAGAGTCAGGATGGGAGTAGAAGTCTGAACAATCAAACGTCTTCGGCGAACTTCACAATCAATTCCACCATCGAGAGTTCACTCAGTGAAACGAATACCGATGCAAGCTATGAATACATAACGAACGAAAATTTATCTGATGATGACGACTTTACTTTCGACGAACCACAAATGGATAACCAATTTGACAAGAACCTGATCACAACTGCTAGGACAACCACGGAAAAAAATATTTTTATGAGTCATAAAAGGTCATATATGATCGTCATTTTTTCGCTGGCCTTCCTCTGCGTCGCATTTATGGTGTCCACGATCATCTTGGGATGCAAGATGCTCGTCTCACAGGACAAGACAAAGTGCGAAGTGCAACAAGATCCTCTCATCTGCATCTCTGCCATGACTGGGGAGACTCAACCGTTTGCTTTCGATCTCGTCACAGGTGCAGCTTTACCCGAGCCCAGCGGATCTATGCATCGCATGAGCTTGAACAACACACGCACGCTGGTGTGAGCTCAACACAGTGGTCGGGGGAACAGTTTTCTTTGCTGGGGGCCGAGTACACATTGCAATTACCTCTGGCGAGCAACACATTAACACACGTCTCGTCGCGTCGCAACAGCGACGTGACACGCAATGCGCGTTTCCACCGAGTACATAGAGGGCTTTTGAAGCGAAGCTATAAACAGCGCTGCTACGTCGAAACAACCACCATCGTCTCAAGTCGAGGGCCCTAAGATGCTTGCATTGAAACGTAAATATCGTTTAAAGGCCCTTTAGAAATGGTAGGCCCGCTCGGCTATGGGCTGTATGAAATAAAGTCATGGTCTGTATAACGTGCCTACTCCTGGCTTAAGAAAAGTTTGAAACTATTAATTGGTTCGTAATGTAGAAATGTCGCGGTTAATTTGTAAATTACTGTTAACAATTAAATCACTGATGTATTACTGAAGATATTAAGCAAGTTAATACTGTTGATTATATATATAAAGATACTGCAACCCAGACCTTGATAAGCGGCATGACACCGATTGGATGGATGGAAGATCCTGTAATCGTAATTATTGTGCATATCCACGGCTTAACTTCCTATGGAATCTTTTTAAGGGTCCCCTGATCTAAAATCCACCAGACCCATCTTCCCAAAATTCCCGACAGCGTTAGGCTGGGAGGTGGCTGGGGGTTAAAGGGTAGAGGAGGAATAGACAGGGATTCACATTCCAGAGAGAAGTCCCGGACAGCTCAAGGTGATATTGAGCTCCGTTTATAAGTATAAATGCACATTTTTTATTCAGAAAATAAAACAGTTGGAACTGCAATACTATATTAAATCTCTTTGAGTATAATGTTGGAATTGTTTGTTTTCGTTATAGATCTGAGAAAATGTTAGCCTACTTTGAAACTAAAAATAACGTTTCGTGTTATAAACCAATATAGATTGTTTATGCAGTAACACCAGTTTAATGCCTGGATTTCTTGAAGGATTCAAATGTGTTTTGAAAACATTCTTTGATTGTAATTTTTCAAAATTTCAAATGTCTGCTCTACGGTGTTTGAATATTGCAATACCCTAATCGGTGTTGTTGCTGGAACGTATGTAACGTATTTTATTTCGAGGGCGGCACGGTGGCCCGGTGGGTAGCGCTGTCGCCTCACAGCAAGAAGGTCCCGGATTCGAGTCTCGGCTCGGGTGCCTTTTTGTGTGGAGTTTGCGAGTTCTCTCCCCGTGTCCACGTGGGGTTTTCGCCGGGCACTTCGGTTTCCTCCCACAGTCCAAAAAAACACGCTGCTGCATAGGTTAATTGGCTTGCAGACAAAATTTGCCATCAGTGCCCGGTGATGGACCACGACAATGTACAGGATTACGTGGTTCTGACAATGAGATGAGATAAGATTTTATTTCGAGTAATTCCCATGAATGTTATGCTTTCGAGTCGCAAAGGCAGTGGCGACCTTGCCAACATGATCATTAAGGTGGTACTCTTCTCCTGCTCATGGGGTTGAACCAGTGTGACAGTTATGCCTTCCTATGGTGGGAGCACGGTGATCCATAGAACAACCACGAGTACCTTGCCTACAACAAAGTGGATTAAATTTACCGACCTCAGAGGGATGGTGGGCTGAGTCCACATTCAAACCAAGCTTTGAATGATGAGGAGCGGCTCCCATTAGCGCTCAGCTAACTGGTCACTTTGTTTAATTGCGCACTTTTCCAAAACAATGGCGCACATATGTCACGGACAGTATTAAAAAGGTGTTACGTTTGTATGTGTACAAATGCATATATGGTGAAATGTTTTTGTGGATATTACAACATTTAAACAGTACCATTCATCGATGAGGGAACATTTTTGTTGATGTACTGTAAACATAATTTTACGTATGTTGTGCTTTTAAATTTGACCAACAAGAAAACTATGAAGGGCGGCACGGTGGCCCAGTGGTTAGCGCTGACGCCTCACAGCAAGAAGGTCCCGGGTTCGAATCTCTCGGCTCGGGTGCCTTTCTGTGTGGAGTTTGCATGCTCTCCCCGTGTCCGCGTGGGTTTTCGCCGGGTACTCCGGTTTCCTCCCACAGTCCAAAAGCATGCTCCTGGATAGGTTGATTGGCTCGCAGACTAAAATTGTCCCGCAATGCCCGGCGATGGACTGGCGTCCCGTCGTCGGGTGTATTCCTGCCTTACGCCCTGTGTTTCCGGGATAGGCTCCGGCTCACCGTGACCCTATATAGGATTAAGCGGTTTCAGATAATGAGATGAGAAAACTATGTAATGGCACGTTCCAATCTGATTTCCAATGTATGAAATGTGCATTGCTGCTTCGAAGCTGTGATTAGCTATGTTACAAAGTACGTTCTTTAATCAAAAATAAATGTCACAGTTTTACATCTGTATATCTTGTTCACGTTTTGATGAAACCCACCACAAATTATCATCATTGTCATCATTATAAATACCCGCTTAATCTTGTGCAGGGTAGAGGGGCCCAGAGCCTGTCCCGGCAGACAGAGGGCGCAAGGCGGGGCTATACCCAGAGTGTGACGCTAGTACATCGCAGGGTACTGGGGGATAATTTACTCAGCAGGCGAATTAACCTAGGTAGCAGCATGCCTTTGTACGGTGGGAGGAAACCAGAATACCTGCAAAAATCAACGCGGACACGGGGAGAGAGAACACGCAAACGCCACGCAGAAAGGCACCCGATCCTGAAATCGAACAGGCCCTTCTTGCTGTGAGGCGACTGCGCTGCCCACTGACCCACCCCACCGCCCACAAATAATATACATTGCGCATCAAAAGTATGCCCTGCATACACGTGCATGCCACGGATCGAAATTAGCAGGTGCTGGCAAGTCATGCGAGAGCTCATGCCACGTACGCACGTGTAATCACGTCACGTGGCATCTCTCTAATGTTTATCTCATATTTCTCATCTCATCTCATTATCTGAAACCGCTTAATCCTATATAGGGTCACGGTGAGCCGGAGCCTATCCCGGAAACACAGGGGCGTAAGGC
>JAZEWT010000002.1:19724678-19735384 GCA_036362905.1 Mordacia mordax | reverse complement strand
TAAACACTGCGGTTGCTGTGCAGACGAGCGTCGTTCAACCGATATTTCGTTGCTCAAATTCTCAGAGAAGCTGATCACGCCAGAGATGTTTGCCGAGATCCTGTGCGACGACCTGGACCTGAACCCTCTGAGCTTCGTGCCCTCGATCGCAGCTGCTATCCGCAGCCAAGTGGAGGCCTTCCCCACTGACAGCATCCTCGACGACCAGAGTGACCAGCGGGTCATCGTCAAGGTATTTCAGTCACCTCGCTTTACAACTGGCTTGCAGATCTCCATATTTTTCACAAGCGGACAGTTACGAGCGGTTATTTCTGTCAGTGTTGAAGAATACGTCCGATGCCCTTGGGGCATATGTCATCTCTGTATAGAAGAGGCCCTTCTGTCCGTAGTGATGGAAGACAATCATAGCGAGAACCCTTTATCTTTTTACATAGTTACAGCTGGCCTCGGTTTTCCAGATTTCTCTTATGGAGTGCGAACAATCAATTTCAAATAACGATTGCGTGCGTATTTTAACGGAAAAGACTCCTTGTTTTCCCACGTTGCAAACTCTTAAGCAAGTGTGTGAGGTTTCCGTCCGGCAATAATAAAACGGTTACACCAGTCCATCGGCAGATTACGTGCGGTGGAGTAGTGTTTGGTTGCTCCCACATCTTCCGAGACATCTGACCAACAAGGAAGGAACAGGTCAAAATGCCCTCGAGCATCTCTTGAATTTCCCCGTTGGAGATTTTTCTACCACCTAGTGGCTTGAACCAACAATTTCATTGGCGCCATCATTACGTAAATCTTCCCTCCACGTTCACGCTTTGAATACCGTGGCATCGATTTTCCTTATTGCCAACGCGATATCAGACCTGATGTTCGGCCTCCCCACCCCCCCCCTCTTCTCTGAACAGCTGAACATCCACGTGGGGAACATCTCGTTGGTGGACCAGTTCGAATGGGACATGGCGGAGAAGGAGAATTCGCCGGAAAAGTTTGCGCTCCGGCTTTGCTCGGAGTTGGGACTGGGTGGGGAGTTTGTCACCACTATTGCCTACAGCATCCGTGGCCAGCTCAGCTGGCACCAGCGCACGTATGCCTTCAGGTCGGTGCCACGCCCTTGCAAAAGGTGCGTGTGAAATGTTTCTTAACTCTTGGATGTGTTGTGTGTTTTGGCACGTAAGTGAATATCCCTCCAGGGAGTTGTATTCGTTGTGATCGACGTTGCACTTTTCCTCGCCCCGTTATTATTAACGATCGAAACGCTGTCTCTTTTTGTTTTTATTTTTCCCTTTCCAGTGAGAACCCGCTGCCGATAGTGGAGATCGCTATCCGTAACGCCGGCGACGCAGATGCTTGGTGCCCCTTCCTGGAGACGCTCACTGATGCCGAGATGGAGAAGAAGATTAGGGACCAGGACAGGAACACACGGTATGAGATAATAGCAACAATCTTTTTACAATCAAGTGGAGTAGATTTTGTCTGTAAAGCCTAGAAAAGGTTTTTTTTTTTAGCATTTCTGACAATTATACAGGTGTTAAGATCTTTGAACACCAATATAGACACCTTTCACAAAAGTGTCTAGTTTGCAAAAACCACACATACTTGTGATTTTGTCTGTGACTTTTCGGAAGTGATAGTCGCCTTATAACATCAATAGTTTCACTCACAGGTGTTTGTGCTTAAAGTACATTTTTTTGTGTCAACGCTAGGCTGGCGCAACATTTGCCGCATTGTTGTTCAAACGTATGCCTATGATCAAATCGCCTGGAATGTGTCCATGATCATCACGTCACAGTGGTTAAGCACACAGCGACAGTATTTGAATGCCACCACCACCATCACTGATAACTGGTTGTTAGAGGGTGGCTCGGCTGTGCGGTCGGCAGCAGACACAGTGGATACTGTACTGTTCTATGGACCCAGGGCCATGCTGCCTGCCTTCAATCTACACTGAGTAGTCGAATGAGTACTGTCCATTGACCCCACGTGGGCTGTACGGTGTGGAAGAAGCCCTTTATCCAACAGCACATTGACAAACATGGGTGTACATATATTTATTTATACCGTGTAATATTTGTTAATTTTGTTCCCTGACCGTCTGCATAATGTCTGCTACTGTTAACCTTTTTTTTTGTGTAATTCTTGTTGCACTTGTGTTTACGCAGGCGTATGCGACGACTGGCCAACACTGCACCGGCTTGGTAGCTTTCTAACCCTGCTTGCCAAGACACCTGCTGTAATATTGCCTGAGAGTTGGGCGCAAGTCTCTCAACCACACCATAGGTCTTGAACTTTGTGTAGCATATGTTAAGCTTTCCTTTTTTGTATGTCCTGTTTTAAAACCTTAAACTCGTGTGGCACAATTGGACATTGCTGTTGAAACGTTAATACTATTTAATACTGTCCATGTATCCAATTGTTAAACATTACACTATTCCCAACATCGTATTGTAACTTACCATAATGCTTATGGTGTGTGTTTTTTTTTCAGCTCGCAAATACGTGGTATTCCCAAATAGATGCTCCTGTTTAAATTTAATTTACTGTGAACCGAGGAGCCCTTTTGGGAATATCCTGTAGAGTATAATTAACAATTGTCAACACGTGTTTTGAGGTTTTGGAACAGCAACTGTTGGTGTTTCGTGTTTGTTTTGGGATCAAAATTTACTATCGTGTTCATTGTTTTCCAAGGTACATATGTGTTTTCCCCAAAACATGCAGCTCTTTCAGGATGACTGTCATTAAAATGTGTTTTTAGTGTCTGAAGAAGTAGCTTCTGTTTTCAGATGTTATGTTTAAATTCCTTTCAAACAAATGAAACCTTATACTAATTTGGAACCTCTATTAACCTTGACATTACTATGTAAACTTGTGAGTGCCATTTTTTTTTATGAATTGGAGAATTGAAGGTTTATGCTGTTGAACCATTACCCAGTCAAAAGACTTCAAATCACCTCTGAAATAAACTAGAACCCTATGGTTACCTTCATGTCATGACTGGTCTCTTGGACTAACAGTTTATTCTCCAGAGATGAGGTTGGATGATTGTTTTCATACCAAGAAACTTTGTGTCTAGATGGCTGCTAGTTCAGGATCACAAGGTGAGGCTAACAGCTATGGGTTAGGTGGTGTTTTAATAAAATATTTGCCGAAAGGACTTCAACCTTTCCCACTGAGCCACATGTAATGCAAATAAATTGAGGTCTAAAGTCCCTACACGTGTGCTTAGCATTTACAACTGTTCTGTCACTTGCTAATCCCATGGTTTTTTTTTCTGGTTGGGCCACGTGTTGTTCAGCGCGATGTGTAACGTTTAACTTGACATGAAACGCCCAGCGTGATTTTTCCTAGTTTTGCTTAACCGGGTGAACACTCGAATGAGAGTCGAATTTGCAAGAGTGTTCATCGTGGTGACCGACCCTCAAGTGGCACGAAATGTCAGACTTTGTGTCTTCTCATCTCATTATCTGAAACCGCTTAATCCTATATGGGGTCACGGTAAGCCGGAGCCTATCCCGGAAACACAGGGCGTAAGGCGGGAATACACCCGACGACGGGACGCCAGTCCATCGCCGGGCATTGCGGGACAATTTTAGTCAGCGAGCCAATCAACCTATCCAGGAGCATGCTTTTGGACTGTGGGAGGAAACCGGAGTACCCGGCGAAAACCCACGCGGGCACGGGGAGAGCATGCAAACTCCACACAGAAAGGCACCCGAGCCGAGAGATTCGAACCCGGGACCTTCTTGCTGTGAGGCGTCAGCGCTAACCACTGGGCCACCGTGCCACCCACTTTGTGTCTTAACAACTCTCAATACAACTCAGACATTACCAGACAACCATGCCACACAAACATGGGAGTTTTCATACAGTACAGGGTGTTCCCACTGTGCGTTTTATCACTCTGTATCGTTTCACATTTACGTCAGAAAACATTTTTAGGAACAATTTCCGCACGTCAACAATTCATTACACTTAAATCCAATAATAATAATTGCACTTCTAAAGCGCTTCTCACCCGAGGGTCACAAAGCGCTGCAGAGAGAACGGCATGTCGGCCAACAACGACATGGTGTGTGCGTGCGCATATACCCAGTGTTTACGTTCAGTAGGGTATGTCTTCGCCCGAAGTCGGGAAAATACTTCGGCATCGTTCATTATTTCAGGGCTCCTCTCACTATGACTGTGCCTGAAAATCACACGCCTACAAGCCTACCGAGTGTGGAAAATATTTGGCGAGAATGTGCTTTTTTTTTTCGGTTTGCTTGTCATGCGGATAAATGACAAAAAAATGTAGAAAAGCAAGTCTTTACTCGACACAACCGACGGAGAGTCGCATTGTTGGCTAAGGGCGGTGCAACAACTACGGTGACCAACGTGGCATTGAAAATCCAGCGATGATTTGTAGCAGTTAAGTGAATGGATTGAGGGCTCTTGCGTGACTGCTTTCTGAAATGCTGCGGTGAATTATAGTACAGGTGGGATTTCATTGTCGTTCTTAGCACCATCATTGTCATCTGCATTTGCTTCCACAATCTCATTGTCAGAAACCGCTTAATCCTGTACAGGGTCGCGGTGAGCCAGAGCCTATCCCAGCAGACACAGGGCAGGGATATTCCCACGATGGGCACCGCGAGCAATTAGTCTAAGCCAATTAACCTAGGCAGCAGCATGTTTTTTGGACTGTGGGAGGAAACCGGAGTGCCCGGCGAAAACCCACGCGGACAAGGTGAGAGAACATGCAAACTCCCACACAGGCACTCGAGCCGAGATTCGAACCCGGGACCTTCTTGCCGCGAGGCGACAGCGCTACCCACTGGGCCACCGTGCCGCCCTGCACGCAACATGTCATTCTAAAACTGCACAGCACAATAAAATAATAATAGACATCGAAGTTAAACTGTGCAACAATGAAATAATTTACGCTACATAGCACAACAAGAGGAGCATATGCAACTATTCGAAAAGGTCAATCAATTAATACAAAGATACCCGGGGCGAATTTTTTTTTACTATAAACGGAACCTAAAGCAACGTAATGATGATAGGTGACTGAAGCTTGAAACTCGTGGCAATGCTATCCCAAAAGCGAGGAACCAACCACCACTGTAGCTGCCCTGGTCGCCGTGGTCACCCATCACATTCTCGCGGTGTGACAATCCAGGTCGAAGCTGTGACAAGGGCTGATGACTCAACGCTTCCACTCTCTGGCTCGGAATGCCCTCTCGCACGCAGCACGGCGCGGTGCAAGATTGCCGTGGTTAGTCCGTTCATTCACTCATTCGTTACCATTCATTCATTATCAATACCCGCTGAATCCCTGTACGGTGTCTCGGCGAGGTCCCGCCCGGAGCCTATCCCGACCGACAGAGGGCGCAAGGTGGGGAAATACCAATGATGCAGCAGGTCCATTAAACCTTGGGCAGCAGCGTGTCTTTGGACAGTGGGAGAAGACCGGAGTACCCGACGAGAAGCCACGCGGGCACGGAGAGAGAGAGAGAACGCTCAAACTCCTCACAGAGAGGCGTCTGAGCCGGTAAGTCCGGGTTTTTTTTTATTTAAAATATTTACGCAACTTTTTGTTTTTAACAGTTGTCCAGCAGGGAAGGTATAAGCAAGTTACAACATCTCGGGGTACGCGGTAGGGGAGTGATTAATTTCATCGGGACAGTTAACCTAGGCTGGAGTTTCGTTGAAGCGGTAACTTCCTCCGAGCAGTTCGGAGGTACTTAAATCACCACCTGTATGCAAACGTTAAACCCTCCTCCTCCTCCCTCCTCCTCCTCCCTCCTCCTCCTCTTCGCCCACTTTGACGTCAACTTCCCTTCGAGCTCAACCAGGAAGAGGTTCGGCCACAGTGATTCGAGGAGTCTCGCCGAGCAGACGGGACGGACGAACAGCTCAACAGCCGCACATAGCAAGCGGAGCAACGTCAAGGCTGCGCCGTGTCTGCTGTCGTCTCGCCTGCCTTGTTTTTATTTATTGTCACTGGTGCGAAGGTGGTTTTTGGTGGGGGGGGGGCGGAGGAAGGAGGGGGGGTTGGAGTGGACAGGAGCGGTTAGTTGGAAATCCAGTAACAAGATAAAAATACTGGCGTCGTATAAATTCTGCTGCTACTGATAATAATAATATTACACGAGGTTAATTGGGAAGCTGAGATTGTGACTGACGTCGTGGGAAGTTGCCTGTCACGTTGGTAAGTAAGAGAGCGCGTGTCAGCGGGGCAGACATAGAACGAGGTCGCGATGTGGGGTTCTGAGACGGAGGATTTCGAGTCCTCCTGGAGAGCACAGTTCCCTGGCTGCGACCCCCCTCAGCTGGAGCTCCACGACGGGCATCCCGAGAGGCTTGTGCGTGAGCTGGACGCCCGATGGGCCAAGATCCGAGAGCTCGACGTGGCACTCAAGCAGGAGCGATTCATCGCCATTTACCTGCAGACGCGTCTGGCCAAGGAGAACAAGAGCTACGACGCGAGGCGATGGACCGGACATGCCGCCTCCCTCAGCGATCTCGACGACGGCGGCGGCGTGCGTAAAAAGCCAGGGCAGTCCCCGAATGTTGAGACGGAGGGGGCATTCGGTCATCCGCCGCCGCCACACTCGCTGCCCGCCGAGACGAAACTCGCGGTGCAGAGGCCGAACGTCAAGCAGGGGCACACGATCCTGGCCCGCCGCAAGATGATGAAGAACGTCAACTCGCGCCGCTCTTCCGACGAGGAGGACGACGAGGCGACGAAGGGCGACGTGACGAGAGACGTCGGCGGCGACGAAGGTTGTGGCGGCGCGGGCGAGGAGGAATCGGGCGCTGCCCGGGATAGCCTCCTGGTCGACCCTCTGTCCCTGCGCGCACACCGCGGCAGCTCGGAGTCTCTGGACGGTAGCAGTGACAGCGACGATGACGCCAAACGGTTGTCCGTGAACGAGACCAAGCAGAAGCTGTTGAAACAGATGAGCGCCTCGGCCGAGCGAGAGCATTCGAAGAAGATCGCGAAGGTGGAAAAGGAGACGATCGTCACCTGGACGGACGTGAAGTCGTCCGTGAACGTGGAAGGGGCGCACAGGTGCTACGCCGTCACCAAGGTGTTCGGGGACGGTCCCCAGAACGTCGACAAGGAGCAGGAGCGAGCGAGCGATGAGCGGCCGAGCGGAGATCGAAGTTCGAGCCGGTCGCCCGCACGCGGTCACGACGATTCCACCCACGTGGAGATGGACGGAGCGGCTTCGTCGAGGCCCGGTGTCGCGATCCGCTCGTACAAAGTGAGCGAGGTGGAAAACAAGGTCACGCGGGCCGGGGAGGACTCCGACAATGGCTTAGGTAAGCGGTGTCGCTCGTCGACCGCCTCGTTTGTTTTTAACTCAAAAAGAACGTCGCTGTTTGTTGCTGACCGCTTGGCGCTTTGGGGGCTGCGGATCCTCTAACCCGGCACGTGTTTTTAAATGAACTGCGCATGTTAGACCGACGCGTCCTTCTGTTGATCGCTTGTAGGGGAATTTTTCGTCTTGACTTGTAATCGATTGGTGGACACGTGTTCCTGCAAAATGGGTCGCTTTTGGTGGCTTTGAACGTCGTTCCATCGGGCACAAGTGTGGCGACAACGAATATTCAGCAGAGATCGACACCGGCGTTGTCTCCACGCTCTCACACCCCAACTCTCAGTTGAGAATCCTGAATGAAGATCATCTATTTTATCGCTGCTTTGTCGCCGATTTTGTTTTAGAATGCAGAGTCGCCCACAGGTGAAATGATTAAAATGTTTGCGCCTCACTGCGACGAATGGAACGATACCTTTGCAGTTGCCAAGGTGAGTTGCTTTGAGATTAACTCACTCGTGAGTTTAAAAAAAAAATGATCGTATTATCACCAAATCGGCCCTATCTAATCACAGTATAGAAAGCTTGGCGTCTTTTGAGATTTCCCAATTATGTAAGAGGCGGTACAGGCTATTACGAAACTGCATTGTCAGCAGGAGTCATATCTACTCAATCGCCAAGTTGGCCTGCGCTATGCTCCCAAGTGGCCAAATAATGTATGGGGTGGCCTTTATCCAGCGGTGTATTGACCCAAGCGCGTACACCAAGCGTGTCATTGACAATACCCAACATGACTTAAAATGAAATGTTTTTTGTTTGTTTGTTCTCAGTGCTAGGCAGTGGTCTAGAATCATAGGTCACACGGGTCGTGCTTTGCTCTTTTGTTGGGTTGTTCTTTGCGAGCTCTTAAAGTCGGACGTACGTGGTGGCGCATTTTTAAGCGACTACAAAGGTCCTCTGGGCGCAAGGTCTACCGTGAAGAGTTGGCAGCTGAATGAACGGTTGTGTGACAATGGGTGTTGCCTCCTGTGTTGGTTGAACCTTAACACGACGCCATTCTGGCCGCCTACGTATTACGATAATAATAATAATAATAAGTGCACTTGTGGAACGCTTTTCACCCGAGAGTCACAAAGCGCTGAACCGAGCTGTGAAGAGAACGGCCGCGTCAGCAACAAAAACAACATCTCATCCGATTGTCAGAAACAGCTTAGTCCTGTACAGGGTCGCGGTGAGCCGGAGCCTATCCCGGCAGACACAGGGTGCAAGGCAGGGATATTCTCACGATAGGACGCTAGTCCATCGCCGGGCACTGCGGGGCAATTTAGTCTGCAAGCCACTTAACCTATGCAGCAGCATGTTTTTTGGACCGTGGGAGGAAACCAGAGTGCCCGGCGAAAACCCACGCGGACGCGGGGAGAGAACATGCAAACTCTGCTGCAAATGTGTGTCTATTTATATTTTGTCTATTTATTTCTTTTATGCCACTGTGGAGTTGCACCTAATTTCGTTGTACAGCTCTGCAGTGACAAATGAAGGCATCATTACATTCTAATTCTAATCAACCAATGTAACTACAGTGCCATAGGCTAACCAAAATACCGTGCTGTCATTTCCTCTGAGTCATCAAATCAACACAACGGCGTTTTAATTCATTCGCCCGCCTGCCACGCTTCCCAGCGCCGCGTGGGATATCGTGGAAAATGCAATTGCGACTCCCGCTTAACCGCGACACCTTTTTCGCTCATTTTCTTTGCAAGCAATGATGCCGAGGGAATTTCCTCGCAAATACAAAGGCGGTGTGTTCGCGCCTCGCGTCTGGTGAGCGTTGGGGTCTCAGCGGGACAACGAGGCAGTGACGTTGACGATTATAAATAGTCGGGCCAAGGGCGTCGGTAGTTGAAAGAGTCTTGACGTCAAAGCACTTGGAACAGAGGGCGTCTTAACACCGGCCCAAAATCGCTGCACCCTGTCGTTTGACCTGAATGTTCAATAAAATGTGGCTCCACATGGTCAGAGGCACGCTGCTGCCCAGGAGGTTAATTGTCCCGCTGAGTAAATTGCCGCCCAAAAGTGCCCATGCGATGTTTTAATAATAATAATTGCATTCATAAAGCGCCTTTCACCCGAGGGTCACGAGGCGCTGCACAGAGCTGCGGAGAGAACGGCCACGTCAATGACGAGATAAGAACGGCAAACGTCAGCAATAACGTTGTTGGGTTTTTTTGGCGTCACATCCTGGGTATAGCCCTCGCCTTGCTCCCTATGTCTGCCGGGATAGGCTCCGGCTCGCCGCGACCCTGTAACGGGACTAAGCGCGTTTCCTGACGATGGGCTGAGAGATGAGACGCGGCTCAGCGGTGAACTTTCAGCTGAAATGAAAGCTGTCGGACTGACTGAACAAAGTGCGTGAGATGCTCCGGTGTTTGTTATCGAACGTCAGTGTCTCATGTCATCTCATTGTCTGAAACCGCTTAGTCCTATACAGGGTCACGGTGAAGCCGGAGCCTATCCCGGCAGACACAGGGCGCAAGGCGAGGATATACCGACGATGGGACGCCAGTCCATCGCCGGGCACTGCGGGGCAATGTAGCCTGCGAGCCAATTAACCTATGCAGCAGTCATGCTTTTGGACTGTGGGAGGAAACCGGAGTGCCTGGCGAAAACCCACGCGGACACGGGGAGAGCATGCAAACTCCGCACAGAAAGGCACCCGAGCCGAGAGATTCGAACCCGGGACCTTCTTGCAGTGAGGCGACAGCGCTAACCACTGGGCCACCGCGCCGCCCTTGTTTCTTCTTTTATTACTTTATTTAAAAAGTACGGTCGACGAGTGAGCAGTGATGTGGTGAGCGATCGCCACGAAAATCCCGTTAACTGCCACTCTGCCCGTGAATTTATGCCTCGTAACCTGGGGGATGTCAGCGAGGGATGGTTGGCGGATAATTGAAAGACTAGGATCACGGATACCAGGAGCCCTTGTGGATGCAGCAGCTTCCGCAGATCAGCGCTTTGTGACCCTCGGGTGAAAGGCGCTTTAGAAATGAAAATATTATCATAATAGGAGTTGGAGATAATAGGGTTACAAATAACAGAAGTTCCATTACACCTACTCACTGTATTGTAAATCTTGTAATTCATATAATAATAAAATTATACATGGAATGCTTATGAAAAACCGTCCAAATTTCCAGTTTGCTTATAAATACCTTTCTGTGGTCAACGAATTGTTTTCCAGCGGAGAAGTCAGGTGTTTTTTATTGCTACATTACATTACTAATGTGAACTCTGTTGGAAAGCTTGCACAACACTGTACGCTCATCCATTGCAGTCGTTTCAATCGTCTTGAGACCTAAACATCTTTAATATTTCTCAACCACCGTGCACACACCAGTGTTATTTTGTAAA
>JAZEWT010000002.1:19539983-19550978 GCA_036362905.1 Mordacia mordax | reverse complement strand
TATTCCTGCCTTACGCCCTGTGTTTCCGGGATAGGCTCCGGCTCACCGTGACCCTATATAGGATTAAGCGGTTTCAGATAATGAGATGAGAAGAGATCCGCACGAAATCCATCGCGATTCTTCGACACTCTCTCAGGTCCGTAAGCGTTATCGGAGGAGGGGTGTGGGAGCATTGCTCATCAAGCCAGAGACGGAGGCAAGACGGGACTGTGGTGGCGCCCACAGCCCCGAACCAACTGTTTATTAGGCGTCCACACTCACTATATTTATAAACATATACAGTCATACAAATCGAAAACACCACGCTATACAACTCCAGTATTAATACCAATTATTTTGCAGTTGCATAACCATTGGCTTTGATTTTTGATATCTGCCAACGCGTTTGAGACAGGGCGCATTGTGGTATCTCATCTCATTGTCAGAAACCGCTTAGTCCTGTACAGGGTCGCGGTGAGCCGGAGCCTATCCCGGCAGACACAGGGCGCAAGGCAGGGATAGACCCAAAATGGGACGCCAGTCCATCACCGGGCACTGAGGGCAATTTAGTCTGCAAGCCAATTAACCTATGCAGCAGCATGTTTTTTTTACTGTTGGAGGAAACCGGAGTGCCCGGCGAAAACCCACGCGGACACGGGGAGAGAACATGCAAACTCCACACGTAAAAAAGCACCCGAGCCGAGATTCGAACCGGGGACCTTCTTGCTGTGAGGCGACAGCGCTACTCACTGGGCCACGGTGCTTCCTTTTATTGTGAAACAGTGACGCAAGCGAGTAGCGCTGCTGCATCACAGCAAGCAGATTCCGGTTTCGGTTCCCTGCTCGGGTGCCTTTCCGTGTGGAGTTTACGTGTTCTCTTTAAGTGACCGCGTGCGGTTTTCGCTGGGTACTCTCATCTCATCTCATTATCTGAAACCGCTTAATCCTATATAGGGTCACGGTGAGCCGGAGCCTATCCCGGAATCACAGGGCGTAAGGCAGGAATACACCCGACGACGGGACGCCAGTCCATCGCCGGGCATTGCGGGTCAATTTTAGTCTGCGAGCCAATCAACTTATCCAGGAGCATGCTTTTGGACTGTGGGAGGAAACCGGAGTACCCGGCGAAAACCCACGCGGACACGGGGAGAGCATGCAAACTCCACACAGAAAGGCACCCGAGCCGAGAGATTCGAACCCGGGACCTTCTTGCTGTGAGGCGACAGCGCTAACCACTGGGCCACCGCGCCGCCCTGCTGGGTACTCCCACTTTCCAAAAAAAACAAGCTGCTGGCTAGGCTAATTGGCCGACTGAATAAATCATCTGAAGGGGCTCTCTTGAGCTTCCTCTTAAGTGGATCCCTTCTGTAGGCTTTGGTGTGAGCGTGCAGGTTGCAGGGCTCCGCATCTAATTAGATTTAATAATAATAGTTATATTTGAATATAGCACTAAGTGTGCGTATATCTAGGGCTACAGGGAGGATGAATTAGGATATAAAGGGGCAGGTTGGAGGGCTTTTGTAAAACTGAGCAATTAAAGGAACTATCAATGTTCGTGGAGGAAAGCTGCCATTGGTGCATATTACATTCATCTCATTATCTGAAACCGTTTAATCCTATATATGGTCACGGTGAGCCGGAGCCTGTCCCGGAAACACAGGGCGTAAGGCAGGAATGCACCCGACGACGGGACGCCAGTCCATCGCCAGGTATTGCGGGACAATTTTAGTCTGCGAGCCAATCAACCTATCCAGGAGCATGCTTTTGGACTGTGGGAGGAAACCGGAGTACCCGGCGAAAACCCACGCGGACACGGGGAGAGCATGCAAACTCCACACAGAAAGGCACCCGAGCCGAGAGATTCGAACCCGGGACCTTCTTGCTGTGAGGCGTCAGCGCTAACCACTGGGCCACCGCGCCGCCCGGTGCATATTACCTGATACGTTATAGCAGGTATCTTGTCGAAGGCCCTTCCTCTGGTAGTGGTAAGGGCCATTTATGTTTAAAATGCTTTATTTACCGATGTGACGTGATATTTGAACATTAACATATCTAGCGAATCCGAATTCGTAATAGCAAGTCTATGCATCGGTGATGAACGATGATGCACCGTTTGTCAGCCAGGGAACTGAGTGACGGAGTGAGCAACGGGAAATCTGGGAGGCAGGTTGAGTTTCGTTCTTGTGGATCGATAAAATTAGTAGAATTTTGCATGCAGGTCATCGTTGAACGTTCTACCGTGGACAGGGGTGGTGGTAACGTCACTTTCTTACCGGTGCAGTCCTATCGCACACACCCTCCCCGCATCGCACGTGTTCTGTTCCGAACGCCTCGACCACTTGCCAAACCGGTCGGCTGTACCGGACCGACCGTACCGGTCCCTTTTCATCATCGAGCGCAGGTGAAGGTTCGAGACCGGGTCAGCCGGCTCTCCCCGCTGCCGTGACAATGCGCGTGGCCGTGCTGGGCGCTGGAGTCATCGGCCTCTCGTCGGCGCAGAGCGTGTACGAGCAGTGCCGGCACGAGGTGCCCGACCTCCACATCACCGTCTACGCCGACGCCTTCTCCCCGCACACGACGGGCGACGGCTCTGCAGGATTATGGCAGCCGTACGCCGCAAGCGAGATGAGTCCCGATGAGAAGTGAGTCCGCTGGAGCACGGGCTCCAAACGTTACGCAGCTTCATCACAAAGGGCTCTCTGCGGACCCTATTACTCGCGACTCGTTCCAGTTAACCGCTGTCATCTGCGAATTTACCGACGTCTTAGCGGAATAGCGTCCATTTACCCTTGATTCCTACCGCGTTTGAGAGGAGTCGCTTGGCAAATTACTCCAGTTATCCGCGGCTCTCTGCCGCTTTCTTCTCTCTAGTGGATACGTGGAGTGATTTTGTGGACGACACTGTGGATGAGAGTCAGTTCAGTGGCGTTCGTTCTCTTTGAATTTGCACTGATCCCGAAAACCCGTAGTTTCATGGACCAACGTGTAATGTCATTTAACGAGGGGAGACACCCTTGTCTGCCGGTTGTTGGATATGTGTTTGACGGCATAACAAATGAATGGGCGGCGCGGTGGCGCAGTGGTTAGCGCTGACGCCTCACAGCAAGAAGGTCCCGGGTTCGAGTCTCTCGGCTCCGGTGCCTTTCTGTGTGGAGTTTGCATGCTCTCCCCGTGTCCGCGTGGATTTTCGCCGGGTACTCCGGTTTCCTCCCACAGTCCAAAAGCATGCTCCTGGATAGGTTGATTGGCTCGCAGACTAAAATTGTCCCGCAATGCCTGGCGATGGACCGGCGTCCCGTCGTCGGGTGCATTCCTGCCTTGCGCCCTGTGTTTCCGGGATAGGCTCCGGCTTCACCGTGACCCTATATAGGATTAAGCGGTTTCAGATAATGAGATGAGATGAGAAATGTTTTGTTTGCAAACCTTCCTGTTTGCATGTTTTGCAACAAGTATGTGTGGCTTTTGCAAACTAGACACATTGTCAAATGTGTCTATTTTGGTGTTTTAAGATCTTAACACGTGCATAATTGCCAGAAATGGTAAAAAAACCTGTTCTACTTATTACATATATACACTGGCAAAAAGTACCCATAGCGTAAGCAAACATCTGTTACGTACGATTGAATGTAAATAAGACAACATGCATCGCTTTGTCAACCCACTACTGGATAAGCGTCTGCCCAAACTGTGTAGGTTGTAGGGTTAATTTAACCGCACTCTAGTATCCTGGTAGGTGTGAGTTGGTGAAGGTGTGTAGTTGGTTAGGTATGGGAGCATGGAAGTACTGTACGACTATATATTTTTGTGCCCTGTAACCGCCTCTGAAAATCTGGCGCACGTGGTGAAAACCCACCCAAACACTTATCCAGGCTCAAACCTGCTTAACCTATGAGATCTGAACATTGGTCGGGAACGATCACAATAACAAGATTCACTCACTTCATTGGCTTTGTTGGAGTCTCACAAAATGATGTGACAGAACGTTCATGTTGCAGTGACTCTTGTATAATTTCCATTGATAATCTTTGCTTTTTCAGGAAGTGGAACAAACAAACCTTTGACTATCTGTTGGGCTTGATCAACTCTCCTGAAGCAAACGAGATGGGCCTTTTCCTCCAGTCTGGTTACAACCTCTTTGATAAACCAGTTCCGGTAAGGCTTTTAGTCTGCTGTGCGAAATTCAGCAATATCACAGAAACACATCACCGCACCTGCACACGGGTCTCTCATGCACATGACCTTAGCATGAATCATCAACGCCAAACTGAAAGTGTCATCGCACCTGGTACTAACATATAGGATTGTAGCGATGCATGTATTAATCATATTAATCATTAGCTGTTGGTTTAATAGTCTCATGCCAACCATGCGCGCGATTGATGAGTCGTGTGTAATAGGCTGTCTAGTGAATGCCCTTCCACCAGCAGTGGCACGAGCAAGCCATTGCAGGGCTGCACACTTACTTCTATGCAGTACGGTACTATCATTTTTCTTAAAGTTAGTTCTTTCCAGCTGTCATGTTCACTTCATCTGGAACATTTGCTGCCTAACGGTGCTTTCGATGTGGACGTAAATCATTGCCATGGACTGGGGAGAAATGCTCACCATGGCTATACCAACAGAGCAGCCCTTTAAGTAATAATAATAATTGCACTTCTAGAATGCTTTTCACCCGAGGGTCACAAAGCGCTGCACAGAGTTGTGGAGAGAACGGCGTGTCAACAACAACATCAGAACAGTTCAACTGAAAGTCAAATAATGGATATATATGTACATTTGTCATACATTAAGTCGTGAAAACATACGTTAATACAGTGCATATATAACATATTTTAGAATGCATTTGGTCCAAAGCCACATAGATAGATATATAATTACAGCAGAACGTACCCAATGGGCTTGCAAGCTCTAGATGCGTGATTCCTGAGACACGACAAACGTTCGAACTAACGTAACAACGCACACAAACGCAGGATACTCGTTTATGCTCATCTTGTGTCACAGGATCCTGCCTGGAAGGACATTGTCTTGGGCTTCAGGCACCTCACAGAGGACGAGCTGAAGATGTTTAAAGGATGGAGGTGACGCTATTTGCTTTGTATTTCTTTCAAAGTTCACAAATTATCACTCAGTCTTCGTTGCAGCCCTCACCTATGGTCATGAGCTTTGGGTAATAACCGAAAGATACACAAATACAGGCGGCTGAAATGAGGTTACTCCGTATGGTTGCTGGCCTCAGCCTGAGTGATAGGATGAGGAGTTCAGAGTAGAACCGCTGCTCCTCCGCATTGAGAGGAGTCGGGTGAGGTGGCTCGGGCTTTTGATAAGGATCTCTTCTGGGCGCCTCTTTCTGGGGGTGTTACCGGGCACGGCCAACTTGGAGGGGACCACGGGGCAGACCCAGGACCCGTTGGAGGGATAAGCGACATAACAATGGATGGAATTTATAGGCTTCTGTCCCACGGAGGGTGATGGGTCTAGCAATATACGTTGTCTCGTTCCCGTGAGGACAGTGACCTTAATACTCTACGAACAATGAGAAAAACCACGTAAAGTGTCACTTTGTAACGCGCCCGCTGTGCCGCATCCGCTCGCTCGCGTCAGAGAGACGGAGAGGGAAAATGACTTGGAGGCGCCGGGAACCACGCGGGAGAGGCAGCCACGCGGTGAGCCGGTGCCAAATCCCACACGAGCTCCGCCGTCCCCTGTGCACGAAGGTGGTTGAGCTCATTTCTTGAGTGCGTACGTGTGGCGAGAAACCGCCGTGAGCAACCGAGCCCGCGTTAGGAGATGACACCATATCTTGTGCAGATGGCAGAGGCCCGGTGCACGCACCGCCGTGCCACCTGCTCTGAGGCCAGCGTATGGGACACCCACGGAACGGCGGTTTCGCAATATTTGCGTGCACAACCAAAAATCTCTCGCTGCTGGCACTGTGCCGGAGTAACAGGCGACAGCCAGCACGGGCCAGGCCACCAGATCCGTGCGTGTCAACCGTCGTGTGATCGTCCTTCTCGTTTCAGCTATGGATGGTTTAACACGACAATAATGCTGGAATGCAAGAAATACCTCCCTTGGCTGATGAATAAGTAAGTGTAAAGGAGGTTGGCTTTAGGCCAGTAAATACATATTTCTAATGAAGTGTAATGGAGAAAAAAGGTGCAGCACTGCTGGAGGAAGGACCTCCCACTATCGAATAAAGGTTATTTGGTCTACTCTTCCATATGGCCTGACGTTATTGTAGAAGTATACAATTTCTGCAGTAAAGTACTAGCTACGAGATATAAAGTGTATAGGTTATTAAGCCATTCGTTTTTTTTATTTAATGCTATTATTCATGATAGGTAACCGCCATAGCTAAACGGGTTTACGCATGACGCTATTAAGTGTAGAGCAGGATCTCCCTCACGCATTAAGTTAAGCGCTGGAGTGAGAGTGGTATTGAGTGAGAGTGGTATTGAGTGAGAGTGGTATTGAGTGAGAGTGGTATTGAGTGGGGTTGTTGAAATGCATGAAAACCACGTTCGTCCATCAATATTTACGAGCATGTTCATTTTTGCTGGAAAATATACCGCGTTAATATGTGTAAATTTTACAATTCCAAAGAGTTACACGACTCGTAAATTGAATTAACAAAGTTGCTAAATACTTGATCTTAATATCTTAAAATATATTTTGCTTTGCCTGTGTGATCAGTAATTTTTTTTTAATTATCAAAATTGACAATGGATTTTGAAAACTGTGCAGTTGACATTGTATGCCAGTATATAAATCTGTACATTATGTAGAAAATAGATTTCATAAGTATATTTCAGTTGAAATTATACATTAACCTTTTAAACCCTTAGGTTGAAAAGTTATGGAGTCCGGTTTGTTCAGAAGAAAATTCACTCATTTAGTGAGGTAAGCTAAGGCATTGCTCTATGTTCGTCAAAGAATGTAGTCGAAGGTTGTATACATGTGTGTACTTAATAATACTAATAATTGCATTTATAGAGCGCTTTTCACCCGAGGGCCACAAAGCGCTGCACAGAGCTGCGGAGAGAACGCCACGTCAACAACAACGACATTAGAATGGAAAATCAGCAACAATAACGTTTTGGGTTTTTTTTTTTAATAAACACGACATTTGGATGTTTTTGACCAGTTCCCTATTGCTGTAACATGTCAAGCACAGAGTGAAACCTGCTGATTATCTCGCTACCTATCTAACTCATCTCATCTCATTGTCTGAAACCGCTTAGTCCTATACAGGGTCACGGTGAGCCGGAGCATATCCCGGCAGACACAGGGCGCAAGGCAGGGATACACCCACGATGGGACGCCAGTCCATCGCCGGGCACTGCGGGGCAATTTAGCCTGCGAGCCAATTAACCTATGCAGCAGCATGCTTTTGGACTGTGGGAGGAAACCGGAGTGCCCGGCGAAAACCCACGCGGACACGGGGAGAGCATGCAAACTCCACACAGAAAGGCACCAGAGCCGAGAGATTCGAACCCGGGACCTTCTTGCTGTGAGGCGTCAGCGCTAACCACTGGGCCACCGCGCCGCCCGCAGTAATAACTTGTGAAACATATTTCTTAAATATAGTGACTTGTCTTAACAATGTATGAATAAAACGCACTTAGTTCATCCGTGCCTCATGATAAACTGAACAATAATATATAATTGGGTTTTGTGTGAGGCCACTTAAAGATCCTGTCGAAAGTTGCTTAACCTCAGCTACCCGATGTAGCCTAGAAATTAATATCACTTTTTCAAGTGATTCACGTCGTTGTTACCACCCATGGTTAAGTTGAAGAAAATTCTCGCAGCCAAATCTATAAATTATATAAATGTAATTTCGATGGAAGCTGTGCCAAGCAACTTCAGATCAGAAAAACGTGAATTATAAATCATAATACTGGCTGCGTGAACGAATGTTTGAGAACTTTAAAAAAATGTTTCAGCTGATTAGTGAAATTACGTGTAAACAAAATTTAAACGGTCGTTTTTAATTTTTTTTTATGAAGAACTTACATACCGCCATTAATTCACAGTAAAAAAAATGACATTGCAGTCATGCTTGCCATGCACATGAAAGAGTAATTTTCAATGTGTGGCTCTGAGAACAGCTGAGTGCGGCCTCCGATGTGATCCTGAACTGCACGGGCGTGAGGGCAGGAGAGTTGCAGGCAGACCCTCTCCTCGAGCCTGCCCGTGGTCAGCTGATGAAGGTACGGACACACGCAGCGCGACATCCGCGGAGACCCGGACAAGGACAGACATTGACCGGACAAGCGAAGGCGCAGACAGGATGTAACGAATTACATGGCAGCGGCTTTCACAGCTGACCAAAACTTGTTCGTGCCAAGACACAACTGATGTGAATATACCGCACGCTCATTGACGGACCGAGCTGACAAATAGGCTGTGGGAGGATGAGCGAGAGGAGGAAACGTTAAAGGTGAAATAAAAGGCGATATTAGGTAAACTGTAAATCTCATCTCATCTCATTATCTGAAACCGCTTAATCCTATATAGGGTCACGGTGAAGCCGGAGCCTATCCCGGAAACATAGGGCGTAAGGCAGGAATACACCCGACGACGGGACGCCGGTCCATCGCTGGGCATTGCGGGACAATTTTAGTCTGCGAGCCAATCAACCTATCCAGGAGCATGCTTTTGGACTGTGGGAGGAAACACGGGGAGAGCATGCAAACTCCACACAGAAAGGAAACCTTAAAGGTGAAATAAAAGGCGATATTAGGTAAACTGTAAATGGTTACAATTATTTCTTTTTTGCCATGGAAGATCACCTGCTAGCTCTCTGAAGACAATTTCAAGGCTCATTAAAGTACTGACAAGAGAGATTGTATACTATCTATGAAAGTGAACAAAGAATCATGAAACATACGTCCATGTGATTGCTGGATAGAAGGATGAGTGAGCTGGTGTGCACTATGTTCTGAAGAAACATCGTACAATGAATTCCTAATGGTCAATGTGCACCACTTTATTTTCACACTAAAGGTCTTTGCTCCGTGGATAAAGCATTTCATCGTGACCCACGACACCAATAAGGGTGTGTATGAAACGCCCTACATTTTGCCAGGGTGAGTTAAAAGCCATTGTCACGACATGGACACAATTTAAGTTTCTGCACACAGGACCTTTTACCCAGAGCTCACAATCAATAGAGCGCTTCTTGCGGACTGTGACCGTCAGGAGCTCTGGGACGGTGGCATTGGGTGGCTGCTTCCAGGTGGGGAACTGGAATCAAGGCATCGACAACACAGACCGCGACAATATCTGGCAGGGCTGCTGCGGTCTCGTGCCAAGCCTGAGCGTGAGCTGAAAATTTTAATTCTTGCCAAGCGTGCACCCTGAACACCTTTAGAATGCTCACGGCCTCCGTGCAGTTCCGTATTTTTCAGGTTCTAAGACAAACCCTGAACTTATACCCGGTATATGTTTAATAAAGGTAAACAAAGCTGGTCACACAAACACCTACTGGATTATAATGTGCAACTATAACATTTGAAGGAAAATACCGGGCACTGCAAAGATGTGTTATAATTCGGATAATATTGTTTGTATGACTTAATAGATGGTGTACACAATTATTGGGGGATAAACGGCTGTTCTGAAACCTATTTTTGTTGTCTTACTATCAAGCTAAGTTACACATTTGTACAGCCTCGTATCCTGAGTGTTACGTCTGAAACAGTGGCGTATGCATAATTAAAATGGACTATGCACTGCTAAAGTGCAGCTATGACCAATTTTTTTGCCGTCTGGCCAGCACGGAAGAGTAGGGGACAGGTATCTTAGAGGGGGTCTTTAGTGCTTCCTCTAGTCCTGCCCCTTCTGCCAGCAGGGATGTGAGCACGCAATTGCAGGCCTTCACCTGTACATTTTTCCCAGTACTATATTTACATTTTGCCTCCAATGCAGGAACTCCAATGAGGACAGCCAACAATGGATAAAAACAAATTAACGTGCACGGAACTACGGGCAATCCCAGGGTTAAGAACAGGTTCTGTTCCTGACGTCCGTTCATAAATTGATTTGTTTGCAAATGAGAATACACCAATTAATATTATACTGCAGTGATGATGGTTTACAATCGTTCCTCATCTCTCCTTCGCCTTCGTGAAGGTGAGACGAGCGATCGACGTGGCTATCCCCAAAGAGCAGCTTTGAGAAGTAATCGTCATACATCGAGCCGTGAAAACCTACACCAGTGTATTATACTGCACTGTACACAAAGGGGTAATGCACACGATGCTTTCGAAATTTGGACATTGTGTACTGTTGTAGATATGTACAGTTTACAAAACCTAAAGTCGTGACAAGATATTTAATGTGCAATTAATAGTATCTTATGGGAGAGTTTTGGGTACTTTTTTGCCAGTATACATACATAAGATTACAACAGGTTTTACCGTATCTGGCGATTATGCAGGTGTTAAGATCTTATGGGAGAGCTATGGGTACTTTTTTTGGCAGTATACATATGTAAGATGACAACAGGTTTTACCGTATCTGGCGATTATGCAGGTGTTAAGATGTTAACAGATGTTAACACCTGCATAATCGCCAGATACGGTAAAACCTGTTGTAATCTTATGGGAGAGCGTTCGTAAGTACGAGCGTTCGTAAATCGAATGTTCATAAGTCGAGGACTGCCTGCAGAGCGAAGGCAGCGGTAACATCGCACCGCCCCTAGCCTTGAAGCGCGAGCAGACAATGCTTGCTGCCTTACAACGGTCGCTCGACTTTGCAGAAAGCTCGCCTCGTGGAGGAATGGACTGGACTGCGGCCAGCGAGAGAGACGATCCGCCTGGAGAGAGAAACGCTCCAAGACGGAGGGGGCCACACCGAGGTGACAGCACATTTCACATAAAAGATCATAATTGCCTGGCAATTATGCGGGTGTTAAGATCTTAACACCCGCATAATCGCCAGATACGGTAAAACCTGTTGTAATCTTATATTTGTATACTGGCAAAAAAGTACCCATAGCGTTAACAG
>JAZEWT010000002.1:19391940-19412354 GCA_036362905.1 Mordacia mordax | reverse complement strand
CGAAAACCCACGCGGACACGGGGAGAGCATGCAAACTCCACACAGAAAGGCATCCGAGCCGAGAGACTCGAACCCGGGACCTTCTTGCTGTGAGGCGTCAGTGCTAACCACTGCTCCCCGCGCCGCCCTTGCAGTAAAGTGTCATCTGCAAAAAAAATATATATTGATATAGGAGTGAGTAAATTAGGTACCCAGACCAGATTAGGATAGAGGATACTGGTGGACCAAGAGTGGAACCTTCATCACATCAAGTTATCAATGGAAATGGCATGGCTGCGTGGGGATAAGTAACTCTTAAACCAGTCATGAGGTAGAGAATCGGCATGCCTCTGCAGAGGTGGGGGCTCTGCAGATGGCTATGAGTGTGATGCTAAAGAGGCATTTGATTTTAGTTGCACGCATACAAAATTAAAATGAAGCAACTGCCTGTGACACTTTCACTCTAATGATTTAGCCATTACATTAAAAACAAGAGGGCGGCGCGGTGGCCCAGTGGTTAGCGCTGACGCCTCACAGCAAGAAGGTCCCGGGTTCGAATCTCTCGGCTCGTGTGCCTTTCTGTGTGGAGTTTGCATGCTCTCCCCGTGTCCGCGTGGGTTTTCGCCGGGTACTCCGGTTTCCTCCCACAGTCAAAAAGCATGCTCCTGGATAGGTTGATTGGCTCGCAGACTAAAATTGTCCGGCGATGGACTGGCGTCCCGTCGTCGGGTGTATTCCTGCCTTACGCGCTGTGTTTCCGGGATAGGCTCCGGCTCACCGTGACCATATATTGGATTAAGCGGTTTCAGATAATGAGGAGATGAGATTAAAAACAACATGTGGCGATTTGGTGTTCTGCTCCGTATGAACAACTTTTCTTGTTGAGAATGCAAAACCAATATGGAGACCCTATCGTGTAGATATCTGCGGGAACGCAGTTGCTGGAATCGTGTCACTGGCCATATGTTTAAAACTGAAATGCATCAAGAGAATGCCATGCGAATGATTACATTTACACATTAATGTAAGTCGACTGAAGTGGAGTTCAATAAGAATGTAATACTGTAGACATCGCTGCTACCAACATAAATTAAGCACATTGCTTATTAGACATATCACTCAGTATAAACTGTGACATTGCGTATTAGACAAATCACTCAGTGCGTACTGTGGCTTAGTGATAATATCTGAGCAAGACAAACACAAGTTTCTTGCGGGTAAAAAATGCGAGGAAATATCCAGTGTGGGTGGTGGCCTCACACAGGGCCTAAATTATTTCTTATCCTTGTTAAATGGGGAGTTATCTTCCATTGTATATTTGTTTCCCCTTTTATGTCGCAATATGAATAACTTTGATCCCCACCTGAATTAAAACTCACGATGCCAGATAAAATAAAACCCAGTTCCTTTGATCTACAAACATGAAAAAGCCAAACACAAACAAATACTAGCATTTATAGTGACAACCACAATAATAATAAATGATTTCAACCATATGCCAATAGACTGCTAGGTGCCGACCTCCCACTGAGTAGATAGATCCTGGTGAGTTGTGAGTTGGTTGAGTGCTTACCTACAGCCAGCGTCAAGTCAAACGACTAATTAGCATAGCCACCTATCTACCCCTCTGGTTATTTTTTTTTATATCCAGGCATACTACGTTGCCTATTAACATCTGTTTTGCATTCGAAAGGTATACGCAAATGACTCTGCGCCCCAGCGAGTCTCATCCTCTGGCATACGATGGTGATGATTCACACACCACCTAACAATTAGAATTAAGATTCACATCTTTTTTCACGGGCGGCGCGGTGGCGCAGTGGTTAGCGCTGACGCCTCACAGCAAGAAGGTCCCGGGTTCGAGTCTCTCGGCTCCGGTGCCTTTCTGTGTGGAGTTTGCATGCTCTCCGCGTGTCCGCGTGGGTTTTCGCCGGGTACTCCGGTTTCCTCCCACAGTCCAAAAGCATGCTCCTGGATAGGTTGATTGGCTCGCAGACTAAAATTGTCCCGCAATGCCCGGCGATGGACCGGCGTCCCGTCGTCGGGTGTATTCCTGCCTTACGCCCTATGTTTCCGGGATAGGCTCCGGCTTCACCGTGACCCTATATAGGATTAAGCGGTTTCAGATAATGAGATGAGATGAGATCTTTTTTCACCCATTAGATGCACTGCATAAATATGAATTTTAAAAAGCATACATCAGGCCGTGATCGACTACAGTTTACGCTAAACAATACTGACAACAACGTGCGTTCCATTAACCCCAACATTTCATGAATATTGAAACGCTTAAATTGCTCATCAATGTACTAGTCTAAATATGCAACGCTTACCTTAATTCGTAGAGAACAGGTGTGTAAACTGCACGCACTTTCTCACCGTAATATGAGACCTGGAGCTGTTGGCTCTGTGACCTCCTGATGACCCCATGAATCTGTCCCGAGTCTTGAGGCGCACAAATTGGTTGTCTTGTGGTGAATGCAGTGACCCCTTGTGGCAGCAGGGGTCATGTAAACCCATTAACTCGGGGTTCTACTGGAGTAAAGCCCGTCTGATCACGCCTCCCACATCCACAATCTGCTAACATAGCTCGTGTTTTTAAGCACAGGAACTTGTTAGCAGAGTTATACTGGACACAAGAGAAGTTTTAAGGCCATTACATACACAAGGTATGCAAAACTACAGAAGCCGGAAACAATGAGGAATCATAAAATACACTTATTGGGTTAGGTCTCGTAAAACGCGTGTCGTAAACCCGCCTCCACCCAACACAGCCAATCCGCAAGGTTTTGTCACGTGAACAGAACGTGCCAATTTTTTTACGATCTTAGCACAGCGGTATGCTGGAGAGAGCATTCACAATGAAATACGATGTTTTGCTGATGATTGCAATCAGCGTCATTTGGTGCGCTCACCAATGTGGGACGAGTTGGTCGTTCTGTTCACTTACAAAAAAAAACATTTCTGATTGGCTGTGTCGGGTTAGAAAGCAGATTTACGACGCGTGTTTTTTTTTTACGTAACCCCATCTCATTGTCAGAAACCGCTTAGTCCTGTACAGGGTCGCGGTGAGCCGCAGTCTATCCCGGCAGACACAGGGCGCAAGGCAGGGACATACCCACGATAGGACGCCAGTCCATCACCGGGCACTGCGGCCAATTTAGTCTGCAAGTCAATGAACCTATGCAGCAGCATGTTTTTTGGACCATGGGAGGAAACCGGAGTGCCCGGCGAAAACCCACGCGGACACGGGGAGAGCATGCAAACTCCACACAGAAAGGCACCCGAGCCGAGATTCGAACCCGGGCCCTTCTTGCTGTGAGGCGACAGCACTACCCACTGGGCCACCGTGCCGCTCTTTGACGTAAGCTTACCCTGAAAAATGTTTTATGGATAACATTGGTCACGAAAGCCTTCGTATTAAATGAGAACTCAGTTGGCATGAGGAAACATGCAGCGGCGTGGTGCGATGTGAGGATTGGCGTTTGGGAAACCATGCCTTGTAAGCACAGGGCGGAGGAAGGGGGAGTCTACTGCTTAATCAAGCACAAGTTCGGATATAAGGACACCCAATGATTGCTTTCCAAAACTGCTCAATCTGGATAGCCGTGTCGAGCGCTCCTGCTATCTCCTTCACGCCGTTTTGACTCCCACGTTAGAGGCAACTTTGGAACGCAACCATCATGGCTGAAGCCGTGACAAGCCTACATCAACACATATGCACACCGGACGTTTCTGCCCAGGGGTGTGCTTATTATTGATTATGTCTCTCATCTGAAACCGCTGAATCCTATATAGGGTCACGGTGAAGCCGGAGCCTATCCCGGAAACACAGGGCGTAAGGCAGGAATACACCCGACGACGGGACGCCGGTCCATCGCCGGGCATTGCGGGACAATTTTAGTCTCCGAGCCAATCAACCTATCCAGGAGCATGCTTTTGGACTGTGGGAGGAAACCGGAGTACCCGGCGAAAACCCACGCGGACACGGGGAGAGCATGCAAACTCCACACAGAAAGGCACCCGAGCCGAGAGACTCGAACCCGGAACCTTCTTGCTGTGAGGCGTCAGCGCTAACCACTGCGCCACCGCGCCGCCCTATTGATTATGTATGCTACTGTAATCGATTCTTAGACGTACGCTTTGATTCCCGAATTGTACAATTAGTTTCAACTACACATGTATTAGAGAGACAACGATTCCCCGTATGGCCTTAACAGACTGTAGGTTCAAGTAGTGTTAGCGAGCATCTATTAAGGTCGACAAGGCACATGCGAGAGTGGGTGTAAGCTCCACGCCGACCGCATTTGCGCCTTAGTGGCAATGATTACACACCGCACTCGGCACTCCTTTAAGGCTGAGTTGACCTAGGGGAGGCCTAGGGCCGATTCAGAAAATGGTCACCGGAATTGGCAGTGAGCAGGGTTCGAACTTGGGTCGCAAGTTTTGTAGGCCAGCACCCCACTGCTCCCCGCGACACACATTACACACCCCTGTAATAGGTGCATAGCTCAGACTCCCAAATGTTGAAACCTGACCACCTGGTTATTCAACTGCTCATGCCAGGTGCTCTAAATACAATCGCGGCACATTTTATGACGACGAACCAATGTTTGATTATTTTAAATGGACCAAACCTGGCAAACAAAAGCTTTTCATGCTTGCTTTGCCCTTAGATACACGCTTGTAAAGCGCCTGTTCATCGACAGGACAATTTTACTGTAACAACCAATATACTCTGCACAATATTCTCAGTGTTTTTAAAAAATCTAAATAACACCGCCGCAAATGAAAAATATATGAAACAGGTAACGTTTTGGGCAGTGGCTCTTCTGCTCACAGAGTGTTTGAAAATTAACGCTTGTGCATCACTGCCAACGCAGCGTCAACAAATAAGTTGGGGGTTTTTTTTAATACATATAATAAGGCGTTTTGTGCTCATATTTTAAAAAGTTTATAATACACCTTGCACATCAGTGGACCAGACCCAAGATAACCAAGTGGGTTTTCGAGGTGGAAATGGTCGTGAAACCCCGTTATATACCGTAAAAGAAATGTTGGTCCTGGGGCGATGCACAAGTAGCATTTACAATCTGCCCTATCCAGGTGCTGCACAGTGTACCTGCTGTATTTTTTTCATACTGATGACTTCGAGAAAAACTGGTTTCCAGTTGTCTGTCTTACTGCTGCCTGTCAGTCTGTCACATTCACTCGATTATATTTTGACGGTGGGCGGCGCGGTGGCCCAGTGGTTAGCGCTGACGCCTCACAGCAAGAAGGTCCCGGGTTCGAGTCTCTCGGCTCGGGTGCCTTTCTGTGTGGAGTTTGCATGCTCTCCCCGTGTCCGCGTGGGTTTTCGCCGGGCACTCCGGTTTCCTCCCACAGTCCAAAAGCATGCTCCTGGATAGGTTGATTGGCTCGCAGACTAAAATTGTCCCGCAATGCCCGGCGATGGACCGGCGTCCCGTCGTCGGGTGTATTCCTGCCTTACGCCCTGTGTTTCCGGGATAGGCTCCGGCTTCACCGTGACCCTATATAGGATTAAGCGGTTTCAGATAATGAGATATTTTGACGGTGACATCTGACGCTAGGGATCAAAATGCATTTCTTCAACAACCGCTGATGGCGTTCGTGCACGTGCTTTTGCGTTGCTGTTTGAATCTCATGGCTATGATTCTCTTACGACGGATTTTCTCGTCCACCAAAGGTTCGATCGACAGGATGAGGCCACTCTTGTGACCGCTGTGCTTTATGTTTTCGTCCTACACAGCTGCCTCATTGCGATGGCTCTGAAGAACAGCAAAAATGGAAGCCTACCGGTCAGCGATATTTACCATTTTATGACCGAAAACTTCCCCTACTTTAAGGTAAACACGGATGCAACGCTCTACCCACGCAACCGTGTGTACAATCTCATCTCATCTCATTGTCTGAAACCGCTTAGTCCTATACAGGGTCACGGTGAAGCCGGAGCCTATCCCGGCAGACACAGGGCGCAAGGCAAGGATATACCGACGATGGGACGCCAGTTCATCGCCGGCACTGCGGGGCAATTTAGCCTGCGAGCCAATTAACCTATGTAGCAGCATGCTTTTTGGACTGTGGGAGGAAACCGGAGTGCCCGGCGAAAACCCACACGGACACGGGGAGAGCATGCAAACTCCCACACAGAAAGGCACCCGAGCCGAGAGATTCGAACCCGGGACCTTCTTGCTGTGAGGCGACAGCGCTAACCACTGGGCCACCGCGCCGCCCTCGTGTGCACGATATGTAAAGATATTTACAAACCGACTTTGAAACTACATATTCTTTTTAAATATAAAGAATGGGTGTAAAGCTATGTTGACAGACAATGGCAGAATCAAAATGTAACTCTAAACCAGTCGCTCCAATGTACTTTATGATGGAGTTTTTTTTCAGTTTCATGTCAGGCAAGTTTTTAGGCAGGTTAATCCTTATCATAGTCATTTGAGCATTGTTCTGTGTATATATACTTAGCAATGTCATATGAGGAGGGGGTACAAATGGACATTTTCTGAAAACATTGCCAGAGTCTCCTCATTATCTGAAACCGCTTAATCCTATATAGGGTCACGGTGAGCCGGAGCCTATCCCGGAAACACAGGGCACAAGGCAGGAATACACCCGACGACGGGACGCCAGTCCATCGCCAGGCATTGCGGGACAATTTTAGTCATTAGAGATTTCAGATTCAAAGCTGTCTATTTTTTTTTAAATGTAAATAATTGTTGTGTTCGTTTCGATTACAACTTAATATTTTTAAAGACCCTTTCAGGTTACTTTACACTATGAGGTCACTGTAAAAATGTACACTTAATGCCCACAATACCGTAGATATATTATCTCCTGTCAATGACGCATTTCAGAAGGATGTCGCGTAAGTTTGACTGAAAACTAAAACTCAATTCAGGTAATGGCCCTTATTCATCGAAGAGACGTGATCTCTGTTGCAATTAAGAATCATTGCCCCAACCGTCACCCTCTAATCCAATCACCTTCTACACAGTTGTCCCTCTACGGGGCAGTGTTATTGGCACACGTGTTGAGTTTTCATCATTTGCACTTCAATCGATGTCATTATGATTTACACCGCCGCAGTGTCGCGCTCGCTCCGCTTGACTAAACACCAAAGCGCTCCTCTGCGTGGTCGCACCCCTTCCGCCGGGTATGCAGTCGGCGCCGGACGGCTGGAAGAACTCGGTGCGGCACAACCTGTCCCTCAACAAGTGCTTCGAGAAGATCGAAAACAAGGCGAGCGGAGGCTCCTCCAGGAAAGGCTGCCTCTGGACCCTGAACCCCGCCAAGGTGGACAAGATGGACGAGGAGATGCAGAAGTGGAAACGGAAGGACCCCATCGCCATCCGCAGGAGTATGGCCAACCCGGGTAAATGTCAGGATAGGTCGAAGCAGTCTCGTGGAATCACGGAGGAGATGGATGATAGGCGGTCACTATTACAGCGGAAGTATCCGGTGAGCTTGCAAGCTCCAGATGCGGGATTCCTGCGACACAATAAGCTTTCAAACTGACCGACGTAACAACGCATGAGAACAAAAGGGCAAATAAACTTAAAGCAATAATCTGCGCATGAATGAAACTCCAACTGTAATCATAAAAGTAAACAGTAATGTGCAACGTTGCACTATTAAACAAACTAACATCACCAGCTTGTAAAAAGATGACATCCCAACCATTATCCTGAAGTGAACAGTGGTACTCAAGATTGCATGCAACAGTGACATGGGACAATTTTACTTTTTTGGCACAACAGAATTCAGACGCATATGTAACCTTTCGTAATTACTAATCCATATATGCAAACGCAGCTAGGCCGAAATATTTATACTAATTGGGATACAACTAGCTAAACCATGGTAGTGATTAGTTTAAAGCTCGTGGTAATATTGTTCCAAAAGCCTTTTCCTCGAATTTTGATGTGCATCTACGAACATTAAGCAGACATTAGGTTGAAGTGGATGATGGTTTAACCTCTGCCCGCCCCCCGTTGTCCGCTGATCTCACAACCCCTCTTCTAAATGTGCAATAGATTTTGTTCAGGGCGGCACGGTGGTCCAGTGGTTAGCGCTGTCGCCTCACAGCAAGAAGGTCCCGGGTTCGAATCTCTCGGCTCGGGTGCCTTTCTGTGTAGAGTTTGCATGCTCTCCCCGTGTCCGCGTGGGTTTTCACTGGGCACTCCGGTTTCCTCCCACAGTCCAAAAAGCATGCTGCTACATAGGTCGATTGGCTCGCAGGCTAAATTTCCCCGCAGTGCCCGGCGATGGACTGGCGTCCCATCGTCGGTATATCCTTGCCTTGCGCCCTGTATCTGCCGGGATAGGCTCCGGCTTCACCGTGACCCTGTATAGGACTAAGCGGTTTCAGACAATGAGATGAGATTAGGATTTTGTTCAATGAGAAGGGAGGAATGCCCCATACGGCCATCCCCGAAAGAGAGATAGCTATGGAGAACGGTTCTCATACATTGAGCCGTGTGAAAACCTACACCATTACAATCGCATCGTCAGTGTCACAACAATGGGTGTCACAGCCTTAGCTAATTGACGGCATTTGAGCACTAGGGCAAAATACATGGAAAAAAACACAAGTAGATAACACGGGTATTAATGCTGCGCAGCACAAACTATACGATCCCTAGCCCCCCTGAGCTTGTGTATGCCTCCCCTCCCCCCTGTTCCTTTAAGGAAGGTCAGTCGACACGGGGATATCTGTGACATCACAGTGATATCTAAACATAGTCGACTTGAAGTCGCCATGAGGAAACTTAGTCGAGCACAATAAACGCATTTATTCCTTGCCTTGTAAAATGCATTGCACACTGTGCTGCCGTTTTACCCATGCATTGTAAACGTCACCACAATCGCACGTATGAAGAAGCCTCAGACATTCGTCAATTAGATCGCCTGGCATGGAACAAGTCTGCGAGAGGCAAGGCTTCTTTGGGAAACGGCGCTTGCTCAGTGCACTTTGAGCAGGCCACAGAGGAATGTGAGATACCTACCCGTCTGGTCTGTCCACACTGATGTGTGTGTCAGACAACTACGCACAATGCGCATCTCACGATAAAAAAATGCGTGTATTGTGTTGTAAAGGAGTTTGAGAGCACTTCTGATAATGGACGTGCAGGTGTAATACATTAGGCCCTGACCGCACTGAAGCACAGGTGTATATATACAGGTTTGATAAATACCGGTGTTTCTGACGGGGTGGCACAGCGATAGCATCGCCTCGAAGAATCATTTGCTCCTCACGAGAAGAAAGTCCTGCTCAGACGTGGTTCGATTAATCGCATCGCGGTGCCTTTCTGTATGGACGTTGTGTGTTCTCCCCATGTTCTGTGTTGTTTTTCTCCGGATTCTCCGGTTTCCTCCCACAACAACAAAAAGTCGTTAATTGATTGGCCAATATCATAATATGTAGGCATCAGTCTCTGGCGGTTTAGCGCCAGCTTACCGCCTGCTTGACGATTAGTTTTATTTTTATTATTGCAGATGTGCAAGATGTCAGGTGAAGGATACTTTCGTAAATAAAGTAGCAATGTAAGCAATATATTTCTATACAAACCGTCCGCCGTACGGCCTTCTGGCGATGCCTGAATTTAGCAGGCATTGGTTCAAGATGAGAAACGGTATTGACAGTGACCAATCAGCAGTCAGGATTGAATCGATCGATTCTGCTGATCTCACAGGCCGTCAATTTCCGGCTATTTACAATGTATCACACAAAACTCATCTCATCTCATTGTCTGAAACCGCTTAATCCTATATAGGGTCACGGTGAGCCGGAGCCTATCCTGGAAACACAGGGCGTAAGGCAGGAATACACCCGACGACGGGACGCCAGTCCATCGCCGGGCATTGCGGGACAATTTTAGTCTGCGAGCCAATCAACCTATCCAAGAGCATGCTTTAGGACTGTGGGAGGAAACCGGAGTACCCGGCGAAAACCCACGCGGACACGGGGAGAGAACATGCAAACTCCACACAGAAAGGCACCCGAGCCGAGAGATTTGAACCCGGGACCTTCTTGCTGTGAGGCGACAGCGCTAACCACTGGGCCACCGCGCCGCCCGTCACACAAAACTGAAAACGCATATAGCAACAAGGGTACAATTAAAAGCTCAAAATTATCTGCAGGTGTTCTTTATTGAAACTATATTCAAGTGACTGTTCCACGTGTTCATTATTTAATGCCGGATGACGTATAAACATCAAATAATGCAATGTATCGTTTCATTTGTCGTTATGTATAAATTGGCAACTAAATTTACGTAAGATTTTTGTCACAGAAATTTTAAATAAAGAAGTTGTGCTTTTAAAATGAAACAACAACAAAATAACAACCGATTACTAATTGAATTGAACAGTCCTCTTTTCCAGCAATTAAGCATCGTTATCCAGGGTCAATCCACCGCTGGATGCATACTTCTTCCAGCACATACTTGAACAAAACAAAAATCTAGAAACCCGGCGATGAAACATTCAGTGCACTCAAAATAAGACAATATGCAACTCCATACTTTCCCTACAAATCGGAATAGGATGATCACCACGTCACTGGCTGCCTTTATACAGCGTGGTCCAGATATATTGTGACCCACGCTTAATTCTCTACTTCATATTTTTTGTATAGCAATGTAATGTAAACAACATTAACATGACCTATACAAACTTTCATCTCAGCTCATTGTCAGAAACTGCTTTGTCCTGTACAGGGTCGCAGTGAGCCGGAGCCTATCCCGGCAGGCACGGGGCACAAGGCAGGAATATACCCACGATGGGACGCCAGTCCATTACCGGGCACTGCGAGCAATTTAGTCTGCAAGCCAATTAACCTATGTAGCAGCATGTTTTTTGGACTGTGGGAGGAAACCGGAGTGCCCGGCGAAAACCCACGCGGACACGGGGAGAGAACATGCAAACTCCACACAGAAAGGCACCCGAGCCGAGATTCGAACCCAGGACCTTCTTGCTGTGAGGCAACAGCGCTACCCACTGGGCCACTGTGCCGCCCCTGTGCAAACTTTACCTGTCAGAAAATTAATTGTTATTTAAAACAAAAATGATTGAGCAAAGGAAAAAATATATCAGGGGTCAATTGAATGGTGATCACGAGGCATTTGGACCACGCTGTACAGTGAAATAGAGAAGAGCCTCCCTCACAGTTAAAAGGGTTTTGGACATTTCTGAATCCAACAGTGACAGCTCACATGTTGTCTGTCATCATTATACATTGTCTTTTGCACTTTTCAATGCAACCGCAGAGGCACTGGACAGACTGGTTGTGGACAAGGCTGACAAGATGAGCTCGTCAGTCAGCGCTGGATTTGCACCGACGTCCAATGCAATGCTGCCGCAGGCAGTGTCCACGCAGACGATGCCGGTCCGACCCGGCGGATCTCCCCGTCGGTTTCGGCTGCCTTCAGATGGTCCGGACCCATGTCCTGGCCCATGTCAGGTGGTACGCCCAAGCTCCCAGCCAGTCGTTGTGTCCTCGCATGGCACGCCGGAACACGGCCAAGGCCAGAGCCAGGAAAACAGCTGCGATGGTTTGGTGTCCGGCGACCACAACATGGAAGTGGATTCTATCAACCCCAGCATCATCGACTTGGAGATTCAGAGTGAGTTGGTGTTTGCATCACTCCTGTCACAGAGAAGGGATGAATGGCCCCTATTCAGGTGGGGCAGACCTCAGATCTGGCAGATGTCTCAAAAGGAAAAAGGCAATGCAGCCTCAGAGGGGGGCTCATCGGAGCATTTTGCCCAGGGCCTCCAAAAGCCTTTGGCGGCTGTGCTTTATACTTTTTGATGAAGCTCTTTTGGGGTTCATTGTTTGCTGTTGGTTGTACGGTAAAGTTGGAGTATAAATTGCATCAAAGCCCATATAAAATTGTTCCAAAATTATTGCATTCCCAGCTGTTGTGATTAACATGTGAAAGTCATGTGCAGCCTTTGATCAGGTTGGCATTTAAAATGCAATAACACAATTTTCCTATGTAGTCCAGCTATTAATGGACATTTGTACATGGCTGTCATGTACATACGCAGCCTATTCAGATCTACACGAGGGCCTGCCTCTCAATGTCTTAGAGGGTCGTGAGGGTTTTATGACGTTATGTCACTACGCTGGTGAAATGTGAATATATGTATTGCATTCATACAGCATAAAGTACCCAGTGAGATGGCAAGCTCTATATGTGGGATTTCTGCGATACAACAGTTGAATTGACCACTACAACAACTTAAAAAATGAAATGGCAAATAACATAACTTACAGCACCAATGTTTACAAAGATGAAACCATAATCATAAAGTAAACAGTAACATGCAAAATTGCTTAGCCCAAAAACGACCAATAATTCCAATAAATTAATGCAACAACAAAAAACAACAATGTATCAGTGGCACGGGAATAACATACATAACCTTTTTGCTTAAAAAATGGAAAGAGCATAAGCCACCGTTCAAAAATCCCAAACAACAATGAACCTGAAATACCAGTGTAGTCTACTATTGTCCAACCACAGAATTGCAACATATAACAATAGCTTGCTGTGGCTGATGGTCGGCCATGGAAACACCATGTAAACACCATGTAGGTTTAAACGTGCTGAGATTTAACGAGATTGGATGTATTCCATGTCGTGTTTGCACATAAGTGTGTGTCTCTTATGAAACGCATTCAACCGCTGTTGCGAGAACGCAAATACATTACAACGCGGTAAGTTACACAACAAAGCACACAAGTGTGCGTGAGTCTGCAGTGGCATTCAAGCCCCGTACTTACAACACCACTTGCTAACCACCACCACCACCACCACCACCCTTCCTTGCGTTCGCAGGCAGCCTATGGGACGCCTACCAGCAGGACAACCTTGCCCTTGACGGCCTGGGCAATGCATCGGACACCCTGTGCCAGTCTTCTCCCCTATCGGAGCAGACGGCGTGCAGCGTGGCCGACGCGGACACCCCGTCGCCCGCCTACACGCCCGCCGGCACGCCCGGCCCGAAAGCGAGCGGTGGCATCAGTGCCATCTTCAGCATGCCGCTCTACGGCAGCCTGAGTGACGAGCTGTCTCTCACCTACCTCTACAATCCAGCGGCTGCGGCGCAGCCCGTCGCTACGCTCATGTGACCGCAGCAGTAGCGCCTGTGGCTCGAGAGCAACGGAATTCATTTCGCTGGGCGAATGAATCGTCTTTCTCTCAGCAACATTGACTGACCACGTCGGTGCACGGCAAGCTTAGATTCATTTTTAAAGCCAAGAGAAATGTGTGTATTTCCAGTATTATGGCCTACATGTTTTGAGCAGAAATCAGCGTGTTAGATGAACGTATGTTTACTGTTAAGGAAGCGTTTGCTGTTTTGATACTAAATCGTAATCTGAATGTCCAAATGTGGCCATTATCGATGTCGTGTTGAGGCATTACTTTACACCTATAAATGCGTGCCCTCGTTGAGTGTTTTGACTACGCAGTCCAAAGGAAGAGGCTGCCACCCACAGTAAACACTTTAGGTTCGCGTTCAAGGGCACTCATTCATTCTCTCGTTTCACAAGAGGCTTTTGTGCCCGCAGGAATGTACTTGGTAAAATTATTTTTTCAGTAACGAAACGCTTTCATTCTTCAGCTGTATTGTAAATGTGTGAGGCTGTATGATCTGGCACTAATGTAAACTGGCATCATGTTAAGGACTGACCAAAAACTGCGGTTGATACTGCATTGTTTCGTATTATTTATGTTTTTGTCCACCGTAACTATGAACACCCATGTCAATTCCCGTGCTAGAAATTTAGTACAGGAAACTGTCCCCACGGGCGGCACGGTGGCCCAGTGGTTAGCGCTGTCGCCTCACAGCAAGAAGGTCCCGGGTTCGAATCTCTCGGCTCGGGTGCCTTTCTGTGTGGAGTTTGCATGCTCTCCCCGTGTCCGCGTGGGTTTTCGCCGGGCACTCCGGTTTCCTCCCACAGTCCAAAAGCATGCTGCTACATAGGTTAATTGGCTCGCAGGCTAAATTGCCCCGCAGTGCCCGGCGATGGACTGGCGTCTCATCGTCGGTATATCCTTGCCTTGCGCCCTGTGTGCCGGGATAGGCTCTGGCTTCACCGTGACCCTGTATAGGACTAAGCGGTTTCAGACAATGAGATAAGATGAGAACTGTCCCCACCTATGTGATAATTCAAAACAGTAATGTTAAATGAATGCAAGTATTACATTACACCAGTTTTTTCTTGAGATAAACTCTAAGAAAAATTTTATGAAAAATCAAAAACATATCTTTTCCCAACTCATTTCTAATAAATTGTACATGTTAAATGTTGTCCTACTAAAAGATGCACGATTAGTTTCATTGCGAAGACAAGTCATTACTTGTAATGGATGTTTGTATAATACATTCGTCTATTTAAAACCACGTGTATTGTGAGTGTCTTTACAACGTATAATGCAAGATCCTTTACAACCATGACGCATCATTTCCAATCGACATATTGGACATAAAACAATATATACTTTGAATATGCGCTAATTAACAGAGCCTGGCCATGCTTAATGTCAAACGTATTTACTTGCAAACTTAACGGTAAAAGTGGGTTATTTGTCTTAGTTTCCAAAACGGAGATGGTGCCAGTTGACAAATTGGGATTTGCATCGACATCCGTACCAATGGCAGCGATGAAACAATGATCAGGGTCCTAAAATCCTCCCCCTCACCTCTCCACCCAATAGCATGAATGGGTACAGGACGGGAAGTTCATCAGCAAATCGCATGGGGTGCAGCGCAGCCAGCGTGTACGAGCTGGCATAAAAATCCTCTCCAAGGCTGCCTCGTGCTCCCTCTAATTAAGGTGTTTTGTCAACAGTAGCATGAACAACAATTTCATGGTGGCACCTTTACAGTTCCATTAAGAACCATTTGTCCAGACTTGCGTTGTTTATTTCGACTCCGACTGTATATGATGAGTCCCTTATACATTATTCATTCATGATCAATACCCGCTGAATCATGTGCAGGGTTGCGGGGGGAGGGGGCAGAGCCTATCCCGGCCGACAGAGGGCACAACGTAGGGGGGACACTCAGGTTGTGACGCCAGTACATTGCAAAGCACACTTTTTGGGGCAATTTACTCGGCAGGCCAATAAACCCAGGCAGCAGAGTGTCTTAGGATGAAGGGAGGAAACAGGAAACTCCACACAGAAAGGCACCCGCGCCTAAAACCGACCCTGGGAGCCTTCTTGCTGTGAGGCTACAGCGCTACCCACTGCATTTGTTGGTGATCATATATCAAGGGTTTTAACCCATTGCACGTCAAGGCCCACTTGGGTATATTCTTCAGGAAGCACAAGGTAGTGCTGGCAGCCCACGGATGGGTTGCGACCCACCAGTTGAGTGGCGCGTCTTTATCGGAACTGATGCTGGATTAATAATAATTGCATTTATAGAGTGCTTTCACCCGAGGGTCACAAAGCGCTGCACAGAGCTACGGAGAGAACGGCACGTCAACAACTAAATCAACTATTGATGGATTAAATCAATCTCAACCTAGTCTGCCGTGCCAGGATAAGTGTAAAAAAAAATGTACATTTGTACACTTTCCGAAATAAGTTCAAAATTGTAGAAACACACCAGCAAATAATGGACTGCAATTTCAAGGCTGCACTTGGACAAAACAGAACAAGACACCAGGCAAACATTGCATTAAACTTTTATCAAAATTTATTTCTTCAAACAAGACACAAACATAAAAAATGCTCAAATAAAAAATACAAATAATTTTCTCTTTTTTTTGTCTAGTTTACCATACACAATTTTCACAGCCACATAAAGAGTAAAATAATGTTCATTGTCACGTCCAGCAAACATCACAGCGGGGGCGAGGGTGGCGGGGCACTGATGTTTCAAAAAAAAAAAATCCCCCTGTGCAAGTCTTTCAACTTCGAGATAAAAAGAACTCTTATGAAATACAGGCTCATGTGCATCTCTCGCACGAACGCACACACCAACAAAAAATCGGCAGAGGCTCACGTTGCAGTATGCAGCAGTCTTTGCGCTAATCGTCTGTACAGCTGAGTACAACTAAAAAAACACCATCGGCGCGCTAAACAGAATAACACACGGCATGTACAGTCTGCATAAGAGATAAAACAATGTAAACAATTGACCAGGGAAAATAAAAACGTGATTTATAACGATTGTGTCCACCAACTCACTGTGTGGCGTTAACCTTCATTAAGTTTTCTCTGGTACAGGAGCACAACACCAACCACTGGGTTGATAATAGTAAAAAAAAAGAATTTACACACAGGTAGTGCTGCGTGCTTCAAGTGACAACTCATCACAGGAAGCTGCAGATTCAACGTGAGAGTCAGGGATTGGGCGTGGGTGTCCTTGTTAGAAACTTGGGAGTGATCATAGTTTTATAAAGGAAAACATTTTACAAGAGACTTAATTTTTGGTAGCAATCGCTGAATGGTGTATGAAAAAAAATTGCTACGACATTAAATGACAGATTTGCGTGCAAGTACTTTCTGGGACTTACACAGAATGGCAATTTTGAAGGTGTTATTTTCTTGCATGTCAGTAAAATGACAACGAGAAAAGCACCTTCATATGGCCTTCCCTCCTCTGGTCACTGAGTATGCCAACAATAAGAGTTATTATATAAACTACAAATGGTATAGCACCCCAACAGCGACGTGACCTTAATTATTTTAGGCTGGGTTCAAGCGGACTGTGCAAAACTAAAATAATAAAATGTAATTAACAGAGGATCCACTGAGATTTCATAAAACATCACACTAATGGCCAGGAGAACTCACCCAATGTGTGCAAAAGGCAAACGTTCCCTTGACATATATACAAACACACATGTACACACATACACATATTTATATAAAATGCACATTTACTTAAAAATGTTTCAGCAGATAAATCACCCAGTGCCTCGACGCCAAAATACGTCACGAGTCCACAGGCATATTTCCACAGGATTTCACCGAATCACCTTTAAGTTACACTGCCAATAAGCTCTCAATAAATTACAAAGTAACACACTCCCTGAATCTGAATTATATTTAAAACAGTTTGTTTCCCTCTTCAAACTGAACTCTTGTCCAGCACACACAAGGGAATGAAGCAATGGTACCACATATCCCAATGTTGCAAGTGCAGCTTTTCAAGGTTAGGTCTTCCAGTCTTGGCTCAAATTATGCAGAGGTTGCATACAGACACTAAGCCGATTCTGATATGAAGCCACATCTCTCCGTTCATAACCAAGCACGCGTGTCCATACATAAATTATCTATAGATTCGTTTCAAGCATTAGGGCAGCCTCGCCAACGTGGAAGATGGCTCCGTGGGTATTTGATCGAGTGGACATGATTCAAGTTGCCTGGATGCTGTCCGCGGTTGGCATCACACAGTGTTGTACAGCGGGTTCGTGGTGCGCTTCTTCTCACTCGTCTTCCTCAAGCGGCGCAGCGGATGGGTCCTGCCATGCTGCTGCCTTTGCACAGAGGGGCACGAATCTTGAGTTGCTGCAGTCACACTGCTCGGTGAACAGTGCGGACCATCCGCCGATGAAGGGTCAACCCTCTGAGTTTGCGACGTTGCCAACTGCGATCGAGTCCCGTTATCTCGCTCCACAACGTCCATTGGTTTAGTTGCGCGAACGTCGGTCGAGGGTTTCCCCGGCAAAGATTCTCTTTGCTCAGACCTCTCCGTTGAAAGGACATGCTTCAGTTCCATTGGCTCCACAGGATCCAAGGTGATCTCATCATTCATATCTTCTTGGCAGAGTCCGAAAGAACCCAGCTTTGCCAGCGAGTGTGAACGCTTCATGCTAGAAGGGGTGGTCAAGCCAGCTTGACGGTTTTTCGACTCGATCTCTTTGGCTTGTTGCCGCACACGGCCGCTGAACAGTGTGTCGTGAACACCGACGTGCAGGCTATCTACGCTGCTGCCAGCGTACGGAGTGGGAGAGAACAGGTGGAGATTCGGTCGAGGAGTGCTGCTGGATTTTTTTTCATGCGCCGAAGTTTCACAAGTGCTAAGTGGCTTTGTTGAAATCACAAGTCTATTTGCAACGTCCGTTTCAGTCACGTTCCTGCTGCCCTCCACTGTCTTTTCGGATTCAACTTTGCAGTCGTCGTCTGCATCCGTGTCCGTGCTCGCGCTCGTGACACCGTGAACTACAAGAGCTATTGGTTGCTCACACGAAGGTGCATCCCGAACCGCAGCAGATGTGGAGAGTAAGCAAAACGGCGTTGATCTGTGCGGATTGTCCACGCCTTTGCTCGTTCTCATGTTGGCGTCATGCTGGTTGAGGTCTTCGCCTAATTTACAAACCTGTTCCTCACCCTGCCTCGGGAAGCCTGTCGAAGCTGCCGCGTCACCAACCTGTGCCGCCTTGACAGAATTTGAAGGCGACCACAGCTTTTCATTCAGCTCTCTTGTATGCTTTTTCACGAGGCCTTGTTCTTCAAGGAGCACCAGAGACTCTTGATGGTAAAGCTTGGATGGCCTCCTAGTTGTAAGTAATAAACTGGTGCTTCTATCTGGGTTCTCTTCAATTGAAATTTCCGCATTGGCCCTACTGTCTGAATCACAATCAACAGTGCTTTGTTCAGTAGAGCCTTTGCTGTGTTTGGTGGCAGGGTTGCAGACTGCAGGAGTGTACTCAATTATTTCGATTGTCCTCTGAGCGGGTTGCGCTTCTGCCTTCTGCACGGCAGATGGCGCCACATCATTTTTATTTTTGCAGGGCGAGTCGACCACAAAATCGTCTGGAATGATTACTTCGCAATGTTCCACGTTGGACACAAGAGGGCTCACTTCACTAAGCTTAGCATAGACCGGTTCGTGACTTTTGAAGAGCTCTGCTTCTAGGAGTTTAGATGGGTAAACCTCTTGTGCTTTTTGCAGCATTAACGCAGCAACTTCATTAGTCTTAGTGGCATCGGGCTCCTGATCGGGACTTTGTGTATCATATTGTTCACCTCTTTCATCCTGCTTTCTCTGGGCACTCGTCTGCACCATGGATTTACCTTCCACCTCACGGCTTTGCTCGTCCCCTTTTCTGCTTTTCCACGGCACGCAAATATTGCCATCATTTTGGGAATTTTTGCGACTGAGCGATGTTCCCACACTGGGGCTGCTGGCCATTGGCTCCCTGAAACGCTCCTCAAGCTCCTTGGTGGCACGGCGCACAGTCCCGTGCATCATGGTGGTCCGATCAGTGTGTAGGCTCGAGGACCTTCTTAGGTTCACCAGCATATTGGATTTTTCTCTGCTCCATTCGGCGAGAGGCATCTCTGACCTGGGGTGAGTAGATCTCCCTTCGATAATCTGAGAAATGTCGCTCGATGCTGCCGAGCCTTGAGCAGACCCGAAGGACGTCAATAAATCGTGACCTAATGACCCTTTACGACGATGGCCCAGAGAAGGCACATTGATGCAGGGTCCTGCTGGTTCACTGAGATTGGGAACTGTACGTTTCGACACGGCGCCTTCCTCCCTGGTGAAACTGGCTACCGGAATTGGGGAAGAGACTGCTGCTGCCTCAACAGTGCCACCTGGACACCATCCTGACGACGAGGACTCCATTCCGGTGACAATTTCCTTTACAGAAACTGGAGGAACTTCTGTCGGATTTGGTATCCTCACGAGGTCCTGTGTGAGGATAAGCAAATAAAATATTAGTTGTTTTAAAAAAAAAAAATTTTTAAACACAAAACTGGATAACAACAAACACATATAGGTCATAAAAAAGCAATATATTAAGCACGAAATGGTTTACAGCATATGTAACAGTTTAATGTGCAAGTGACTTAAATACCTTGAGAAAATATAAACGTGTACATTTAATGTCTAAATATATATTTAGAAGCAAACTACCATTAACGTGACCAAACCCAAACACTTATGGGATTGTCTAACCTTGGGGTCACCGTTGTTGTTGTTGTTGTTATTATTGTTGTTATTATTATTGCTGTTGCTGGCATTGAAAGAAGCATCATCCTGCGTGTTGGGCACATCCACCTCCGGACCGTTGCGTTTGTCTGTGGACGTGCTCGACGCATCGGAGACGCTGAGCCGAGTGCCAGGGGACCGCATGGCAGTGCCCGAATCCTCGGTGCGGGACATCAGCCTCTCCCGGCCTTTATTCTCCTGGGACAGCTCTGTAATTACGACAGCAGAAAAGAAAAAAACCCACATCGTCAACGTGTGTATTGGCAAAATCCAATATCCATGCTGGTTAAGTATGAAGAAAGTCACATCAATGTTGTGAGTACACAAGCACTGGTATGGCCTTTTAAATAATATACATATATAGCTCTCACAATGTACAACTATAACACATTGTCAATCCATTGCTGGTTGATAGCCTCCCAACACCACGC
>JAZEWT010000002.1:19375873-19391173 GCA_036362905.1 Mordacia mordax | reverse complement strand
ACCTTTGAATTTCTCCATGGCACTGAAGAAGTCGATCTTGTCCTCGGTGCTTGTAGACAAGGATGTCTGTGGAGGCGACTCTGACGAGGAGGCCACATGTCCAGCGGCCGATGCCGACGTCGAGACCGTGGGCCTAATCTGCTTTTGAACAGCAGTCGTCTCCACCTCCTCCGCCCCTTTTCCACTGCCTCGCTGAGGCGGAACCACCGCCACCAGGCCTTCTTGGTGGCTCGTCGAGGTCACCTCCGGGTTCACAATCGCGGCCTGATCCCCCGTTTCATTTATAGACTCCGTCGGGCCACTGCCGATTGGCGGCGGCGATGGCTCAGGCTGGGCCTGCGCATGGCCGGAGAGATCGTCCTCTTGCTCGTCGTCAGGGCTCTTAGGCCACACAGCGAGGCTCCCTCCTGCAGGCCACGCAGCAGCGCCTGCGTAGCTGGAGGTGCTCGACAAGCAGAACAACTGCGGCTCGTCCAGGCACGAGCGGATGTTCCCTTGACAGACAAACATGACAACATTCAAATTAAAATACACGTACTGAACGTAAGCATTTTAACATTTTGTTTGAAATACTTATTCCCATGATTATACTTTACAATGTACTGATGTAGTTTTTTCATGACTCGATGAATGAGAACTTATTTAAAGCACAAGCGATGTAAAAACACAACTTTCGGCTCAACCACTCATTAGCCTGATGATGCCCCCTACATGGCAGACAAACCGTCACGAAGGACAGAGGAGGCACGCTCGACACGGCTATCCCAAACGCAAGCTCTTGACAGATAGTCTCACACAATATAATGTACGTACTTACATTATAATAATTAATGTATAAGTTGTTCTACAACACAAGTATCAATGCAATAATTATATATACAAATTAAATAAATACGCACTCAAATACATTACTTTAAAATAAATAATGATTTTCCCAATCCTTGTGATTTCACAATTGGTATAAAAAGTAGGGCAGCATTTGATGCGTTTCATTTATTTTGAATCAGATTCCCTGAATCATGTTTAATAACCTTCTTCTTCCAGGACGTTGGTGATACTGGTCTTCCACAAATCTTTGCCCTTTTGAACTGTCCATTGTTGATATGGTCATCCATCTCGAGACTCTTTACATAAGTCAATCTCTGTCGCCCACGATCTCTTTCCTTTAATTTTTCTAGCCATAACCAGATTTTAAAAGTCGTCTTCCCCATGATATCCCTGAGAAACTTCCACTGTCTCCTTCTAATGTCATTCATTCAACACCCGTCTTCATCCCATTTGTCTGAAAATGTCTTCATTTCTGGTCTGACTTGTCCAAAATACCTTCAAGATGCTTCTAAAGAACCACATTTAAGTTGCTTCAGTTCACTTCTCTATACTTGGTGATATTGTCCAACATTCAGATGCATAGTTGAAACTGAAATAACGTAACAATCAAGAACTCTTAATTTCGTCCCCATAGAAATGTTATTTATCCGTATCTTTTAATGTGAAAAACGCTATCTTTGGCCATCCCATGATCACATTTACCATCTGATATTACACAGCTTCCCAGACACTTGAATTTATTGACCTGTCTTTTTAATTTTCATTACCTATTTTTATGTTGCATACAGGTACATTTTTATTCTTTGAAATAACCATGCATTGCTTTCCTAAAATTGGCAGTTAAACCCTTGTCCTCACTTTTACTAACAACCTTATCCAGAATTTCTTGCAGCTTTCCCTCTAAATCCAATAAGAAACTACATCAACATAGCGCAGGTTATTCATATTCTATCCACCATTTATCAACCCTGGCAAACCTTCAGCTTCTTTCAAGATGTTTTCACTGTACAAGTTAAACACTTCAGGTGAAAATACAGAGCCTTACCTCTCACACCTCTTTTAATTCGGATAACATCACTTCGATATATTTCTATCTTTACTGCTGCGGTTTGATCCCAATATATCTTCCTTTGAATTCTCAAATATTTACCATCAATGTCCAGTTCTTGAATCATTTTCATTAGCTCCTCGTGTTTTGTTATAGTGAATGAAAAACAGATCTTTCTTCATTTCAATTTCCCTTTCTGAAAGCATCGGATGATAAAAATGGCATTTCTTGTACCGTGATCTTCAACAAAATCACATTGAACTTTTGCAACCTCTGGTTTTATTCTGTTTCTGGTTCTTAGCATCAACATTTAAAAGGATCTTTGTTACATGTCTCATTAGACTAATGGTTCTATGGAGGTCACATTCAATAGCTCAAGGGTTTTTTGGAGTGTGCAATAAAGATTGATTTGCTGAGATCCTCAGGTATCTCACCATTGTCATAAATCCCGTTGATAATATCTGTCAATTTTTTAAAGTCTTCAAAACATTTTGTATGCTCTACTGCTATTTCATCTGCTCCTGTAGCATTGTTGTTTTTGATTCGATTAATAACCGTTCTTACTTCTGACTTAAGGATTTTCAAACCATCCATCCGCTATAATACGCTAAACAAAATTATGCCATCAAAAAAGGAGAGTTGCCGATGATAAATCCTTACCCTCTCCTCCTACAGTGATGCCAGGCATTTCCGTGTCCCCCAGCTCAAACGGGTAGAAGGTGCTCTCCTTGGTGAATGAGCGCGACCGCGTGGTTTGAATCTCGTGCGCTGGCGACAGCTCCTCCGGACCACTGTTCGGCAGGGCAGCTGTTACTCCAGACTAGAAAGCGATGCCGTTCGTGGTGCGAGGACAACCGTGTTAACAAACACACACGTTACATTCCAAACAAATCCAGCATTGCGATATAACTGCTCTGCTTACACCATAGACAGCTATTTTGCAGCAAACGAGATAGGAAGCGTAATCCACTATTATTTAGCAATTGACTCTGAGAAGTAGAACTACTGGGCACATGCTTCTGCTTTTGTGCTCATAAACACTCGCATCAAATTGTGGTTGAGAGAATTAATATTTTTCCATGTGTGTGTTGCATTTAATAATAAAGCAATAAAGTCTGCCTGAATAAAATATATTGCACACACAGAAAAGATGAGTTAATTTGAAACGAGCCAATAAACAATACAGACTACTATCAAATAGTCTCATCTCATCCCATTGCCAGAAACCGCTTAGTCCTGTACAGGGTCACGGTCAGCCAGAGCCTATCCCAGCAGACGCAGGGCGCAAGGCAGGGATATACCCACGGTGTGACGCCAGTCTATCACCGGGCACTTCGGGAAATTTAGTCTGCAAGCCAATTAACCTATGCAGCAGCATGTTTTTTGGACTGTGGGAAGAAACCGGAGTGCCCGGCGAAAACCCACGCGGACACGGGGAGAGAACATGCAAACTCCACACAGAAAGGCACCCGAGCCGAGATTAGAACCCGAGACCTTCTTGCTGTGATGCGACAGCGCTACCCACTGGGCCCCCGTGCCTCCCACTATCAAATGGTGAATTATTCATTTCATCTAACACAAAATTGAAATGGAGTAAGATTACAAGCTAATACATTATTAATCAACGTGAAAATGAAAATAGTGCACAGTGAAAAAAAATACAGCACTCCTGCAAGAGTGATAATAATCAGTAAAACAGCCCCTAGTACAACATGTCTGTGCGAATGAGGTCTGCAGACAATGGGAGGAAACGGTGCAGCCTCCGTACCACGTGGTACTTGGATCCTGGCATCCCGCTCACAGGCTTCATGAGACGCTCAGTCAAGTTGCTATCCGAGTGTGAGCGCCACAGTTTGTTGTGTCTTTGTTTACTGCAAGATGAAACAACACAGAAACTTGCATCACATTCGCATGTCATCCCTCTGGAGCTTAGAACAGCGAGCTCGATTACAGTGAAACATTACTGAATCTATAAACCAATCGCTTAGATTTTATGACAAAAAATATTCCCCCTAAATGTACTTTAGTTTGCTTTAATAACAGTCTGAAAATGTTTTCAGATTGTGACAATGTTTAATGAGATTGTGTTTCTCTCGGTAAAAACACGAGCGCCTACATATATATATATTGCTGGACATGCGTTCGGAGAGTAAAAATATCAATCAGCGAGCGCCTCACTGCACCGCACATGAAAGTAAGGCTCACGTGACCAAAACTACAAAGAAATCCTGATGCTAAAACAAGAAAGCAACACAAACGCACTGTGGTAGCTCAGCCAAACAACAGATCACCAATGAAATGTTTTCCACCAGATCAAAACTGTGGCCACGGAAACAAGTGAGCGTCAAGAACACGACCACTACAGACGTGTATACTTGGTGCAAGAAATCGCACCCAAGCACTTGCGTTCTAACACACAAGCGCTAATCTTACTGGTATACAGCATGACTTCTTTTTATGAAAGTGACTGTACCTCCCCCATAGCCAAGCCTTTTCCAAAAGCCACACAGATCTTGGTCACGGTATCGGTAAGCTGTGTGGACAAATCCACAATCATCACTTAAAGGATTGCTTCGTGTGCAACGTATGTGGATTGACAGATTGACATGTTTCCTGAGCGTAGCTCTACGTAGTCAAATGGCTCCCTTGAAACTATTTTAATGAAGCGTGCAGCGCTTGATTGGAGGATGAAATGGAAACCAACGATAGTAAAGTATGAACACGTGCTGGTAGTGGTGTTTCGAGAACACAAATTCCTACAACAACAACAATAAACAAAGCACCTGACCAGGGCAGATTTCCAGCTGTCCGTATGTTATTTAATGCCAACAAAGCAAGAACATTAACTTAATTACGCAGAGTTGAACAGTTACATTTTATTTACGAGAATGTTTGATCTCGGTTTTCAATCCGTGCATTTACAGCTTTGAGTTAATCCACTGCTGGATGACGGCCTCGTCAGTCTCAGTGGGGGTTGCTTTGACCATATTTTATAACACTGACCGGTGCGGGTTGGTTTAGAGGTGGGGGGTGGCCAGAACCAGCTTTGAATGTCATAGGAATGGCCAGCAAGGTTCACAATGCAGTGCATTACCCACTGCACAGACATTGTCCATATTCTAAGTGAGTACATTTATTTATGTATTTTACAAGAGAAATATAATTTAACCAACGATTTAAAAAGAGGTTCTGTAGGATTAAATAATTGTCAAGACACCACAGCTCTTAAAAAAAATCAAGGAAGTAACGTTATACCTAGAATGGTGAGCATAAACATCACATGACACCAATGTAAAAAGGAGAAAATGTCCTCGGGGCTGGTGTGAAAAACAAACTTTGATGGAAGTTCAAATTACGACTGCACAACAGTGGCGTATTATTACACGTACTTAAAGCGAGAGGTTGAGAAAACAAAATAAGGAAAATCCGCACCACAATCCATTTCACAGTGTAAAGTGTGTGTGTTTTTTTTCACATTATGATCTTTCATACCACAGGCAGACTTTGAAAATGCGAGTATCAATGACAAATAGCACACAACGTATTCTTGGAAGCAGCAACCCATTACGATGAAACGACAATGTGTTTTAGTGATGCCTCGAACACCATTATGTTTATTTAATCACTATTCATACAACAGCCTTGTTTTAGCCACTGCTGGATGAAGGCCTCCCATCTCCACGACCGTAATTCTTTTGAGCAGTTTCCTACCAGTTGCCTGCCTCTTCACCACTCGTCAAGTCTAGTCGTCACCAGGCCTTCTAGGCACGCGTCATTCCCAAACTCGATGATGTTTCCGGAGAGTCGTTGTGACGTTTCTAGTTTGTGTTTTCAGTCAGCCATGTGTTTGTGTGTCTTTTCGCATGTAATGACGTAGGTTTTCACGGCTCGACACATGACGATATTGCTTCGGAAAGCTGCTCTCTCGGGACAGCCGTGTCGATCGCTCCCTCTCTCGATCGACGCGACTGTCCTGGAGAGAGCCAGCTTTTCGAAGCAATCATCACACTTTTCACATGTTTATGATTAAAGTCACACAGAGCAAAATGCAATCATTTAAAAAAAAAGATCTTATAATGCACCTACTGCTGTACGTTTATATGGCCTTTGGTTTTATCAAATCTTACGTTGGTCAGTTCGGACGTTTGTTGTGTCACAAGAATCCCTAATCTAGGGTACTTTCTGCTGTAATAATTAACATCAAAAATTCTAAGTATGCATTTCATTATTGAACACAATTTTTAAAAGAACTCCACAGAATGCTCTTATTCGCCTCTTTACTTATTCACTTTTATCCTGATTCACCTTCACACATTAACATGGAAAAACTCACTGTTGCATTTTGAACTTGTGAACTACCTCTCGTTCAGATAATTTGTTTTTCCTCATATTTATCTTTACCGTCACTATGCATGCTTCTTTGTAACGTAAGTTAGAAGTCACCTGCAATTCGGTACTATTGATTGCTATAACTAAATCAGATAATCTGAAATGAAGAAAACTTTTGCCATTTGACTGAAATAAGTAGAAATGCCATTTTGCTTCCAATTCTCGATTCCATTTTTTGAAATATATCTTCTAGTGTGGCTATGAATAATCTTTGTGGGGGCGTATACCCCCGAATGACCCCTCCTATTTCAGTTTGTTGCCTTATCTTGTTATTACGGATTCATACGTGCTTTTGATCAATTTATACAATTTCCTTTTAACCTTATTTTGTGACTGCTTTAATGAATGAAAACATGACATGTTATGCGATGCTATTAAAACATTACATTTTGACATGTCAATATCATTGATGTCAATGTTTTAAGTTTTGAAACACAATGGACAAACATTAGTATTTACACAGTTTCCAACTTTTAAACTTCACCATTAAGGTCACACGTGTGCTGCTAAGTTCGCTATTTCATAACCAATGCTCAGCCATAAGGGTAAACACTAAACCAAAATATAGACTGTCAAGCCTGACTAAAAATACACTCTCACATGACTGTTTCCAAGGCGCGCGCTTATTTTGAAGAAGATAAGTGAGCACGTGACAAGCCTTGAATACTTAACACTGACTATCGTATTGTGGCTGGGAAAAACACTCTCATGCTAATACAGTAGTCGTCTCTTGGAAGGTGAAAGTATTTAAGTAATTAATTGTCATAGGCACCCCCGTGTACCATTTGTCATTCACGAACTTGAAGGTGAAAGTTGCTCATAAACCGCATTTATGGACACACTTTGATGTTCTAAAACACCAACGGCCCTTTAACACATCAGCCTTGATCCAAGCCAGGTCTCTATTGGTCTCATTTCATCTCATCGTCAGAAACCGCTTAGTCCTGTACAGGGTCACGGTCAGCCAGAGCCTATCCCGGCAGACACAGGGCACAAGGCAGGGACATACCCACGATGGGACGCCAGTCTATCACCGGGCACTTCGGGATATTTAATCTGCAAGCCAATTAACCTATGCAGCAGCATGTTTTTGGACTGTGGGAGGAAACCGGAGTGCCCGGCGAAAACCCACACAGACAAGGGGAGAGCATGTAAACTCCACACAGTAAGGCACCCAAGCTCAGATCTGTGAGGCGACAGCGCTACCCACTGGACCACCGTGCCACCCGGTCTGTACTTTATTTTTACGGGACATATGCTTAAGATATTTTGATAAGATATTTATTATTACAGCATAAAGTACCCAGTGAGCTTGCAAGCTCAAGATGCAGGATTCCCGTGACACAGTCCGAACTGACCAACATGACAACGCACTGAACCAAAAGGAAAATGAACTTACTCTCAATAACAATCTGTGAAAAAGTGAAACCCTAATCATAATCATAATATAAACAGCAGTACTCAAGATTGCACAGAACAAAACACATGCTTAGTAGCAATGGTTCTTTTTAACGCACGGGCTATCGCATCCCATCTCAAGTCTTTTGAGACACGGAATTTTGAATGTGCGGTCCGAACGCGGAAGTTCACTCGAGCACACGCCAACGTTTCTGTTACCCACCTGGCGTCGAGGATACCCTGGTACTCCTCCAGCTGGCGCATGAAGCTCGCGTTGGGCTTTGCAACGTTGCGCTTCTCTTTGACGAAGTTGAACGCCTTGTCCAGACTCCAGCCGTACTCTTTCATGGCGTAGGCGATGACGGTGGACGCAGAGCGGCTCACTCCCATTTTGCAGTGCACAAGGCACTTCGAGCCGCTCTTCCTGTTTACGTGGAAATACGCAGACACAGGCACACGTGAATATGCACCGACAACCGGGTACAGGAAGTATCGCAGTCGTCGTACAAGTGAGTAAACAACAAGAACGTTTATCAATAAAGCCACTGCTATCCCAAAAAAGCAGCTCTTGAGTAATTTTCATACATCGAGCTGCAAAACCCACATTAATACAAAATATTTCTCTTCACACACAACACATTTGAATGTAAAACGATGTTTTAATAACTGCAACCCTTGTCAAAGATCACCTTCCAGGGCTAATGATTACAACTTGTACAATAAGTTGAACAGGTTTTTACCATTTCTGGCAATTATGCAAGTGTTAAGATCTTAAAACACCAGACATGTCTGGTGTAGGCCGATCAGTTTGAAGGACAATGCATATGTTATCAAAGCTTCCTGTTTGCATATTTTGCCACAAGTATGTGTGGCTTTTGCAAACGAGACACATTGTGAAATGTGTCAATTTTGGTGTTTTAAGATCTTAACACCTGCATAATTGCCAGAAATGGTAAAAACCTGTTCTACTTATTACATATGTACACTGGCAAAAAGTACCCATAGCGTAAACTTGTACAATGTTTATGAAAAAATATCTGTCCAAATAGGGTTTGCATACCAGGGTATGTCGGTGAACATTTGACAACTACGCGCATATATAACTAAACAGCAGACAAGACTTGCACACACACAAGACTCCTATTAATGACGCGTACGAACTTTAAAAAAAAATGGGATAAGAAACCCACTTGGCTTTCGAGATGAACTTGTACGTGTCATTCCAGTAGGCCAAGAGGTCAGTAGCCTCCTCGTCGTACACTCGGATATTGTGATACACGAAGAGGCCAGGGAAGAAGTTATCAATCTCCCGAGTGACATTCAGGATGTACCCCACCCTGCAACAACAAACAGGAGCGCCCGTTTAGGGTCGCAATCAAAAAAACAATCAAATAAGCAATCTCACTCGATGGAACTACGTCAGCAAGCATGGATGAAGCCGACTACATTACACGTAAATTCTCATTCACTTTAACACACAATGAGAGCATTAACACTTAGTACCAGTAGACATAAAGGAAAACTTTAAAAAAAGAGAAAAGCCTACCCTCTACTTTGTAGTTCTTCCAAATTGGATGCATTCCACTCAGAGCCCTACAAGAAACATCACAAGCCAACGTTTTATGCTCCAGAACAAAGAGTCATTGCTTCCAAATGTTATACGTTGATAATATTGTTCACGATCCCTAAGCAAACATTTTAATTTGTGTAAAAACATATTATTAAACCGGCCGCCAAATGTGTTGGCAGTGTCTGAAGATTTGATGTGGTTGTTTTTAAATGTCACATTAATGTAGATTAAATTAAACGGAACCATATGCTGTTGTCCAAAACAAAACTCAAGAACCGGATATGCTCTTGAAAAGCCACCAACAAATAAGAACATGTGCTGATAAAATTTCAATTTTGAGAAAGATTCAAGTTTATTCCTTAATAAGTTACACGTAAAATTTGGAAACAAACTGATTAAAAAAAAACTCAATTTCAAAGACTGCTGTGAAATTAATATAGTATATTTTAATTCGAATATGATTTACAGTTCTTCGCCAATAGACTGCTGGATGAAGGGCCTCCCCACGGTGCATCAGTCGTGATAATCTTTTAAAAACACCAACGTCAAATTTCAGCATGCCACAATATGTTCCTTGATAGATAACTGGAAAATGTGTTCAACTGGATATATTTTACAATCATTAAACGAGACATTTGAACTAAATCCACCCTGCTAAAACCCCACCGTCCCCCACCTAGACAAGAACTTCATCACCCTGCACTAACTAGCATGGTAAAGCATGGATATGCGCTTTAGCCAGCATTTTTCTTAAACATCGAGATACGGTTTAATAACATGAGAAAGTGAGGCAAGGGATTATGACGTCCATTCATGTTTCACATGCACTTGCCAGAGCCAATTTACACAACGCACACCCTCACACATGACAGAACACAGGGCATACCAGATAGACGTGGTCAAAGATCTCTGATGCACCGTCCATTTGGCCCAGAATTACAATCATCTCGTTGTCAATGAATTCACGGTATTCTTTCAGGTTACAATTCATCAGCATCTCCAACTCTGTGCGGATCTGGAAAATTAAAATTTTAAAAATAAGATAGTTGAAAATGTGGAAAACTTTAACATTAACATCAAGAGGTTATGAGGCTCTAATGACAGTAAACCTCTATTTTTTAAAACTCAAAGAACTATGCTGTTAATGGCTTTGCTACTGATCACATTTTTTTGCTAAATGAATACAGTACATGTTTATATCCCAATAAATCCACAATCTCATCTCATCTCATTGTCAGAAACCACTTAGTCCTGTAAAGGGTCGCGGTGAGCCGGAGCTTATCCCAGCAGACACAGGGCACAAGGAAGGGATACACCCACGATAGGACACCAGTCCATCAGCGGGCACTGCGGGCAATTTAGTCTGCAAGCCAATTAACCCATGCAGCAGCATGTTTTTTGGACTGTGGGAGGAAACCGGAGTGCCCGGCAAAAACCCACGTGGACACGGGGAGAGAACATGCAAACTCCACACAGAAAGGCACCCGAGCCGAAATTCAAACCCGGGGCTTTCTTGCTGTGAGGCGACAGCACTACACCCCTGGGCCACCGTGCCACCCTACATCCATAATTCACTATATCAACGAGGGTTTATTCAAGCCAATGTATATACCAAGTAAACACAAGAAAGCAGGATAAACATACCCATGGGTATATAGATTTATAGCTTGGAACCTGAGCTCCAAAATTATTCTAGACTCACCTCCTTGGATGTAATGTTCTCCAAATCTTTCTGCATCATTATTTCTCTCAGCTTTGTTCGGAGGAGCTTCTCGGTTCTTTCACGCTCTGTTGGTCTGGGACACCATAAACATGACTACACTATTGGGCTTTGTAAATTTACATTCACTCACAGACACCATTAGCTTCATGGGCACCACAAAGTTAACCGTTTATGATGTAAAGTATGCACGTCCAGCAGTGTAGCGTGCGCTTTTACTCTAGCTTTTGCCTGAAAGGCTTGCTCAGATTTTATCAACAAGGAAATGACTCTAAAACCAAAATTGTAATTCTACACTGGGTAACATCAGATAAATGGCCACACAAGTCCTCCCTCGCACGAACTCAAAGCATCCGTTGCTGGGAAGTGCATTGCTGAACTATGTGCGCACGGTCTGAACTTACTGGTCAGTGAAAAGTACAGGAGAATCGGAGCGTATGGACTGCAGGTCATGCATGGCATTCCATTCATACACGCAGCTCTGCTCAGAGTTGATCCGACTCTCATAATAACCAACCCAGGTCAGGAAAAGGCTCCCAGGGTAATAGTTATTTATCCGTGCCATCTCACATGTCTTGTGCAAACACTGCAGCGCAGACCTAAAGACATACACAACACAGAAGGTTATAGAGAGTCCACTTACTGAATTAACTGACAATTCTTATGAAGTTATCTTTATCACCAAACAAGACTAAAAGAACGTAAATTGTAGTACAGTAAAACCTCGATGTAATGGACTAACAGGGTGGGAAGGGTGTCCAGAAATCCGTTAAAAGCCATACGTTTATTTGACAATCTCATATTTACGCTATTAAACAAAGTAATAAATATATCTAAGAGCAGTAATAAAGACACTTAAATGATAGTTTCCATTATTCCCAATGCAGACCACTGTCTAGGACATAGCAGTCGGTGTCTGTTGCTTACATTAAGCATTGAATAGAGATCAGTAAAATCAAGCCTTCACTTATACAATTGACATTCTGTCGACCTTGACTTACAAATCCAACAATTCAATGAACAATATACCACTGTGACTTACCACATGGCTTGCACGGAGACTGGCTTGAATATATGTGTCCGATTCACTGTTGTTACACTGAAACCACTGCAGGACAGAAAGACAAAAAAACACATTACAAACCATCACGGTAAAGGTAATCGAGAACACAACTTCCAGTAGCACCTGTGTTGTGAAAGACCACAAAGTCCCACAACTTATATCATGCAGGCCGTGAGCAGCAAAACTTGGAAGCAAGTTTTCATCTGCATATGTTAATCCGTGCTGTTGTTGGACTTTCATCGTACTTTGTCATAGTTCATTGTTATAAACCACATGATTACAAAATAGCGGTGGCACGGTAGCACGGTGACAGAGTAGCACTGCAGCCTCATAGGAAGAAATCCCAAGTTCAAATCGCTGCTTGGGTGCAATTCCATATAGTTTGCATTTTTTCTCCATGTTTGCGTAGGTTTTTGCAGGATACGCGGGTTTCCTCCCACAGTCCAAATACATGCTGCCACCAATATTGATGGACCTAACAACATTTCTACGGGTACTCTACGATCGAGTAGCATCCCATCTTGGGCACATAGCTCTGCTTTGCACCCCATGTCTGTCGGGATAGGCTCCAGCTTCACTGCCACCTTGCAGTGGATTAAGGGGGCTATGAACAATTAATGAATGATTTAAAAAATTATAACTGTGTGATCATGACAAATGAAGAAACGTACCCATCACCATCGAGGTGAATTTTTGTGTCGCTCCATAGCGGTAGAACCAAACCGATCGTACACGTGTTGCTGGACGAGTGAGAAATGACAAAGAGAGAGAGACTCCATCAGTCTGGGATTTTTATTCGGATCCAGATGACAAAAAGCACAGGTGAGACACTTAATGTGTCTTGTAAAGGCCACATAGGTTAGCAAACGGACAGTAAGCCGGCATCTCCATCAGAACACTGATAAACAAAAGAATAGCCAAAGTAATAACATTTATTTAAGAGATATCACCTTAAGCAAGATAATAAGTATTTTTACCAGATCAATTAGGTTTTACAAGATAATGTGTTTGAGAAGACACCGTTGTGTCGATAGTACAAAAAAAATAATTACGATTTCACAGGGTTTAATTTAATAGCACTCTATTTGACAATCGCAATAAAAAAATACATTGCACGATTTGTTTAGTTAACATAAAATGCTTAACAGCTATTGGCTTAAACTGAAGCAAATTTCACCGAGACTGTGTATCCTGCCTTTCCTATAAGTGAACTTAAGACACAGGAATAAAGAATGAAAAACAACAAATATCTCCTGTATAATCTAACCAGACTCTAAGAGTAAGTGTCATTAGCGAATACCTATGAATGATGACACGGCACATGAGGTGAGTGACCAGCACCGTGCCCGACCGCCTTTGTCTCCCTTTGTGATAATGTTTACATACTGCACTATGTACCTCAATTAAGGCTGAGTCGAACTAGGGCAGGCCCAGGAGCAGTTCAGAAAGTCGTCAATGGCATTGGCCGTGAGTTGGGATTCCAGCTTGGATCGCCAGGTTTGTAGCCAAGCATGCTAACCACTGAGCCGCCACTCAACACACACAGCGACACGCGCAAGGCTAGAGTTTCAGATGCTGGTACCTTTCGCGGCTCGGGAAATCCATGCCGAGCACGATGCTCTCCTCGGTGTCCTGCCGTCCGTTGGTATAAACCACCACCATGTAGCGTGTCCGTTGAGGATAGCCACTCTCCAGCCGCACTGCCTGCACAGACAATGGGTCAGAGGCGACTCATCCATGCAACCAGAGCACGGGTAAAGCAAATGCAGGGCAGCATTGCAAGAGGAAGCCACTGCAAAGCATTTACTGACAAAGTGCCAGCTTTCCTGGAAGGGCACCGATTCAAGTGTTGCAAGGCACATGGTATACACATAACACAGTGCTATCGTGACACCGCTGTGGTAGACATGCCACAGTGTGCAGTCTCCAGTGTCTTCGCCAGTTAAACGTTCATACTTAGGATCATCAGTCAAGTTTGTGTAACTTTACTTCCAAACATGTTGAAAACATCGGTGCGCATTTATTCAAGCTGACGCAAGACATGTTATGAGCTCTTCAGCAAATGGACGTAACAAAACACGCTTATCTCAAAGACAAATCTCAAGAAGATGGGTGTCACTTCTTCCTCGACTTTGTTTCTTGTTTTCTTGTAACTCACAAGATTTACAAAAAAAAAACCCAGTACTGTACGGGTGAAATGCAAGCTGGGTGATGTAACTGCTCGATGCTGGTGTTGAGATGTTGTTGTACTATGTCTCCCTCACCACCACCAAGCTGAATGCATTTCATCACACGCAGAGTGTGCTGATAAGGCATCCACAGACTCCGGATGGCGTCACTAAGAATTCTGTCTACGTGAGAATTTCAGGGTACAATGCCAAAGCGCTTAGCACACAGCTGACATGTATGCTGGTGTTTTTGCGCCAAATCATTTATAAACACTTTGACCGGCACCATTTACAGATTCACTTTATGTTCTGTAAATTAACAGCCATTTACACTCTGCTGACCCCATGTGCTGAGTTTTCAACAATATCTGCCATGCAGGTGTAGCGGAACTTATCCAAATTGTTGAATGTCTTAGCGGCAATCGAATAACTGGAATAGTGCTCAGTTGGACCCTCCTCACAATGATCGAGACTCAGGTGAAGCCTTCCCGCATGTTACAGGCATAATCATCAAAAGACCTCTCTATATAAAGTGGGGCTTTCTTAACTGCCTTATTCATCATGGTAAAGATTTATATATTACAAAACACTTATTGCACAATATTGTACAATAAGTCAAATTGCATTGGTAAACAAAAGAGCGGTCGGTTATTATGGAAAGTTATACAGGTGTGGAACAGTGGTGCTGCAGTGTACAAACTGTAGAACTAACTCAATGACCTGAGATTCATTCCTGGCCATAGCGAACACCAGTGATGATTGATATATGAACCAGCCCTATGATCCTTTCCTCCCCGCACCTCAACGACTAAACGCGTGAGCAACTTGCACTGATCCAGCGAGAAGAGTGGTTAAACATCCCACCATGACAAGCTTGTGGTGCGCAGGCCTTCACAAACATGAATGAAGTATGTATGTATGCATTTCTACATGCGGGTGGGGAGCAATACTCATCTCATTGTCAGAAACCGCTTAGTCCTGTACAGGGTCGCGGTGAGTCGGAGCATATCCCGGCAGACACAGGGCGCAAGGTAGGGATATACCCACCATGGGACGCCAGTCCACCACCGGGCATTGCGAGTAATTTAGTCTACAAGCCAATTAACCTATGCAGCA
>JAZEWT010000002.1:19328882-19341312 GCA_036362905.1 Mordacia mordax | reverse complement strand
TGTTTCTGAAGATTAAGCAGTGTACCAATTTTAATTTACATTCGCCTGTTTGTTACATCTCTAGTCCGTGCTGGATTCTTCACAGCACGTTGAGAATCTGACAAAACTGCACATTGTTCGGGTTTTATAGATTGCAGAGGTAAAATGTGACCCTCGGGTGAAAAACTCTCTCGAAACACAATTATTATTAAAGGCAAAGCTCTGCAATTGCTTGCTCACACAAATCCTGGTGGAAAGGCCCCAGGAACAGGAACATTTTTAGAGAACTTGCTTCCCTCGGAGAAGCTCATCAGAGAAAGCTCTGTAGAATGTCCTCTGGTCGAGACCGTTCAGGCAAGCCAGATGTCTTGAAAGCCATGGGAGCATCTTTATCTTACCCCACCACAAGTGGCTTACAGACCTGGGATATACCCGTTTACAGGGTTGTGTGGGTCGACAGTCATTGGGGGGTAGAGAATGGATGACAAAATAAAGTAACTTTAATTCAACAGAGTATATACATACTTAGACATTTGATACAGACTACAAACTTTTTACCCGACGTACATCACAGGAAGTAGAATCAAGGATAGAATGTGCGTGAAATACATGGGATAGGAGACAGAGAAACGGAAAAGAATGTAAAATAAGATTAGGAATATAAACGTGTTTACCAATGGGCCGGTAAAATCGACACCAACGGATAAGAATCGACAAAGATGAGAAGAGAGGTCTTCCACACTGCATGCAGCGTGTTTTCACGGCGGGTGGAGAAAGGGGGGGGCGGCGCGGTGGCCCAGTGGTTAGCGCTGACGCCTCACAGCAAGAAGGTCCCGGGTTCGAATCTCTCGGCTCGGGTGCCTTTCTGTGTGGAGTTTGCATGCTCTCCCCGTGTCCGCGTGGGTTTTCGCCGGGTACTCCGGTTTCCTCCCACAGTCCAAAAGCATGCTCCTGGATAGGTTGATTGGCTCGCAGACTAAAATTGTCCCGCAATGCCCGGCGATGGACTGGCGTCCCGTCGTCGGGTGTATTCCTGCCTTACGCCCTGTGTTTCCGGGATAGGCTCCGGCTCACCGTGACCCTATATAGGATTAAGCGGTTTCAGATAATGAGATGAGATGGAGAAAGGGGAGGGATTTGGAGCGGGGGGTGGCCACAGAGATGTCCATACGGGATGCTTGAGATTATTTAATTATCGATCAGTGACCACCGCGATTAAAATAGGTCGGATAGGCTACTGAGGAGCAGAGGGCTGTGCAGCAAACTCATGTTTTGTACTGTATATAACAACAGTAACACAATGTGTAACGTGTGGTGGTTCCGTGGCTAGTCTAACACGTGGCGACAAAGATCATCCAGCAGTCGACTTAAAAAGACCACACGTGTACACAATATGTATACTGAACACGCCGCAGCAAACACAGGTTAGTTCGTTGTTGCTATTGCCCACGACACAGTAACTTTACAACCCGCGTTTCACTTCTGGAACTTAAGTGCAATCTTGCTTTGTTGAAATGGGGTCACCGTACAGTGCTGTATACGTCTCACAGGGAGAGATCGCTGGGTTAAGTAAACACACAGCCAACAGTCATGAGCATAAAACCAGATCTCCTTCTCAAACTACGATGACATCATGCGCTCAGTGCCCCTTTTCTGCATGAAATCCCTAACAAAGAATCATGCTTGTGAACACAGCTTTTAAATTCGGTGGAGCCTCTCGTATTACTAAGCCGACGGATAGTAGTGAGTGGTGCTTAGGTCGTGACATTTTATTTATTAACACTAACACATGCTGCACACATGTCACATGTCGGATGCGACAGGCGGGGGAAGAAACGAACTGTTTCACCACCATTTCGCTGCCTTTTCCTTAATGAGCATTAAATAACGTATCCTATAACAAAAACGCGTTTGATAGTTTTATCAAAAGTGACTTATGGGGCAAACACGGTGGAAAAATAAACATGACATTGAATTTCAAACAAGCATTAGAACAGAACGTTGTCTTTTAAACCCCAGAAGCTGCATAATATGACATGTAAGTGAAGCTGTTACATACAGAACGATACCTCGGTGTGTTAGACACTAAATACTGCAGGGCAACCAAGGAAGCAATGACACGACAGTGTGGATAATAAACCGTGGACACAAACACTACCGCACAATGCGGTTCACATGAAAAGCCCTTCTCTCACAATGCGTGCCAATCGGCACTTTGTTGACAACAGCTTCTCGCTCTGGCATCTCTTCTTCGTTAATGAAAAATGTAATTACTGGAAGATTATGACATACTTGCGGCCCAAGAAGATGATGTGTATGATAATGTTGGCTACACGCTTGACTTGTGATTTGACATGTGCGTCCATGTCTTTAAAAAAAAATAACTGCAAACAACATTATGGAAGTTACTATGGTTTCTCATTTTACCTGTGGAAATTGAGTGTTATTTCGTTGTCCAGCTAAACAAACTGTGTCCTGGAGTTGAGAACCGATCTCCACAGCTGGTCTTTTAGGATAGCCGTGTCAAGGGTTCCCTCGCTCTTCTCTGCTACGTTTTGCCCCCCACGCTGAAGGGATCAACAGGCATTCAATTCCCATATATCGAGCCATGAAAAGCTACATCTGTGCCGGGATCCTCTTTGTGTGGAACGCCAAAAACGTACAGACGTTTACAACATTTAACATGAGTGGCAGACTGCCAAAGACGAAGGCTAGAATAGCATAAATTGTTCCAGAGTTTACCAGATAAAACAGTCATTATGCAAGTTGGGTATTAAGAGGTAGCTGGGAAGACAAGGAGACTAATGTCAGGTTATAACATGTGGGACTCAACAACACTATGGACATGGGTTCTCATTCAAGCACGCGTACATGATTTAACCACATTGCCAAGGGCAGCAAGTTGATGGTTCTCAGCCCAGTATTCACCTACGCTTGTGCAAAAAGGCCTCCAATTTCAAAGTTTGGTTTCACTACACCCTGCTTAAAACTAAGGAAAGAAATCGTTCTTTTCGTGATATGCAACAATTATACAATTTTGAGGAAAAAAATCAAGGCGTGCCCCCTCGCTGTGGATAAAGAGTCCCATTCAAGTGACTTCACATTTAAATCTGGCGTCTTCAATGGCCATTATCTAACAGTGGTGCATTGCTAGCCAATGCAGCTCAGAATTAGAAATGTTTCCATCTCATGCCGTAATGCCAAAAACCCAAAATGAACACGTTTGGGAAATGGAAAAAAGGGGAAATGGAATTTGAACAAAGTAAAACATAACAATGAACTTGATAGTGATCTTTCTCATGAAATTATATCAATGGTTTCACTAGGCTTCATCAGCCCCTTGATCAAAGCTGCATTCCATCGTGTTTATTCATTAATGTTTCAGTGACTTCAGAAAGTATAAGATCATACCAAAAATGCACCACAGAAGTAAAGCAATGTTCCATCTAATTAAATATGGGCTTAATAACTGCCCAGACAAAATGTCTCATCTCATTGTCAGACACCGCTTAGTCCTGTACAGGGTCGCAGTGAGCTGGAGCCTATCCTGGCAGAAATAGGGTGCAATAACTGCCCAAACAAAATGTAAGCAAAAGTGGTGACTTCCGAATTAGAGCCAATGTGCATATATGAACCAAGAAACATGAGACAAACTGATTATTATATAGGTACTTTTTTCCAGTGTACATATGTAATAAGTAGAACAGGTTTTTACCATTGCTGGCAATTATACAGGTGTTAAGATCTTAAACAATCAGTTTGAAGGACAATGCATATGTTATCAAAGCTTCCTGTTTGCATATTTTGCCACAAGTATGTGTGGCTTTTGCAAACTAGACACATTGTGAAATGTGTCTATTTCGGTGTTTTAAGATCTTACACCTGCATAATTGCCAGAAATGTTAAAAACCTGTTCTACTTATGACAAACTGATTATTGTCTACCAAAACCTGTTCTTTTGGGATAGCCGTGTCAAGCACGTCTCCTCCCTCCTTCACGACGGTTCACATCTTATGTTGAAGGCATCTTCAGGCATCTTGAGACTTCTGAGGATGCCTCCAACGTGGGAGGCCTAATGTAGCTTAGGACAGAGAAGGGAGCGCTCGACAAAGCTATACCGAAACAACAGGTTGGGTAAGCAATAGTCATGCATCGAGCTGTGACGTCCTACAGCCGTATTTTGACACACTGGCATTACAAAAGAAATAGAGGCAGGAAGAAATAAATGTTCCTGCACAGAGGTCAGGAGTGTATCATCATCTAAGCACACAGCAGCGAGCAGCATCAAAAGTCCTAGAAAGGGTATACAGCAAAAAGCCACACGGACACAGGAGAAACTAAAGTCTCTGCACAAAAAGGCAACGGAGCCAGGAATTGAAGCCAGGTCCTTCTAAAGTCTAAACTATTCAACAACATGTATTACACCATCATAGCGTGCATGTACCAATCCGTGAGACATAAAGGCAGTCAGCATTGGCACAATGTTCAGCGCACTGCACTATGAACCTGAGATCCCAGGTTGGATTCTCAGCCATCCGCCAGCCATAGCGAACATAAAGTGGGCAAATAATGTCTAACCGTGGTTCTGGTTCCCCACCTCCCTAACCGGCACTGGCAAAATATATCAATTAAAACTCCCACGACTAAACAGCGATGAGAAAGCCTTCATCTAACCGTGGACAAAGTGCTGCAATAGATTTTACTGCATTTATACATGTGATGATTGCGTCAAAAAGCTGCTCTCTCGGGACAGCCGCATTGATCGCTCCCTCTCCCTCCATCGCGATCATCATGCATCGAGCCATGAAAACCTACGTCATTACAAATATATACAGGTAAAAGTAAATAATGCACTAACTTTGATTAGACTGTGGGCTGTATTTAAGTACGGCAGGCAAAGTGCACTGTACGATATCGACATATTTTTACGCCAGCTGTTGAAGCTAATGCACGTGTTCATCGGTTCATTCCTGACCTGGCACGCAGATGGTGACTCCAAAACTCTTGAACACTCTCTCGTGACTTCGGCAGACCTTTCATAACTCCCATTATTACCTGGCTACAAATGCCACTTTGCAGAGATTTTCACAAACCGCCTGGTTGTCAATACCCCCACCACACAACGGCTTGAAATTTAGACACAGAACTACATTCAAAATGACATGCGGGTGTTTTCGCTTGATATACAAACTAAATAACACGTTTAATGACACTCTTTTTTAAAGCCACATTTCAGAAAATGCTATTTTACACTCTACTGGATACAATGGTACAATATCATGAAAGTGAATATACAAGAAACATTAATACCAAAAGTGTTAAATAACTGAAATTCTTAAGCAGACAATGATCTGCATTTTGTCATTATCATCAGTCACAGTTAATCCACTCCGAGATGAAGGCTTCCTCAAGCTGTCACTATCTCACGTGATTCTACAAAGTCCTAATCGATTGAGCTGATTTCACTGCTATAGCTCTTAAGCGAATGACATCTCAGACGCACACTTTAAAATAATAATGTTTTAAGTTTCAACCATCAATAATTTCTGACCTCATAAGCTACAGCCTCATTTGGCAATAGTACCAAGCACCATGTGTCGAATATTTCACGTAATAATATGAATGATTTAAGACCAACAAGAGTCCCATCGTTTGACGACTATCATCATTTAATTTTATAAAATACGCTGGTTTTATTATCTCGCATTAAATCGTGCTTGATCGCAACAGCCAGGCAGGCTCGCGCACGGTCAGTTGCCGGGTGATGGTCGAGTGGCAGGTGCTCCAGGCAACAATAGGGCACTTCATGGGAATTTACAAGTTGGGACGCTGTACACACCAATGCTCGCATCCCACAACAAGTCCTGCAACGTTACCAGCCCACTCTCGGCATGAATTTAATGGCAGCAGTAGCAACTTGCGCACATAACATGACCGCTGTTCGGAGGCTGGAAATAAAACGATACGTGACAAAAATCGAGTCGGATAAACCTGCTGCTCACATACACAGAGCCACCAAAGCAGGTCAATGTGACCCAAAAGAACAACACGGAGAGCAGACAATTACATGCAAAACACTGCTCACAGTATTCAAAAGACTCAGTAAATACAAACACTACGTGGTATCCAAAGAAGAGTGTACTATTCAAAACTATGCTTTGCTTCACTTACACATTATCCGAGTTAATACATTATCATTATCTGAAACCGCTTAATCCTATATAGGGTCACGGTGAGCCGGAGCCTATCCCGGAAACACAGGGCGTAAGGCAGGAATACACCCGACGATGGGACGCCAGTCCATCGCCGGGCATTGCGGGACAATTTTAGTCTGCGAGCCAATCAACCTATCCAGGAGCATGCTTTTGGACTGTGGGAGGAAACCGGAGTAGCCGGCGAAAACCCATGCGGACACGGGGAGAGCATGCAAACTCCACACAGAAAGGCACCCGAGCTGAGAGATTCGAACCCGGGACCTTCTTGCTGTGAGGCGTCAGCGCTAACCACTGGGCCACCGCGCCGCCCCGAGTTAATACAGCTTCGTGGAAATTATTCTATCAGGCACAAGCAGTTAAGCATGCCAGCAATGTATAAACAATGTCGAAAATATTATATGGGCCGGGTGCAGGGAAAAAAACCCACAAAGCAGCAACTGTTTGCATGAAAGACCTGTTGATAAAATGTACTGTATTCCTCATTTCACAATCATTTTTGGATGATTGTTAAAAAACGATGTAATCACATATGCCTCGTGGCATTTTAAAACGAACGGACCATTTTACAAAAAACAAAAACTTGACTCATGATCAAAATAATCGTGCCTTGACTGTAAAAAAAAAATATATATTTTTTTTCGACAGAGCAACGCCCAAATTCAAATCGTTTGACATCTTTTGTATTAAAGACCCACAGGAAGTGTGTATCTTCGCATTAGCCACATTGAAACGATCGATTCCGCACCAATTGTTAGCACCATCAGGCACAAATTCAACAACAAGCAACCAAGTGGCTGTTTTGCATTTAAGATCAGAGACCTTGAAAGCTCGCCTTTTGCTGCCAGCTTCCCTTGACAACTACAAAAAACGTAGCCCTATGACTACTAGCACATTATTTATACATGCATGCCCATTTTGGGACGGACACTGTTACCTTATTTTTCAAATTCAATCACGTGAATACAGTTTCCAAAAGCTTTATTTATAATTAAGTTGTTTGTTTTTTTCCACCCTCTGAAACATCATTAAAGTGACAATTTGCCTTCATAGCTGTTCCTTCGATATAACCGTGTCGAATGCAAGAACATCTGTTGATAACAATTGCCATACATCAAGCCCCGTACATGGCGAAAGTGATCAGTTACTGTCGTATTCACACGTGTTGTCACTTACGGGCCATAACACTAATCGAAGTTCACAAACTAGGCAGACATACTTTATCCTACCCCGACACTCCCACACGTGCTGTGCCGGTCACGTGAAAGGAAATCAGGAGGCTTATCAATGCAGTCAGTTTTGTCCCTGTTTGGTGGTTTAGTACGTGCAATGTTGAACTTCCTTATTTGTTTTAAGATTTCTCGATTTATTACACGAAGTGAGCGCCCTGAAGCTGCATTTATTCGTGTGCTGAATGCACAGCATGAATAACGGCGGGTCATTGACACAAATGCGGCTTATTTAGGTATCTTGAGTTCTTACCTGCTTAAAACTAAATGAACTTTTTTTTTTACCCCACAAAAGAAATTATTCATTATTCAAATTGTCAATCAACTCACATTTTACGGATGTCTGATGATTTTTCAGAAAGGACAAATGCTCAACAAGGCTATCCCAATGACAGCAGCTCTTCAGAGCAATAATTCACGTAAAATACGATTAACCTACGTTACTTTGTCAACAAACTGCTGAAGGCGAGATATTTAATGGTAAACACAATAATACATGACTTTGCGTTCATCAGTGACATATCCAGCTAGTAAAGTAACACGTCTAATGGTGAATGTAATGTACCTCCCACAGCCCAAAAAACATGCTGCTGCATAGGTTAATTGGTTTGCAGACTAAATTGCCCGCAGTGCCCGGTGATGGACTGGCGTCCTATCGTGGGTATAACCCTGCCTTGCGCCCTGTGTCTGCCGGGATAGGCTCCGGTTCACCGCAACCCTGTACAGGACTAAGCGGTTTCTGACAAATGACATAAGATGACATGTATATCTCTAGGAGACCTGACAGCAAACATATCATATTGGCGTCAATATCACTTGTTGCCAAGTGTTGCAACTACCATTGTTTTCAGACGTTATTACCAGTGTTGTACTGAGCAACTACTACAATCAGCTTGCATGGCCTTTGTTAAAAATATCCTTACCGTTCAGATTAAGTGATAAGTGCTGATATTTAAAGAAAAATGTTTGGCAAGTGTGTGTGTGTGTGTGCTGAATGTCTCGTGTGCGTGTGCATTGTTAATCTAAACGTCGTTTAAAACAACAATTATGGTTGCTGCAACGAAAGGCACGCCCATCCAGCTTTAATAAAATAAAACAAAGCCCCATGTATCTACGACTACGAAAATAACACAAGCAATAGTTTAACCGTTACTAAGGCCGACTGACTGCACATACTTATAAATCTATGTAAGAATATACACAAACTTCAATGCACACATACAACAGAGATGTTATTGAAGCTTGGGTGTAAAATTGTATCAAATGTTTGCAATGTTTGTTATATATTTAACAGTATATATTGATCATATTTCCTGAATATTAAGCATGAAGAATACTTCATCACTTATTAAAACTACAAACAATATAATAAATGCGGGCAGCGGTTGTGCGAATACGGGTTAGTGCTTGGCTTTCCTGGTAATGTTGAATCCTTGGTTTAATTCCCAGGCTAAGCTAATATCGGTGGAAAGTGGAATCTGAATGAGGCCTGGGCACAATATTCATCCTACATTGATTAGTACCGTCAAGTATGTCTAAAAAGCCCTATGCCATTCATCGGCTGACTGACAAACATCTGTGATTGAAATTGTTTTAAAATGGAACAGAAATTCATTAAGGTGTTGAAATTAGAGCCCCAAAGTTGACAGCCCATATTGTGCTTATTTATTTTAGAGTCCTCTTTTTTAAATTCATGCAAAATACAAGAATTAGAACGTGGATCGTATGATGGGTTATTCTTAACCCGTTATACGATGGGGTATTCGGCTAGTTTAATATTAATAATGCATTACATTTAGATAGATACACCTTAATGTCATTCCCTTCTTATACAATTATTGTATAGACAGGAACTAAATACACATTTTTATCTCTTCACAAATCGATTATTGCGATGCACTACTCCCTGACATCACTGCTACCTGATCAATCGTCTCCAACGTGTGCAAAAGGCGGTTGCTAGAGTCCTCACTCGCACACCCATCCATGATCACATATTCCCAGTACTGATGTCTCTCCACTGGTTACTGATTAAATCCAGGATTGAATTCAAGATCCTCCTCCTCACCTCCAAGGCTCTCACTGGCACTGCTCCAACATAACATCCGTAACCTACATCAGGCATCCTCCTCAACCCAACCACTCTGATCCTCCAATACGGGATTGCTTCATGTGCCCAGATCGCACCTCCATTCAATGGGTGACAGAGAGCATTCTCGCGCTCCATTGGAGATTCGATCAGCTGAGTCCCTGGGCATCTTCAAATGTCGTCTCAAGACTCACGTGTTCCGTAAGGCTTTCAAGCCCTCTTGCTAGGACTGTTGATGTGGCCCAATGTTGCCGTGCCGGGATGATGGCTCTCTGCCGACCTGGGCCTGCTCGGGAACATTTATTCCTTCCTTGCTTGTTAAAGAATTATTTTCTTTGTTTAATATTGCTTATTTTGTGTCCAATAATTTATTGCTATTTGACTTTCAGTTGAGCTGCCCTGGTGTTGTTGTTGACATACCATTCTCTCCACAGCTCAGATATGTGAATAAAAAACCCAAATAAAGAGCTATTGTTGCCAATTTGCCGTTCTGATGTTGTTGTTGTTGACGTGCCGTTCTCTCCGCAGCTCTGCGCAGCGCTTTGTGACCCTCGGGTGAAAGACGCTCTAGACGTTCAATATATTATTATTAAGCAGGGAACAGAAGCATCAACGATTATCCACCATCAACTACTGTAAACAATTACCATGGATTGCAGCCTGTGAGAATCATAATGCATCAACACTGCCTTAAAAGGAAATGTGTAGACCAGGTGAACATTGGGGCAGCGTCCCTTCTACACGGCGTGTGAGCATCACACATGGCCCACGGGTCACGTTGGCTTGTGAGGGTGCACGGTTGTTCGCACGGTGGGTCTGCTCACCGACACACTGGGGCTGGACGTGGTGCTGGGGGTGGGTGAGCGCTGGACCGTCACTAGCGCCATTTACCCGCACAGCACACGGCGAGATCGTTACTGCTGCTGCACACCGCCTGAGGACACACATCACACATGCCAGGGCGACAGTAATGCACATCACGAGATCAGAAATGTAGCAGACGGCAGCACGTATTTATTATAAGCAGTTATGAGCACGGGCGGCGCGGTGGCGCAGTGGTTAGCGCTGACGCCTCACAGCAAGAAGGTTCCGGGTTCGAGTCTCTCGGCTCCGGTGCCTTTCTGTGTGGAGTTTGCATGCTCTCCCCGTGTCCGCGTGGGTTTTCGCCGGGTACTCCGGTTTCCTCCCACAGTCCAAAAGCATGCTCCTGGATAGGTTGATTGACTCGGAGACTAAAAATTGTCCCGCAATGCCCGGCGATGGACCGGCGTCCCGTCGTCGGGTGTATTCCTGCCTTACGCCCTGTGTTTCCGGGATAGGCTCCGGCTTCACCGTGACCCTATATAGGATTAAGCGGTTTCAGATAATGAGATGAGATGAGTTATGAGCACAGCGATAGCAGGAGTCCCCTTTTAAAGATATTGCTTTAAAGCCCCCACCTCCAAAAAAAAATGTTATTGCTGCTGATTATCTGTCCTAGTGCTGTTGTATGGCATGCCATTCTCCCTGCAGCTCTGTGAAGCGCTTTGTGACTCTCGGGTGAAAAACGCTCTATAAATGCAATTATTATTATTATTAAGTGGAGTAAAAAAACTAAATTCAATACACGACGGGTTTCAAATGGCAAGAGAGAGCACGCCATTCCAAAAATGATTAAATACAGCTAGGAATATAATATAATGCCCGTTGTCTCTGCATTAAACATGTCATTCATTTTCAGAGAAGTGGTTTCAATTATTATTGTTTAAGCGTCTCCCCTTTACAGATTTTTTTTTTTTAAATTAGAGGAGGGTGGACTGTTTCGTCGAAATAAAAAAAACCCGAGTGATGTTTCGATTACGCTGTACAGTGTTCCATAAGACAACGTAAAACGTGAGTTAAATGTCAACTTACTCTCGTGCCCGAAACAGAGCATTGCAAACGATTCACCCATGCCATGCACATACATGCACCCGATGGCTCAAGCAAGTTCCGTTATCAGCGAGCACTTATTACGACTGTTTCTACGGCCAATCACACATTGCTCGAGCGCCTTTATCACCCCCGGTGGTAACGCGTGCTCGTACTGTACAACAGCACTCGGGACTTAACTGGAGGCAACAGCTTTCTGGTAACAACGCGTAGGTAACTACAGTACAGCAGAGCACCGGGGAGGGGGGGGGAGCAGATCCAGGAAGCGAGTTGACAGCGAACGCGCTAACCGCTGCGCCACCGCTCTCCGTACACGCGTACTCACTTACACGTACACACTACGTGTGGTCTACGGGCGCCTGGGTTGTTTAGAATAACAATACTTTATACGCTGCGTGTCAAAACCAGAACGCCAACAGCACGCGGCGGCCGATCCCGTCACATCATCTGTCACATCTCAGGATGATGGGTCTGTGTGTCGGCGGTCAGCATTCACAAACAGGTTGCCGAACGCGCGTTGCCAGGGGAGATCTGCCATGCGGAGAGTAAGTACAGTACAACAACATCCGTTGTTGTTGTACAGTACAACAACGTACGTTGTTGTACTGTACGACCTATGCTCGCCGCCTTCACAAAGCCAAGCGTGGGTGGCTCGGTTTGGCGACTGTTCGATCAAATGAGCCGACCCCTCGACGGCGCGGTATGGTGGAGGCTGTCATCCAACTGTGGATTGAACAAGGGTTGGAGAGTGGACCGATGCAGTTGTCATACAAAAAGATCCATCGCTGCGGCCCGCAACAGCCTGTCGGGGGGCGAGTGTTGCTAGCGAGAAGCCGGCACGGCACACGAGGGGGGAGGAGGGACGACGGGTGGTGGTGGTGGTGACGACTCACAACCACGCCCGACCGCCTTTGTCTCTCCCCAGCGTTGATGGTCACTGACACTCGCACGCGTTACACAGGACACGGCCGCCTTTGTCTCTCCCCAGCGCTTATGGTCACTGACACTCG
>JAZEWT010000002.1:19246650-19264756 GCA_036362905.1 Mordacia mordax | reverse complement strand
AGGACTAAGCGGTTTCAGACAATGAGATGAGATTTACTTCTAAATCTATTCCGTTCATTCGACTTCTTCACCAACTCAATTGGGCTGGCAATGTCAGTTTCATGATTTTCAATGACTCCCATGTCTAGCAAATATAGAATTATTTTTTGTCGATTTTGGCTTTCACCGAAAGAGGTACTGGATACACGTTGGCGAAGAGGGGTCGAATCCGCTAAATTAATTTGGCACTCTTCTAAATTTGGTCGTTCTGGTCTGTCAGTGAGAACATCTGAGAACATCTCTGGTATATTTTAACAGGGTCGCCCAGTTCAGAGATAATTTGGGCATTTCGCCAACTCTCCTCTCCTTGCATCTTTAGCAGCAACCATATTTCGGGTTCCGCCCCATTGTACAATGGTTTCTAGTGCAGTGCATGATCATTCTCTACAACATCGATATGGACTGTTGCGACGCCGTTCACGACCCAATAATTTTGGACTTTCTGTACATGCAGTGCCTTGCACTCGACGTACCTTTTCAACAAATGAGCGTGAAAGAGATTCTTCTTATCGTTCAATTGCAGCGCATAGTTCGTCAATCCAAGTTTCCGAGTTATGGTGAAAGGACCCCTCCACTGCAGCAGAAATTTATTCTGCTCGGTGGGCAGAATGATCAAGACCTCGCCTCCAACGTCCATATGTCCATTTCTGGTCTTTCGATCGTACGTTCAGTTCTGTCTGGTTGATGCCTGCTCTAGACTCCTGAGCCAGTTTACAGGTCTCCTCCAGTCGGTTCCGTAAGTCCAACGTCAGCATACTCTCTTGGCAGGAGTTCCCTGAGGATGGCCATGGGTCCTCTGACCGTAGATCCACACAGCGGAAGGTGAAAATCCTAGACACTCCTGTGGCACATCTCAGTATGCGAACAATAAGAGTGCTAGGAATCCATCTCATTCTTTTGGTTGATGGTGACACACGCGTCTGATCGTGACACATGCGTCCCAGTAAATCGCTCTACAAGCCCATTACGCTGAGGGTGATATGGTGTCGTGAACAAATCATTCACTGACACAAAACGATTTACTTCCTTCATCAGATCTGACGTGAAGTGTCCCTCCGTCTGTCAACATCTCCTTGGGAATCCCACACCTGAGAAAATCGTCGCCAGTGCTTCTGCCACCTCTACTGTCTCAATGCCGTTCAATGCAACAGCCTCTGGATATAGTGGTGCATAGTCTACCAATGTCAGGATGCACTGGTGGCCCTCGGAGGTTACAGGGAGTGACCCTACCAAGTTCACCGTACCTCGGCAGAACAACTTTTCCATTATTGGTCCACTGGCATGTCACATGACTGGCAGAATCTGTGGACATCTCCATTAGCCCTCGGCAACCAAAACTGTGAGGTGATCATGTTTATGGTTCTCCGTGTTTATATTTGTCCCACTAGTCGTGAATTGTGTCCAAAATCCATCACTTGCTCTCTTAGTGGTTGAGGAATGACAAGTTGACACTACTGTTCCATCTGATCAATATATGGGGAGCTAAATTCCCTTTATAGAATCCACTTTCTCATGACCATTCTGGGCCCCTTCTCATCCCCTGCCTACCCCTGACAAGTGTTTTTGTCTAATTCCTTGATGAGTGTACGGTCTGCTTTCTGAGCCTCCTTCAGGGTATCCACCGTCCCTCCTTTGATTTGGTTCACATCCTATATGTAACGGCCTCTGAGTTCTCCCCAATCTTTCTGCTGCCACTCTGCTTTGCACCACCTGTACCGACTGGACCTCCCCCTTCTGATCTGTTTCCTCCTGACTGTCGTGTTCTGTAGGTGAACTAGAATCTGTGCATTCCACGGCACCCGGAACATTCTCTATTACGGCCTCATACAGCGGTCGCTCCATGCACATAGCTTGGACTTCTTGGACTATCCATTCCTGGGGCGTGGTAATGTCGACAGGCTTTACATCAGCCTCCATACATTTCTGGGCACACCTGCAGTCCGAATAACCCCCCCCCCCTCCTCCCAGGCTCAGTCATTTCTGTGGATTTAATGCCGCTTTCCTGTATGCCGCTGTCTCTCTCACGAGGCTTCCCTTGAGTTTGCATCCCTGTAAATCTCTCTTCGATGTATTGTATCCTAGCACCTGTTCCTTCGATCTTTGTCTCGTGTTCCTATCACTCCTCCGGTGTGATCACCTCTCTCTCTCTCTCTCTCGTGCCCTGTCTGTCTCTCTCTCATCCAACCGTATTGTACATTGCCACTTAAAGTCTGCAGCGTCTCTGCGTCGTTAACCCTAAGTGTCGTCCTACTTCCACAAGATCCGCGTCCATTTTCTTCAGTACCTGGGGGCTCAACTCACTAGAATATAATACACACCAATATCAAACCAATAATTGGAATGAGTTGCCAAATTGTTGCTTATAAATCAGAAGACGAACCTGCCTTTGGCACGGCCGTGGTTATGAGGAAGCTCACAAATTGTTTCCTCATTCCCCAAATAGGGGAATGAGGAACCGAGCCTCGAGTTGCTGTGGTTTATTGGGGAAGAGTCAAACCCCCAGAAACTCAAACTGCAGACCAGGGTCATCAGCAAAATCATTAATTATTTGCTAATCGTTTCCCCTCTCCAATGTATTTGACAACAAAAGTGGAACTGTAATGATGTAGGTTTTCACGGCTCGATGCATGATGATTGCTTCGAAAAGCTGCTCTCTTGGGACAGCCGTGTCGATCGCTCCCTTTCCCTCCATCATTTCTAATCAAGGTGGATGCGTTTACTTGAATAGTCCAGCTGGTGTTGACTTGACCTTGATGGCACAGTCACTGACTGATGCTGTAGCCATGTGACGAACAGAACTGAAGTTGTATTGAAGTAGGTTTTCACGGCTCAATGTATGATGATTGCTTCCAAAAGCTGTTCTTTCAAACTAACCGCATCGATCGCACTTCCTATCTCGTTCGTGACGTTTTCACCTCCCATATTGGAGGAATCTAAGGATGCCTCCAGCTTTTGGAAGCAAACATCAGAACTAAAGCTGACGAAGTAATGAACATTCCTTGCCCAACAATGAACATTGCTTGCCCAGTCACGTTGTGGCAGTGATCAAAGTCACTCTCTGTGAAGATGTAATATGGGGCAGCTCGCCTGAGCTAGGCTGAGCCATGCCGCAGGGCATGTCCTATGGCCTCAAGCTAATGGCACACGCACTGCTCTCAAATAGATGAGCTGGCCCTCGCTGACCTTGAGCTGCTGAAACAGGTTGTGTTGCGCTCATTGTCTGACCGATTCTTGAGCCGAATTGGTCAGGCATGCCAGGCTGGAACTGAGTATCGATCTCTGTATCTAACTCTACACAACACATATCAGTCGAGGTGGATTTGTATACTTGAACAGTCCATATCGTTTGACGTGATCCTGATGGCGCAGTCGATGACTGATGCTGCAGAGATGTGACAAACAGAACTAATGCTCGCCCAATGACGTTGTGGCGATGATCAGAGTTACTTGCGGTAAGAATGTAATAAGAGGCAGCTCTCCTGAGCTGGGCCGAGCCACTCGGTAGGGCGTGTTTGGCCACCTCAAGCTAATGACGCCCACACTGCTCTGAAGTCCTCACTGACCTCGGACTGAGAAAACAGGTCTGTTGTGCTCATTGTTCGATCGATCCTTGAGCCAAGCCGATCAGGCAGGCCAAGCTGGGACTCATTGAAACGAGGTCGTTTGCACAGGGAGGGTCCGTTTGGCGCCCACTTGTGTTGGTAAGGTCATGACGTGCACGGCCTTACTTTATGCTCTCCACATGAGAGGATCTCCACTAGCCTCATGCCTATCCTTCTGGTGGGTTGACTCTTGTGTTTTTGTTTGTTTCTAACCTCCCCTTTCCTACTCTGACCCTTGCACCTTCCCCTCACCTCTTACACATTCTCTCTCCGTCATTCAGCGTCGTCTTCCCTGGTTCTCTGCTGTTGTCTGGAGGAAATCCAGCCTCTGTTACGCCTCCCCTTGGGCGAGATCTCTCCAGTTACTCTGGCAACATCACTCTCCTAGGTTCTGCGCACATCTCTTCCCATACGACTGGACGTACAGTGAATTACAAAACCTCACGCACATCGTCCTCACACATTACACACGAACACCTGCTGTATTTACCCATTACATCCACACATATCCACAATGAGCCCGCGATTGTGACTGTGTGGACTACTGACTGTGGACTTCTGACTTTGGGGACTATTGAGGGTGTGGACTATTTTCTAAGATTACTAATTACTGCATGGACTACTCTTTGTGGATTATTGGCTCTATGGACATTGATTGTGTGGACTACTGACTGTGTGGGCTACTTGACTATGTGGATTACTGAATGTTTGTACGACTGTGTGGACTACTGGCTGTAGACTACTGAATGTGTAATCAGCTGACTATGGACTACTGACAGTGTGGTCTACTGACTGTGTGGACTGCTGACTACAGACAATAACTCTGTGGACTACTGACGATATGGTCTACTGTGTCGAATACTGCTTGTGTAGCCTCTTAATTATCGACTACTGCCTGAATGGACTACTGACTATACGGACGCTGGCTGTGGACTATTGACTATAAGAACATTATGTGGACTATTGGCTGCGTGGGCTACTGACTTAACTACTGACTGTGTGGTCCGCCAATTGTGTGGACCTCTGACTGTATGGACATTGTGTGGACTACTGGCTGTATGGACTACTGACCATGTGGACTACTGACTATGGGGTCCGCTAACGTGGTGCAAGTCGGGTCCAAGCAAGAACATCTGCTGGCTACATAGTAGCGAAGTAGCAGATGCAGGCCCATGTCCTTGACACCAGGACCTTGAGGAGCTTATCTGGCCTCTGACCATCGGCTTGTCATCTCTAAGATCCGCCTGCCATTCTTTCACAGCAATGGTGGGTGTCCACCAAGGACCCCATTAAATCCAACAGTGGCCTGATCTCGGCAAGCTGATGAAAGCTGTAAGCGAGAATTTCATCATCGTTTGCACCTGGGGCTGACATCGTCCCCCACCCTCCCGATGCCAAGGGGAAATGGCTGAGGCTTAGGGCTGCAAAGCATGCATATGAAATGGCTGCACTGGGTTCACGGTCCTGACCTCCCCAGATACCCTGGCTGACGAAGTAGGTTCGTATAGCCCAGGTAAAGCTACATTGTTGGGAGTCAGAGCCATTCCTTGTTATCTTGGGGTGTGACAAAGATGCCCTCTAGATCCTACATTATTCAACATATTTTTGACCACATAGTTCGAGATGCTTTCCATGAATGTTCCCAAGGAATATCCATCTGGTATAGGTACAATGGGAGGGTGATGGATGCCCAGATGTGGTTAAGGGATGGCTCCCTATTGGACAACCATGTTATCTATGCCGACGATATGGTCATTGCTACTCATTCTGAGGAGTTGGGAGCTTTGCTATTGAACCTGGAGCATGCCACAATGAGGTGGAGACTTACCATCAGTCTCACCAAAACCAAGCACCTGTCTGGGTATTTTGAGCCACCAAATGATCCACCCCTCAGCTCTCCATGGTTGATGGAGCAGTTATAGAGAGAGTGAAGATTTTTTCATACCCAGGTAGTGTGCTTTGGCCAGTTCCAGTTTATCAGCAGAGGTCTTGCTCCAAATCAGTCGGGCGGCATTATCGTTTCATCAGCTACGTAATGCTGTATCGAAGCTGCCTGGCCTGTCACTCCACACAAAGCTTCAGGTCTTCTCAGCTGCAGGATATGCCATCTCTTTTCTGTGCTTGTGAAACGTGTACCCCATTGGCGGAATATCTGCACCGTTTCGAAACTTTCCAGGTGGCCTGCCTACGATCCTTCCTGGATTTAACCAGGTTGGATTGCGTAAGGAGCTCACAAATTCTCGAAACTCGGGACGAAATCCCATTTGTTGAGATCTTCCGGCAGGCGAGGCTGTGGTGGTTGGGTCATGCCCAGTCACCGTATGCCCAAGCAGTTTCTGTTTGACCGGATAGAGGGGGTTAAACAGGCGTGGAAGGGCTAGAGAGGACTACTGCCTCTGTGGCCTCATGCTTGCCTGGACTACTGACTACGTGAACTACTGTGAGCTACCGACTATGTGGATTACTACCTGTGTGGACCAATGACGGAGTGGACTACTGACTGTGCCCTGTGTAAACTGCTGTGTGAACTATTGACTAAGTGGACTATTGGACTGCGTGGAGTACTGAATGCGTGGACTATTGACTGTGTGGACTCCTATCTATGGACTTCTTGCTGTAGGGACACTGTGTGCAATACTGACTGTGTGGACTACTGCCTGTTCGAACTCGAGACCGAGTGGACTGTTGACTGTGCGGACGCTATGTGGGCTGCTGAGTTGACCAATGACTGTGTGGACCACTGGGATATGAACGGGCGGTGAACCCACTCTTGCCATGGTCCATAGCGACGAGGAAGCTCACAAATTGGAAAACTCCCCAAAGAGGAAAATGAGGAACTGAGCCTCGGTGTGGGCCTCGGTGTGGTGTGGGTGATAGGGACGCAGTCAGACCCTCAGAATCTCACGCTGCAGGCGAGGCTCATAACCCAAATCCGTATGTATATATTAATCGTCTACCCCCCACCACCCCCATTGTATATAACAACGACGGAACTGCTCTGTATAACAACAGTACACAGCACACGTATGACACTCCCCCTACAATTCCCAAGCGAGTGGTATACTCCTACAACCCCTACCGGTCCCGGGAGGGTGCACTCTGACAGCACCTGCTGTCACAGCATGCAATACACGCCACACTTATCACTCTTTAACATGAGCGTTCAACACAGACTCACGTTCGCACCGTAGGCTGGCACCCCGATCGACTACCCCTGGTTTGCGTTTCTCCAAGACACATGCAATGCCTGTGAAACTCACTCTTATTTATTTTTGTAAGAAACTCACTCTGAATACCTTCTCGCCTTGGCGTAGGCAGCGAAACGCTAAATAGGCGGCTAACTCTACACAACACATCAGTCCAGTCTAGTTGAATGCGTATCGTCGAACAGTGCAGCGAGTGACCCCAACGGTGCAGTCCGCTCACTGGTGCTGTAGCAATGTGACAAATAGAACTGCTGACGAGGTGACGAATGGTGCTCAGGAGGCAGCTCGCCTGAGCCGGGCCGAGCTGCGCCAGAGGGCATGTCGTGCAGCCTCGAGCTGATAGCGCCCACATTGCTCTCATGCGGATGCGATGGCCCTCGCTGGCCTGGAGCCCGTGAAACGGGTCTGTTGTACTCGTTGTCCGAACGATCTTTGAGCTAAGCCGACCAGATGTGCCAGGCTGAGATTCGTGGAGACGAGGTCGTTTTCAAAGGAGGGGTCCATGCGGAGCCCACTTGCGTCTGCGTGGTTGCCATGTGGCACGGCCTTGATCTCACCGTGCTGGGTCGAGACGGCAGCGCTTCCTGGTCGAGCAGTTTTAATTTCTTTACGCCCCTTACACGAGAGGTTCTCCACTAGCCTCATGTCTATCTTTCTGCTGGGTTGACTGTGGTTATTTATTCAGTTCTATCCGACTCTCCTTTCCTATTCTGACCCTTGCACCTTCTCTTATACATTCTCGCTGAATCATTCAGCGTCGTCTCCCCTGGTTCTCTGCTGGTTCATCCTGGAAACATCCAGTGTCTTTTGAACCTCCCCTGAGGCGGGGTCTCCCTAGACACCCTGGTAACATCACCGTCCCTAGCTTCTCAGCACATATCTCTCTTTATGCCCAGATGTACGGTGTGTTATATAACCTCACAAACACTGTCCTCACTCATTAGACATGCACACCTGCTATACCCAGACATTACACACAGACACATATCCACAGTCAGCCCGCGTTTGTGACATTGCCTCCCCAGATTAGGCTCCGTCGGTGTCACTCCTCACGAGTTCGGCTGAGGAAGTCAGCAGAGACATTATTAATCCCTCAGATCGCTCATATGTGCTAGCGGTAGTGGCTGTAACAACAGCGCCCAACGCATAACTCGGTTGCTTTCTAGCTGAGAGCAGTACAGGAACATTCGTGGTTTGTGGTCTGTCTCGAGGGTGAACGCCCACCCGTACAGGTACAAGTGGCACTATTGTATGGACCAAACGAGCCTGAGGCACTCCCCCTCAATGGTAGCACATCGCGTTTCACACGGAATTAACTTCCGACTAGCTTACATGACCGGATATTTCTACCCTTCATGCTCTTGCATGAGTACTACACCTTAACTAATATTCCAGGTGTCCGTTCGCGAAATAAATGCCTTGGTTTTGTCTGGAAGTTTCAGGATCGGGTTGTTCAACACTCACCCATAACCTATCGAAGGAAGTGGTGGCTTCTGCAGTCCGTACGAGGCCGTTGGGTTGCCTTTCATGTCTGTCAGAGGTTTTGCAACGTCAGAAAAAATCGCGATGAATTTCTGGTAATACCCTACCAATCCTAGGAAGAATCTCGGCTGTTTTTTTTAGTGGTGGGAGGTTTTGCCTACAGATTTTATTTCGACTTCGTCCGCTTAAGGGCTGACCCCTCAAGCAAAACCCCATGTCCTAGAAAGACTGTCTCGGTCACGCAAATCTCACATTTCGTGTCGTGGGTTGTGCGGCGATGTTTGCGCAACCGACTTAGCACCTCAGTGACAACCTCCAAGTGTTCCTCCCACGTGTCAGTGAAAATCACAATGTCGTCAATATAGTTCACGATGAGCAGAAGCCACACAAGCAACTTCCGCATCACTCAGCTGAACATTGCCAGGCGATTCACAACACCGAACGGCATTACGGTAAATTGGTATACGCTCTGGTATGTGATGAACGCCATTTACTGTCTCTCAGGTCTAGCGACTGAGAGTTGCTAATACCCTTTGCTCAAATCGATTTTGGGCGGCGCGGTGGCGCAGTGGTTAGCGCTGACGCCTCACAGCAAGAAGGTCCCGGGTTCGAGTCTCTCGGCTCCGGTGCCTTTCTGTGTGGAGTTTGCATGCTCTCCCCGTGTCCGCGTGGGTTTTCGCCGGGTACTCCGGTTTCCTCCCACAGTCCAAAAGCATGCTCCTGGATAGGTTGATTGGCTCGCAGACTAAAATTGTCCCGCAATGCCCAGCGATGGACCGGCGTCCCGTCGTCGGGTGTATTCCTGCCTTACGCCCTATGTTTCCGGGATAGGCTCCGGCTTCACCGTGACCCTATATAGGATTAAGCGGTTTCAGATAATGAGATGAGATGAGATTTGATGGTACCAAAAGAGGGGAATACGGTTTCGGGGTTCGGATATAGGCTTTGCATCAAACTTCATTAATTCAATTAGCTCACGATAGCCCACGCAGAATCTATTGCACCCATCGAGCTTCTTTACCAACACAATTAGGCTGGCGTAGTCAGATTCAGATTTTTCAATGCCCCCCCATATCCAGCATAGACTTTTTAAGCGATTTCGGCTTTTACCGAGAGAGGCACTGGATACGCGTGTTCTCAAATTGGAGTTGAATCCGTTAAGTTAACTTGTATCAGTCTGTCGGTGAGGACATCTGAGAATGTCTCTAGTATCTTTAACAGGGTCCCCCTGTTTTTTCACCCAGTTCCGAATTAATTTTGGCATCTCGCCAACTCTGCTTTAATTGCATCTTTAGTAGCAACCATATTTCCGGTTCCGCCCCATTACACAATGGTTCCTAGTACAGCGCATGATCATTCTACACAACATCGACATGGACTGCTCCGAGGCCAACCACAACCCAATCATTTTCGATTTTCTTTGCGTTTAGTGTCTTGCGCTCGGCGTACCTTTTCAACAAATCAGCATAAAATATTTTCTCCTTACCGTTAAAATTGTAGCGCATAGTTCGTCAATCCAAGTTTCCGAGTTATGGTGAAAGGACCTTTCCACTGAATCAGCAATTTATTTTTCTCGGTGGGCAGAAGGATCAAGACCTCACCTCCATCGTCCATATGTTCATTTCTGGTCTTTCGATGGTAACTTTTCTTCCGTTTCGTTTGTCGTCTGCTCGAGACTCTGCTGAGCCAGTTTACAGGTCTCCTCCAGTCGGTTCCGTAAATCCGACAAGTACTGGTAAGAGATTTCGTCTCCTCGTCAGTGTTCTCTCTTGTCAGGCATTCCCTTAGAATCGTCTTCGGTCCTTTGACCGTCGATCCGCACAGCGGAAGGTGAAAATCCTAGACACTCCCGTGGCACATCTCAGCAAGCAAAAAGCAAGAGTGATAAGAATCCATCTAATTCCGTGGGTTGATCGTGACGCACGCGTCTGATCGTGACATGCGTCCCAGTAAATCGCTCTACCAACCCATTACGCTGAGGGTGATATGGTGTCGTGAACAAGTCATTCACTGACACAAAACGATTTAATTCCTTCATCAGATCTGACGTGAAGTGTCCCTCAGTCTGTCAAAATCTCCTTGGGGAATCCCACACCTGAGAAAATCGTTGCCAGTGCTTCTGCCACCTCTACTGTCTCAATGCCCTTGAATGCAACAGCCTCTGGGTATAGTGCTACATAGTCTACCAACGTCAGGATGCACTGGTGGCCCTCGGAAGTTACAGATAGTGGTCCTACCAAGTTCACCGCAACTTGGCAGAACGGCGTATCCACTATCGGAATTTTACCCAATGGCAACGTGAATACCTTCCCCTTAGCACACGTCTGCTGGCATGTCACATGACTCGCTGAATCTGTAGACATCTCCGTTAGCTCCCGGCCACCAAAACTGAGGTGATCCTATCTATGGTGTTCCGTGTTCCTAGATGTCTCCCTAGTAGTGAGTTGTGTCCCTAATCCATCACTTGTTCTCTTTGTGGTCGAGGAATGACCAATTGACTCAACTATTTCCCCTGATCATTATATGGGGAGCTAATCTCCCTATAAAGAAGACCACTTTTGACGACCATTCTGGGCCCTTTCTTATCCCCTTTCTCTCCCTGACAAGTATCTTTGTCCCATACCTTAATGAGTGTGGGTCTGCTTTCTGATCCTGCATAAGGGTATCCACCCTCACTCCTTACATGACTTCACTCCCTAGGTGCAATGGACTCTGAGGTCTTCCCTGTCTTTCTGCTGCCACTCTGGTTTACACTGCCCATAGCAACTGGAGCATCCCCTTCTGGTCCGTTCTCTCCTGACTCTCGTGTTCTCTAGGTGTAGCGGAATCTGTCAACTTCATGGCACTCAAAACGTTCCATGCCACAACCTCATACAGTGGTCGCGTCATGTGCGTGGACTACTGTGTGGTCAGCTGTGTATCTTACTGACTGTGTGAACTACACACTGTGTGTCTTACTGACTGTGTGAACTACACACTGTGTGGATTACTGACCGTAAGGACGCTGACTGTGTCGACTACTGCCTGTGTGGACTATTTACTGTGGGCTACTGCCTGAACGGACTATTAACTGTACGGATACTGACTGTGGACCACTGAATGTACGGACATTGTGTAGATTACTGGCTGTGTGGACTACTGACTATGTGTACTACTGACTGTGTGGTCCGCTGATTCTGTGAATTAAAGACATTGTGGACTGTCTGTGAAGTCTAGTGAATTTGTGGACTAATTACCTGTGGACTGCTGATTGTCTATATTTCTACCTGTGTCTACGAGTGACTGTACTACTGACCGAGTGACCTCTGACCGTGTGTACGACTGCCAGTGTGGTCCGCTGTGTGGACTACTGACCATGTGGACTACTGACTGTGGAATATTGACCGTGTGGTCAACTGACTAAGGGTTGCTGACTGTGAGTAATTCTAAGTGGACTGCTGACTACATGGACCGCTGACTGTGTGGACTGTACCTGTATATTTTATTGTGTGTGTGGACCACTGAATATGTGGATCCCTAAATCTGGACTACTGCCTGAATGGGCTACTTATTCTATGGACGCTGACTTATGAACTACTGACTGTACGGACATTTATTGTGTGGATCACTGGCTGTGCAGGCTACTGACTGTGTGCACTACTGACTGTGCGGTCCGCTGAGTTTATGGACTACTGACTGTGGAATACTGACTAAATGGATCGCTGATTGTCTGGATCGCTGATTGTGTGGACTGCTGTCTGTATGGATGATTTATTCTGGAGCCTACTGACTGTGTGGACTACAGACAGTGTGAACTACAGTCTGTATGAACTACCGACTCTTCGAACAGTCACTGTGTGGACAATTCAGAGTTAGGTCCGCTGCATGTGTGGAATACAGACATTGTGGGCCACTGACAGTGAAGTCTCCTGAGTCTGTGTACTAATGATGACCATGTTGACTACTGATTGTCTGCATTACTACCTGTGTCCACTACTGACTGTGTACTACTGACCGAGTGACCTATGTCTCTTTGCTCTACTGGCAGTGTGGTCCGCCATGTGGACTGCTGGCCGTGTGGAATACTGACGGTGTGAACTACTGAGTGTGTGGTCCGCTGACTTTGTAGACTACTGACTGTGAAATACTGACTAAATGGCCTGCTGACTGTATGGGACGCTGAGTGTGTGGATTACTGACCACGTGGACTACTGACTGCGTGGTCTACTGACTGTGTGGACCACTCTTTGTTTGGACGGCTGACTTGTGAACTTTTGGTCGAAGCCAATCTTCCTGAAACTCCACGTGCAATTACGCATCATTTAAAAAGTAACTTGATTATTCGACAGAACTACATACTACATATAACGTATCTTTGTATGCATGCCGTATGCACTGCAAGTGTGAGATCTAGAGTCACAGGTAACACAAATACTGTTGGGAACATCACGGTCTCCTTAAATCTGCAGGGTCTGTTTGGTTTAAATTAATTTTTGCTGCTCATGTGTACATCTGAAATCTAAATGTAGTTTTGCAATATTAATTCTAAAATGACACTTCCAAAATGCCCCCTTTATTTTTTCAAGGAATAAACAGACGTGATTTGCATAGCTCATATGTTTGCATAGCTAATATGTTAACGGCTTCTTAGAATTATAATATGTGACTTCTTCATATATTGGATGTTCTCATGAATATCAAAAATCAAACTTCAAATAATGCGGAACAGAAACAAAAGAGACACTTGCTTGACATTTCACCCAGAAGGAGCTCAGCATTCCGAGGCCATTGTGATGAAATAGCCAACTAACAAGGTGTCAACATTACAGTTACGATACAAATCGGTTTTTTTTTATTTTTCATATTGCCTCCCTTTGGTGATGTCTCCACGCAGAATTACATTACCCGCTGAAATGAAAGCGATGCTTTCGGCGAGTATGTAGCGCATAAACCTCGCAACGCTCCTTTCAAAATGTTTCTGGCTTATTGTCATTGTTATCTCGCCAGCGGAATGAGTGGCGAGGATATTGCCGATGAGCTTGTGGTGTGCGCGCGTGTGCGCGCGCGCGTCTCACGCCCGTGAGCCGCACCGTGGCTGCTCGCCGTCGCGAATCCAATGACAATTCTCGGGGTGATCACTGCTTGCAGACAAAGCGTTTAATGTCTTCTCGGCTTTTGCCTGATCGTGTCTACAAAAAGGGCACTACGGCTAAGAGGGATTTTCTGTCGTTGTAATCTTTTCAAAATAACCAATCATCCGAACGATTGTTGGGACACAAGCACATCTCTGGAGCCTTGCGAAGGCTGTGGGCAGGCAGAGTCGATACAGCCCGAGGGGGGGTGCGTGGCCGGGGGGGGGGGGCGACGGGGGTGAGCGAGCCCCTTCCGCTGAAGGCTCATTCTGCTCTACTAAATACCTATCAAGTCAAACAATGTCTATACAAACATTTACCTCTAATAAGGGAAATGCATTTAATTGAATCACTAAATGATAACCAAAATCGTCGTTCATTCTGGTTAAAATGTAACCACCATCATAAGATTACAACAGGTTTTACCGTATCTGGCGATTATGCAGGTGTTTGGGATATTACCACCTGCATAATTGCCTGGCAATTATGCCTGGCAATTATTAACACCGGCATAATTGCCTGGCAATTATGCCTGGCAATTATGCAGGTGTTAAGATCCCAAACACCACAATAGACACATTTTACAATGCGTCCAGTTTGCAAAAGCCACACATACTAGTGGCAAAGTATGCAAACAGGTAGCTTTGATAACCTATGCATTGTCCTTCAACTGATCGACCTTCACCTGGCAGTGGCTTCCTTTTGAGCCTATTTGCCGGTGTCAGCCGTTGCCAAAAGGCAGTCAGCTAAAGACAATGCGGCCTCAATGCTTTATTACTTAGGTGGAGCTGTTAACGCTATGGGCACTTTTTTGCCAGTATACATATATAAGATGACAACAGGTTTTACCGTATCTGGCGATTATGCAGGTGTTAAGATCTTAACACCCGCATAATCAGTTTAAAGTTTGCTCAACGCTGACTGTGCCAGACCCCCCTCTGAGTGTATGCATGCACCACACATTTTGAATATGGCAGTATGGCAGTACTGCCTCTACACAGCCCTTCCTTGCTCGACTTACCGTACTGTCCAGCCCCAGAGTGATCATCATCATGAAGAAGATGATGGCCCAGAACGTGGACCCCATCATATTAGCAATAGCCTCTGGATATGTTATGAACAGCAGGCTGGGTCCTGCAAGGAGACAAAGAATCCGACACAAGCGATAGCAGCTGAGTGAGGCCTTGTGATAGATAGATTTTTGTATCATTATCGCGGAAAGTACACAGTGAGCTTGCAAGCTTTAGGTGTGGCGTTCCTGCGACACACCATCGACCCCTGTCTGTAACACTGGGTCTTATCTCGAACACTGGTTCCTATCTCTAACAATAGATGGATAGAAATATGTTTGTTATTACACCAGAAAGTACCCCGAGAGCGTGTGAGAACTCTAAGCGGGATTCCTGCGATACAACAAGCAATATTGGTGACACGAAAGGCAGGCCCAATCAACTTTGTCTCTGTAACCATTGTTGGAAATTAATAAACAATATTTCAGTACACTTCAACAAAGAAACTTCACTTGGTGCATTTGTAGGAGGAAATGCAAAAGGAGATTTACCCATATCTTTTGCAACTTTCTCAACGTCCACGTTCCTCATCTCAGCCATGTAGCCCAGGACAGTAAAGATCACAAAGCCAGACATGAAGCTGGTGAAGCAGTTTACAGAGCTGGTAACCAATGCATCCCTGCAACAAGAAAAGGTTTCATGGAAGGATCCCCATGTTAGCAGTGGTTATAATTAGAAGGAAAAAAAACAGTAAAATGTCCACCCTGTGTTTTCCTTCTAGATCAGTGGTTCTTAACCTGGGTTCGATCGAACCCCAGGGGTTCGGTGAGTCAGTCTCAGGGGTTCGGTGGAGGTCAAGACACACACCTCACTCATATGATTCGTGATGACACGCCCCGCTTGGCCGTCACTGGCTGCAGGTGATCACATTTTATTTTTCCAATAAAGAAGGGTTCGGTGAAACGCGCATATGAAACTGGTGGGGTTCAGTACCTCCAACAAGGTTAAGAACCACTGTTCCTGATCCAAGCATGTAACACGTTCTTCCGATGTCAGAATATAGATGGTACTCAAGTGCAAAAATGGAAATGTAAAATTTAAGATCGCGTGACACTGAAAATTGTTTTCCAAAAGTGGTCTTTCGGGACAGCCGTGCGTCGAGATCTCTCTCCCGCCTTTGTGGTGAATGCTGGAGGATACCTCCAACGTGGGAGCTGAAACGTCGCGAAGGCGAAAGGGGAACGCTCGACACGGATATTCCGAAGGGGAAAAAAACAGCTTTGGAAAGCAATTCTCAATACATCGAGCCGTGTCAACCTACATCAGTACACGTTGTGTTACATTTTCAGAACAGGAAGCAATAAGTGTGGGGGGGGGGGTGTAAGGCTGAAATAAAACAAAGGCATTTGTGTTCCGCAACGTTTATAAAGCATTTCGAACCTGCTACCATCAGTGCGTACATACATAAAAAAAAAAACCACTTGTTCCATTATAAATAAATTACTCGCAATTTTATAAACTGGGACAAACACACATCAGCCCGCTGGCTGGCCAGGTCAGTTTGTGCAGCACAGGCACAGCGGCCGTTGAGGGGGGCACTTTGAAATGTGTCGAAACGAGACGTAATATTAGTCCCGTGTCTCGTAAAAGCGTTGTGAGATGCCCAGGTTTAAAGGCCAGGGATCTGACAAAAACAAATCGTTATTATTATATATGTATCGTAAACAAAAATGACAGCGTTATGTGGCAAGATAAGATATTGTGTATCTAAGGATATAGCAGTATACATATGTACTGCACACTGATGTCTAGTTGTATTTGTGCTGGTAATAAAAAACAGGATCCAATCAGTCAATAAGTTTGTATTCAAGCTGGAGGGAACCTTGAGCTATGCAGCTCTTTTTGACAGTTGTCAAGTGGGGAGGTGGACGGCGGGGCAGTGCAGTGATTAACGCTGCTATCTCGGAGCACTCTGGGAAGAAAATGATGCACCTGGCGAAAAAATACTCGGACAAAGGGAGAAACAACATCCAAACGCCACGTAGAAAGGTGGCACCAAAGCTTGAAATCGAACCCAAGGTCTCTTGTTGAGAGGCAACAGAGCTGGTCAACGTGCCACAATGCCATCCACAGTATACACACATTTTCTAAAAACTTCGTCACTACATTTAGATTTTGGCCTTGTTTTGAATGTTACATTCACCGGATATAAGTACTTTATTTATCAACGATGGTTTAGTTTATGAAGCAATGTGCAGCATGCATCAGCGGCCTTTACAGTCTAGCAGTAATAATTGCATTTCTAGAGCGCTTTTCACTCGAGGATCACAAAGCGCTGCATGGAGCTGTGCAGAGAACGGTATGTCAACAACAACATTAGAGTAGATTAATTAAAGTAAAATAATAACTGTAAATCAATGAAGGATGTAAAACAAATAAAATATTTTTTTACTAAATAAAGGAAGGAAGAAGTGTTCCTGAGCAGGCACAGGTCAACAGCGAGCCATCATCCAAGCATACAGCAGTGAGCAGCATCAACAGTCCTATCCAAAGGACTTAAAAGCCTTACGGAACAAGTGAGTCTTGAGAAAGGGATTTGAAGATGCTCAGGGATTCAGCTGGCCGAACTTATAATGGAAGGGCATTCCAGAGTCTGGGAGAAGCGCGTGAGAAGGCTCTGTCACCAATAGAACAGAGGTGTGATCTGTACACATGCAGCCAGCCCGTATTGGAGGATTTAAGTTGTCGTGTTAAAGAGGGTGCCTGAAGTAGTTCACGGATGTATGTCGGAGGAAGGCCAGTGAGAGACTTGTAGGTTAGAAGAAGGGTTATGAATTCATTCCTGAATTTAACCGGTAGCCAGTGGAGAGACGCCAACACTAGGGATATGTGATCGTGGATGGGTGTGCGAGTGGTAACCCAGCATCTGCATCGGTAGCGTTTGTGCAAAAACGAAAGAGTGCAATGGCATGAAAGGCAATCACTTGTTCTTGACAACGGTTACATTACGAAAAAAAAATAAATAAACTTTTCTACTGGGCTGAGAATTGCACCTCTAAATTCTTTTTAAAAATTCTACATATTTGCGATTATTACAAGACGAACGATTAACAAAAGATTGTGCGACAAATCACACTCAATATGAAATTACACTTTGTTTGACTTAATTCCAGAACCCAGACACAAAAATGCCAGTGTGACCGTCGTGTTACCCCGAGTGGCAAAGCGGATGGGAACATGCTGGCTACGATTGTTTTAAACCGAGGAATCTCTGTGATATCAGAGCTTCCTTGAGACGTCTTTTCACACGAAGACTTGCATTGTCCTGCGAAAGAACCCGATGAATCCTTCAGGCCATCACAATCAGCATAGAATTGGGAACGGGCCTGAGATTTGAAGGAGAGATTTTTTTTTTTTTAAAGGACACGCATTCCGATTTGACAGGGCACATCCTCACCGGTAGCAGTTGTTGTTGAACTTGTTGTAACTCGCAAGGGCAAGGAGCACTCCGAAGCCTGGCCCCAGGGAGAAGAATATCTGAGCTGCGGCATCAATCCACACCTAGAGAGGTCAAGAAGTGGATGCTTGATGCTGACACTAATACAAGCGACATCGGGTGCACGCAAAAACAAATCGTGGTCTAAAATGATTGCTTC
>JAZEWT010000002.1:19161412-19174858 GCA_036362905.1 Mordacia mordax | reverse complement strand
AGTGCCCGGCGATGGACTGGCGTCCCATCGTCGGTATATCCTTGCCTTGCGCCCTGTGTCTGCCGGGATAGGCTCCGGCTTCACCGTGACCTTGTATAGGAATAAGCGGTTTCAGACAATGAGATGAGATGAGATTATGCATGAGGAACACAATAACAATGACACGTGTGAATGTGCTTATGAGATGCTGAAAGATAGATCTTTACTATTACATCAGAGAACCTAGTGAGTTTTCGAGCACTATATCGGGATTCTTGCGACACAATTCACGTCAGAACTGACCAACATAACACACATACAACCGAGGGGAAAATAAACTAATTGCAAAGCTACGTGCATTAACGAAACTAACCATCATCATATAATAAATAAGCAACACTTCAGATTGTACCATTAAACAAACCCACAACACTAACTTGTGCAAAGATGAAAATACATGCGATGCGATTTAAACAACAACATCGCAGCTTCCGACATACATACTCTGTAGCGTTCACTCATGAAATGAGCTGTAATGTCCAGTGCGTTTTAGTTGATCTCGGTATCATACTTATACATTTCTGGTATGTACACTCTGTTTGGTACCTATCCCGATAACACATAAAGTTCAGGTGAACAAACTTCACCATTAGCTGCTCTGGTAGCATATTGTTGCTCACACTATTGCATATACACGCAGTGTGTATTGAAGTTCATATTTTCTGCTCAATATGTTAAACGTGAAGTCCTTCATTTGTGACGAGACATGTGTGATTTTAAAACCACCGTACAGCAAAGGTTAGCATTAGGTACAAGTGGGGGGAGGGGGTTATCCCTCCACTATCTTTCGGAATATTTTCATAAAAATATTGCGTCGTTGTTGCTGCGGCAACGTTGCTATCAAGCGGCAACTTACCACTGTTTTGTTTTAATAAGTACCCAGTTCCCTTTGCTCGTATTTAATATTTAGTTGTTATACCAATACGGGATAACAAGTGTCCATCCGCGTTGCCTTACGGAATCCTCCGCTTGATGAAACGCAGCGCAAATGTCTCGCGTTAAACCCCCCGTCGTCGAGTTGGTGACCCAGGTCACACTTGCGGATGAAACGATTATTTAGTCTTCAAGTCTCCCTGGTTAAACAAAGTAATCTTTGAACAATTTAAAGATGAAAACCAGCGCATCGTCGACTGACAGGTGAAGAATCCTCACTGTGAAGAGTTCCAAGGTCGTGCAACGAGTAGAACTGTCACGTTATGGAAGGAAGGGTCTTGATTTGATTTTTAGCTAGGGTGGCTTTTTGTGTGGAATTTGGATATTCACCCCATGTCCACGTAGGCTTTCTCCTGGTTATTCCGATTTCCTAGCGCATTCCAAAGATATGCTGCCTCGGTTTATTGACATGACTAATGTAATGATGTAGGTTTTCCCGGCTCGATGCATGATGATTGCTTCGAAAAGCAATCCCGTGCCATACAGACGACTGGCGTCCTATTATGGGTCTTTCCCTGCCTTGCATTTTGTGTCTGCCAAAATAGGCTCCAGCTCTGCCGACCCTGTGCAAAATTGTGATAATGAATAAATGTTATTGTGTCCGTGTTGGCTGTAGAAAACAAGGCAAATTTGCCCAGACAAACGTGCTGATCACAGATACAGTGCATTCATATTGAACTAAAAGAGTCATCTCCACACAGGAGGACTCCTTTAAATACATATTTGTCAAAATATTATTAGACATTGAGTGAGGGTCTTAGTGCTTGGTACACCGTGCTATGATCCCAGCAACCTGAATTCAATTCCTGGCCCCGGCTTGTAGGAAACGATATCTGAACTCATTGTCTCCCTTCACTAAATCTAAGCTGTCAAGTGTGGTAAATGTGATTAAGTAATCATTTTGAGTGACAACATATAGATGAGCTCATCATTTACCAGTGGATACACTTTGAGGATTGTAAATTAGAGTAAAAAAAATAAATTCTCTGTCGGTTCAAACCATGACAAAGGTAATAGATGTAATCATCTGTGAATTTAACAAACATAAGTGTGGATGAATTGTTGGTTAAAGTTTTCCTCCGATCATCTGAGAGAGGGAAAAGACCTTTCATTAACGATGGGTCCCACTCTGACTGACCTTTGTAGCTGATGATGGCTGAACGCGCCACGTGGTTTATAAATGTCGAAATGTGTCCGTGCAGGATGGACACGGCTGTACTACAAGAGCCAACTGGCATGCAATGTTTTCTGTATATTTAGCAAGTAAATGACAATAAAACACCGCTGCAAATGTTTGGCCTTAGATTTGTTTATAAATACTGTAACAGGACTCATTAATAATGCATTGTACAGCTCTGTGTGGTTTGTTTGTAGAACTGCTGTGAATTTGTATACGGGAATTTGTAAACGCATGCATGATGGAAAGTGTCTGTGGAGAGTGCTTTAGCTACAACAGTATAGTCAGCAAAGCCTCCTTCTAACTGCACCAGCTTATTGTTCACCCATTAAAAATCATTTAAGGAATTTGAGTCTTGTGAACATACAGTAGATGACAAAGCATTCATCGAGGAATGCAACCATTCAGGGTGTCCATGAATATCTTGTCCATAATTAAAAATTCTAGTTTGCAGTGGGTGGTTTAACTACTTATAACATATGTCCTTCTGTAATTTATTGCCACTATTTGAGACTCAGTTGAACTGTCCTGATGTTATTGCCGTTCTCTGTACAGCTCACATTTTTATTTAAAATAAAACCCGAAAAATCGTTATTGTTGCTGATTTGCTGTTATGTGGTTGTTGCTGACATGCCATTCTCTCCAGCTTTGTGCAGCGCTTTGTGGCCTTCGGGTGAAAGTGCTCGAGAAGTGCAATTATTATTAATTATCATATCCCTCATGTACTTGAGGGGATTTTTTTAAAGCTGAACATCTGAGGAATCTCATCTCAACTCATTGTCAGAAATCGCTTAGTCCTGTACAGGGTCGCGGTGAGCCGAAGCCTATCCCGGCAGACACAGGGCGCAAGGCAGGGACATGCCCACGATGGGACGCCAGTCCACCACCGGGCACTGCGGGCAATTTAGTCTGCAAGCCAATTAACCTATGCAGCAGCATGTTTTTGGGACTGTGGGAGGAAACCGGAGTGCCGGGTGAAAACCCACGCAGTCACGGGGATAACACGCAAACTCCACACAGAGTGGCACCCGAGCCGAGACTCGAACCGGGGACCTTCTTGCTGTGAGGCGACAGCACGACCCACTGGGCCATCTGAGGAATCTGATATACGTCATTCCTAACCGGTGGCTCCCAGCCCATCAGTAGGCCAGGATCGCCACCGAGTTGTCCGTGTAGACCACACCCAAGAAGGACAATTGGGCCCTGAGGTGTATGACGTTCAGAATTCCTGTGCTAGTGTACATGACAGAAGTATTTGAAATGATCAACATCTGACATTGGTGAACATTTGGGACGCTGTAGTTTCTCTGTAAGATGTCAATCACCAATGCCAGAGTAAAAATGTGAATCTTTAGACAAATGAAAGTCGTACAATAATATCCATATCATGAACGCGCTTGTGTCTATATTGGCTTAGTTTAAATTGTTGTCTAATTTTAATTCTTCATGTGTAGTTCATGAATGTAAATATAGACTGTTATGGTTTTCTGCAAGAAAAAAAACATCTTAAATCTAATGTGTACCTGTTAATTCACGTCATATAGTACGGTACTTGTTGATAGACATCGAGTTAATAGGCTGCATCTTCATTAAAAAGCAGCATTTTTGTTCCAATTACACATTGTTAATCATTGCCAATGGCTGCAAGTACAGTACATATTTTGTTTTGAATCTCCATGTCAAAGCATTTTCCATGCATGTAGTGGTATTACCGTGTAATCATGCAATTACTCTGTTCTGGGAAACTTTAATGAATTTCTTAAATTATTATTTTACAGAGTCTGTAAACAGAAGATTTCAGTCTTGGAATGCCCACATTACAAGTGGCATATGATAGATATTTAGACGATTATTATTGCGGCATAAAGTGAATTAAAAACAGTTCCACATTATCCACAACAGCTTATTATCTAACTTTTTGGAAGAACTTTTAAGTGCCTCTAGGCACACTTGGACATTAACCCTTTTTTTTTCCGATGAAAATAGATGTGACCTTAATCTCCTGTTTTCATGGAAACGTGATCGTTTTGAAAACAAATTTTCCATTCTATTGCAAATGAAGTCTGAATTCATGAAAATTGAAGTCTCTAAATCAGCCCCTGTATACATGCCTCATAAACTGCTCTCTTGTCAGTTATTTCGTGTGACTTTGCCTGTGTCTCTTCAAGAAGTACAAGAGTAACTATTCCTCAAGCTTGTTACTCATTAAGCATCGCTATTAGAAAGTCTTGTGTTCCGGGCACATGTGCTAAAGGATTTTTTGTTGCCTAATCTCAAAGCAGATCTTGATTTAGCAAGACCGATCTTTAAAAAATCCTCTTATGTTTGTTCAAAAGTCACCTAATGTATCGGATTAATGGTGCACCAGATACTACCCGTGTAAAGTAAAACAAAATCATAACGTATGAGAGAGGCTGCCGTAATGTTTAAAGGGATAAATGATTATTTTTACAGCAGAACGTACCCAGCGAGCTTACAAGCTCCAGATGTAGGATTCCTGTGACACAACGCTGGCACCTATCTCTAGCAATGGCTCTTATCTTTAACACCGGATAAAGGGATGGTTATTATTAAAACAGAAAGTTCCCAGTGAGCTTGCAAGCTCTGGATGCGAGGTTCCTGCGAACTAAACTCCAAGCATGGCATTTGATGTGGGAAATTTGTCCACCCAGCAGTGTTATTGGGTGTACCCCTGTTGGTCACTGATGTGTGCCAAATTGCGAGTGCTTCCACTATTAGTAAGATGTCTGATGAATGTGGAAGTGTAGGCAAATTACCTTGTAAGAGGGTCTCTGTACAATACCCTCCAGTGGAAGGCCCCTCTGCCAGCACCTTTGCCTCTTAATACAATTTGGACAAGATTGAGTGGATGGAAAGTGTATATGTTGGCTATGTGCATCTCGGAGCATATATGTTATAAATATGAATGCATTATGCATGGTATATAATGTGCGACATCTTATTTTGTTACACCTTCACATTGCACGCATTTTCACATTCTAACTTTGAGGTTTTCTAATTTTTAACGGAAAAAAACGGCCTTCAATAACAATAGGAACATGTTTTGCATTTATAACATCGGATAAAATCTGAAAATGTACCGTTTGTATTCGTGAGAATATTTTATATTTTTGCTTTATATGACGTGACATAACAGTTTTTTGTCAGTCCCACTTAAAAAGAGTGGTTTTTTTTAAACAATATAATTTCGTTCATGTTAGATGTTATATTTTTAGCTCTTTATTTCATTTACTTTTGCTTAATTTGACAAATTATTCAGTTATCCTCGGTAGCATTGTAACCACTGGTTTTTGCGGTGTCATTCTTACAAGGACCGTTACCTTGAAAGGACAGTTGTTGGTATCATTGTACAGTTTTTTATATTCCCATTTGCGGTTGGGCGTCTAACGGTGATGATTTGACAGCACTGCATCATGTAGCACTGGGAAAATGCATTCAGCGGCTACTAGACCCCAGAGAATCTCTCTGAGCTCATTTCCTTACGGTCAGGAAAACAATCGGCTAAAATAAACAACTAGCAGGAAACGGAAAGCGAGCAAGTCCCTTACTCAGCGGACGCTGTGATTTATGGTGTTTTTGTCGGATTTTATTTTTGGGAAGGCAAAATATAAAAAAATAATGGTTTAAAACGGGTTCGACCCATTACAGTTTTACAGCGCAGACAATAATGCCTCCTAAAAAAGTAGGTGTATGTTTTCGAATGCTTTTGTCTAATTGTCGCACTCATTCAAAGTCGCGCACTGTTTTACACACCTTTTCGCGTACGCGTGTTCGTTGTTGTTCAGGGAAAGCTGGTGAAGTACTTCAGTCGGCAGCTGTGCTGCAAGCAGAGCATCTCCAGCACCGAACGAGACCCCCGGCTGCAGGAGTACCCGAGTCTACACCACTGGCTCCGCATTGTGGGACTGCACGATCACGTCATGCAGGTAAAGGGAGAGACCGCTGTCTATTATGATTGTGACACAATCGGTTCACGGTTCAAACGCCAGCGTGTGCCCTGGTTAATGCTATGGGTGTGTTAACTGCAGAGGTGCGCTGCGTGAACATCGCTGTGCATGCCTTCCTGCTGTGTGTGAGCACGCCTCTTGCATGTTGTTATTGTTGCGTGCTTCGCGGAGGACGTTGCTATCTTTGTGACGACGTTCGAAAAGGGTAGGCCGTGAGTGGCACCGTCGCACGGTGCAACTTCGTCAATTGTAAGCGGTTCCAGCGAAGTTGAATTTGAAAATACGTGGCGACATCACTCCCTGCTACAACATTTCGCAAGACACTTCGGAAAACTTCTTGGAACTCAATGAGGCTTTCCAGGGTAAACATATTATATTGGATTGTTTTAGTATCTAAACATGCCCTCGTGTGATCATGAGCTGTTCCAAGGCTCAAACTGGCATGTCTTACTTTGTCATGTTATAATTTACCAAAAACGACTTTTAAGCTGACGCTAGTTTAAACTAATGGTTGAGCCGTGACGCAGTTATAAATATGTGTGAATACAAAACCCAGTGAATATTGGTCATCTCATCTCGTTGTCAGAAACTGCTTAGTCCTGTACAGGGTCGCGGTGAGCCAGAGCCTATCCCGGCAGACACAGGGTGCAAGGCAGGGATATACCCACGAATGGACGACAGTCCATCACCGGGCACTGCGGACAATTTAGTCTGCAAGCCAATTAACCTATGCAGCAGCATGTTTTTTTGGACTGTGGGAGGAAACCAGAGTGCCTGGCGAAAACCCATGCGGACATGGGGAGAACATACAAACTCCACACAGAAAGGCACCAGAGCCGAGAGATTCGAACCCGGGACCTTCTTGCTGTGAGGCGACAGCGCTACACACTGGGACACCGTGCCGCCCAATTATTGGCAGCCAAATACTTATAAAAGCAATCCATTAACATGCATTTGATCTCGAGTTATCCGTGATCTTGTTTTCCGGGATTGGCAGAGCATGGATCACACTTCCAATTATTCTGCTCCCCCTGTTAAGTTCAGTTACTAAGGGTTTTTAAATTTATGTAGATAACTGTACTTTCACGGACTGAGAACGCACGTTATCCAGGGGGAGAGCCTATGATAAAAAAAAATACATTCATACAGAACACTTAATTATCTCATACACAATTTACACCACAACCCCGTCACACAGTGGTCTACTCTTGTGAATAACATCTTGGGATATGTAGCATCGACTGTGAAGCAGACGGCAAGTATTTGTTGTGGTTAATGCACCCCCCAACCCTTGTAAACCCGCTACGGTTAGGAGTCGTCACCACCTTACCAATCACTGTGTGCAACATGGTCAATCTTGCATGTCTGGTGAATGTCCAATAAATAATGAATGGCGAGTGTGAGTATTTGAGCGGTGAGGATCTGCAAAATGTCTTGAGCTTTAACCGAGTGCCAGGTGAGTGATGCATGAGTGATGATGTTAGGTGAGTGATCACTGTAAAAGTGAGGCACTTAGTGGTGAGATTGAAGGTAGTTATAATCAACAGCATGAAGGGCAACATATAATAAATCAAATACTGATCATAACTCAACGCCTTTGCAGTACAGAATAGTGACGGATTTTGCTGCACTACCCTCTCTTGCCCATAAGCAACATCGTATTTCATATAGTCTACAGATGTATGGCTTGTGTTGTTTTACATATCTAATTGCTTTCAATTCAGTTTAACTGGAATTACAGCAGGAGGGACCCAGTGAGCTAGAACACTCTAAATGCGCGAATTCTGCTTGGTGTGAGAGTTTACGTATTGCAGATAAAGCACCTTCGCATGAAATAACATTTGCGATTGGGATTTTGGGGCGGCACGGTAGCCCAGTGGGTAGCGCTGTCGCCTCACAGCAAGAAGCCCCCTGTTCGAATCTCGGCTCTGGTGCCTTTCTGTGTGGAGTTTGCATGTTCTCCCCATGTCCGCATGGGTTTTCGCCAGGCACTCTGGTTTCCTCCCACATGCTGCTGCATAGGTCAATTGGCTTGCAGACGAAATTGCCCACAGTGCCCGGGATGGACTGGCGTCCCATCGTGGGTATATCCCTGCCTTGCACCCTGTGTCTGCCGGGATAGGCTCCGTCACACCGCGACCCGGTACAGGACTAAGCGGTTTCTGACAATGAGATGAGATTGGGATTTTGCTATGACGATTGGAGAGTGTGCATTGAAACCACTGGAGTTGTGTGCTGGAGATGTAATGAAGCCACTGGAAGTGAGCAGAATGCTAATCGCTGACATGGAAAGATACTTTTGTTGCTGTTGCACGTATATGATTCCCAGAGGTTTCAGAAAGTGGGACTCCAGAAATCAATTACGTGCTCTCAGAGGACATTTTACAGTTGCTACTAAGTGATGCTGGGGTACCTTTAATATTCTACTACTACTAACCGCAGAACTTTGTGTAATGTGGCCACAGTGTATCGTGTTACATCACACAGTTCAATCTCGGCCTTCTCTCAGTGTTTCCCAACTGCATTGTCCTAGAGCAGTGGTTCTTAACCTGGGTTCGATCGAACCCCAGGGGTTCGGTGAGTCAGTCTCAGGGGTTCGGTGGAGGTCAAGACACACACCTCACTCATATGATTCGTGATGACACGCCCCGCTTGGCCATCACTGGCTGCAGGTGATCACATTTTATTTTTCCAATAAAGAAAGGTTCGGTGAAACGCGCATATGAAACTGGTTGGGTTCAGTACCTCCAACAAGGTTAAGAACCACTGTCCTGGAGCAACCTGTTTTCATAAGGGTGAGGTGGTTTTGGTATAGAAAGTTTATCATGCATCGATTGTGGGGTGCACGGCGATGCAGTTAGTAGCGCTGCCTTCTCACATCAAGAACAACTCCGGTTTGATCCCCAGCTTGGGTGCCTGTCTGTGGAGTGTGCATGTTCCTCCATTGACCCCGTATGTTGTTGCTGGGTTCTCTGATTTTCTTCCACAGTCTAAAGGCATGCTGCCTCGATCAGTTGCCCTGACTAAATTACCCCCAGTGCCTTGAGATGTAACTTGCTTTACCCCCCTGTTGAAAAGAGATACACAGCTCAACAATTGCTTCCAGCTTAAACACTTGCTGACTGAGCGCTGTCCGTTTTTGCACCATTTAAGTGATGCACAGTTGACTGTAAACTCGGTTTTAGTGCTAAAGCAATTCACTGACTAATTCGGTGAATCGATTGTTTAAAAAGTATACATAGTTTGTTTTCGATTACTTGGCAGCCATTATAAAATGGTGGACATTTGACATCCAGCCTCCAAATTACAGGACATGCATCGCAGTTCAATACCGTATTGTGACGATGATGAACGATTATGGCGATGGTGTGGTCTCGGCCAGTATATCCTGCACTCACAACAAGTTTGAGCCTCCTGCGTAAAAATGTGTACTTAAGTATGCAATTTAAATGTGAGTTTTCACGCCAACGTTTTAAATGCTTCGTATATGTGACCATCAGCAGGATTATTCCATCTCTCGTCAATTAGTTGTAGTTACTTGTTTACCGACGCCTCCATTATTCTAGCAGGTAGGCGTTCTTTCCAGGAAACATTTGTTCCTGTGTAACATGTTTGTGTGCACGTACACTTTTTCCTGTTTCATTTGGCTTCCGCATTAAACGACAGCATTGATGAAAATACGTAAAAAAAACCCACTGAACTCAGAACATTAACTAAAGCATATGAAACTCAGAAAGCTTGATAATGTGCAAGTATGTTTTTAAACTTAAACCATGGTTGCTTCCTTGAAACACTTTGCAATCCACTATTGATCACTTGTTATTGGTCTATAAAATATTTCAACAGTTCCTGTATGTGACCTTTACAAGCTCAGGGCAGCTTAAGAGGCACACAGAACACACATGGGTGAGAAGCCCTTCAGGTGCATGATTTGTGGGATAGGATTTTTACTTTTACAAAATCTTAAGAAGCACCAGAAAATACACAGGGAAGAGAATGGCTTCTCTTCCATGCACCTGAAGGGCTTCTCACCCATGTGTGTTCTGTGTGCCTCTTAAGCTGCCCTGTGTGTGTGTGTGGTAAGACAGTTACAGAGTCAGGGCACCTTGAGAGGCACCAGAGCATATACACGAGTGAGAAGCCCTATAAGTGCACTGTGGGTGGAAAGGCATTTATACATTCAAGAAATCTTCATGTCCATTAGAAAGCGCACATGGGAGAGAATCCCTATGTATGCACTGCGTACGAGAAGGAATTAGCGATTTCAAAAGTGCCAAACAGGAATTAGAAGATCCATACTGAGAATGTAAAATTGACTCGTGAAAATACAACTATTGGAAATATACCAAGCCTCATGAAACAAGAGCCAGAAGAAAGCCCCAGCTTTGAAATATGGCCAGGATGTGCCGATGAAATGTGAAGAAGTGCCGATGAAATGTGAGGACGTGCCGATGAAATGTGAAGAAGTGCAGATGAAATGTGCAGATGAAATGTGCAGATGTTCCAATGAAATGCTAAGAAGTGCAGGTGAAATGTAAAAACGTGCAGATGAAATATGAAGACGTGCAAACAAAATGTGAAGAATGCAATGTGGAATTTGAGGAAAAATAGTGAAATGTGAAGTTGAAGATTCGACTCCAGGATCCCACCTCGAGGTCGATAGAGGCAGCGTGAAGCAGGAGGGGAATTCAGACGCTGAGGAAGAACGAGGGGACCCTCAGCAGGTTGTGGATGTGGAGGTGTGGGTAGAGTTGTTGGACAGAGTAGGAGGGGCCAGCACGTGTGAGTGGAGCCTGGGCAGATGCGTAACCTGGAGCTCGAGGCAATGAATCTCCACAGCATTCAGATTTATTCACGTTCTTTTCTCATCACAAGAACGTTTTCGGGTATAGGCATCATCTAGATTAGATTGAATCTGCTGCGACTGTTCTGCATCAGTGAAAGATTGCCAATTTATAAAATAGAACGGGTGCCATTTTTGATGATTTAAGCATTACAATGTGTTGGTTATGTATGTTGAGTCTATAAGTTAACTATGTTGTTGTTGCCGTTCTCTCCACAGCTCGGATTTGTAAAAAAAAAAAACCCCAAAAAAGTTTTTGTTGCTGATTTGCCGTTCTGATGTCATCGTTGTTGTTGATGTGCCATTCTCTCCGCAACTTTGTGCAGCGCTTTGTGACCCGCGGGTGACTAGCACTCTATAAAATCAACAATTATTATTATTATAATGTCCTGAACTGCAGTTGCATATAAGGGCTATATTAATCCAAATTGCTGTTGAAATCCCATTTGTATTTTGTATCTTAGGCAAGTCAACCCATTGAGCACTGCATCTGAAATGTACTTCGTGGGGGTTATTTTACTTGCAGGAAATACTGTCTGAAGGAGACCTTTCTCTGGAGTGTTTGCTACCCATGACGGAAGAAGAGGTGCAGGAGACGGTGAAGACTTGCGGAGGCAGTATGGAAGAGTGCGCCAGGCTGATTGCTGCTCTCACTTGTCTACGCAACATGCACCAGTCTGGTAAATTGAGCAACCCTTTACGTGCGTTTGTGTTATGCTGGCTTGCTTTTCTCCCTGCTACGTTCCAAAAAAAACGTTGTGGAATGTTATGGCATTCCAGCTGTGGCGGTTTGCATATGCTTTTATTATGAATCCCTTTTGTGTTGTAGGAGCATTTGAGTTGTAGCAATAAAGCTTTGATGGAGTCCAGTTAAATGTTGCACCAAATAAAGAAAGCCAGCTTGAAGGAATTTTGGAATAAATGTCCGCTGTTTTTTTTTTTAAAGGTCAACCTATTTATGCCTCTGCAACAATTATGTTGTATAGCTGCAAAACTTTTCAAGCAAAACTAAGTTAATGTTCAACATAAAGATCCTCAATCTTAATTAAGTATTGTAGCTTTTAATAAAACTTGCAACATGCGGTGCATACACTTATTATGTTAATGCTGGAGCACAATTTAAAAGGCCTGCATCTATTGCTAACTTGTAACCAAAATCATAGGTATTGGGGTAACTAATTGGAAGTTTTGAAAACGTGTGCTTATAGTTTGCAGCATGCAGCATTTCTGAAAAAATGTAGACGTACATTGTTTTAAGTTAAAGTCGTCTGGGGCGAATAAAACTGGTGTAAGGCATGAGACATTGCGCAAATTACAGCCAGATTCGCATGTTGGCAGAATGAGAGCACCACTGCCATTATTTTATGAATATATAGCAGTTTTTATGCTAAACAAACAAAACGTGCCCTTGAGATAATAATCAAATCCACCGTGTGTGCCAAATGTGGTTTTTTTTCGTTCGAATTCGCCTAAAAAATTCAGTCGCAATGTTGGACACTAATTATTGTGCACTGCATGACCTCATGAGGCCTCTCGTTTACACTTGTCCACAGAATTACCTCTGCAATTAAAACAAGTGCTATTAAATGGTGATGCTAGCATTGCAGCCACCTTGCACCTGTTTTCTTCTAACGCACGGCTCTTTCAAAACACGTGTCTTCAAGGCTGCAGCGACTCGAAGCAGGAGTGGGTGATCTCTTGGCCCACGAAGGAATCTCCCACGACCTCGGGATCGTCGCCTGAGGGATCCCAGCGCTCGTCGCGCGGCGAGCTGCCTCCCCTCCCGGCCTCCGACTCGGGCATCCACGACGACTGCGGGCAGGGCGACGCGCTCGCCTCGCTGCCGTCCTCGCCCAACCTGATGCGGGGCCGCCGGCTGCTCACGCCCACGCCGCCGGAAACCCCGCCGCTTAGCGACACCATGGCCACGCCACCCTCGTCGTCCACGCCGGCGACGCCAGCAACCCCTCCTCCACCGCTCGGAGTAAAGAACAAGAGGTCGAAGGCGAGGAATGTAAGTGTCGGTTTCTATATTGTCTTCTAAGTTCACGTTAAAGGCAATTGCGCTTTCTGCATCACGCATGTGTTTGTGTGTAGGACAGTGTTCTGTCGTTGCATTTAACAATGTGTTTCGGAGGTAAATGCCATCATTGAATGTCTGATAGCCACCGCAGGGCGTCCGGTGATAATTCGTGAAGTTTTGATTAGACGACAGCGGTTTGCATGCCCAGGTTTGGCGTGGGTGCCTGATGATGTTGGTTGCAATTATCAGCGCAATATCGTGTATGTCATTATAAATATTGTGGGTTTGCTCTGCCACACACCGGTGTGCTGAGATAGTGAAGGAAGTGGCACGTTCTGTTCACGTGACAAGCCTTACTAATTGGCCATGTCAGGTGCTGGAGGGGGCGGCGCAGTGGCCCAGTGGTTAGCGCTGACGCCTCACAGCAAGAAGGTCCCGGGTTCGAATCTCTCGGCTCAGGTGC
>JAZEWT010000002.1:19147230-19161372 GCA_036362905.1 Mordacia mordax | reverse complement strand
TGTGTTTCCGGGATAGGCTCCGGCTCACCGTGACCCTATATAGGATTAAGCGGTTTCAGATAATGAGATGAGATGAAGTGCTGGAGGGTTAAAGGACACGTTTTTGCGTGACCTTAACCAGAAAAATGGATTTCATCAATAGCTATAAACAGTTTTCTCTTTCGGAACTCCAGAAAAAGACTCACTTCCTACTAACACTTGCAATAAGGGTAAATTGTGCAATACTCCATCGCGAGGCTCTGCCAACGATTTTGCTTTTGGAAAGATCACATTTTAAGGGTCCAATGTCCAGCCTCGGTACAGATAGCTTATCTATCTGTTAAAAGGTGTCAATGCCACCATCCAAGGTTCTTTCTAACAGAACTACAACATTTCTCAGTTGCAAATGACCCATGTGATTCCTGAAATGCTTGCCATCTCTGTTTTATCCACAGGCTTAGTGATCATATATTCGAGCACAGCAATTGCTCAAAGCGTGTGACACGATCCACCCCAGATGAATGCTGGTCCTCACCTTAAAGTACTTTGAGATCTCTGCTGACCCCACAGGATCCCTGCTTGAGCCTCATCAAAATTATTCTTAAGCAGCCTGCTTCCCTAATATGCGGTCACAATAACCTAGACGTTCCTGTGGCATTTATCTATGAACAAGTCACGATAAAAGTCTGATAAATACATCTAAACATGGTCCTTCCTCGTGTGCCTGCTCTTGTCTATTGTCTACCTCTGTCTGCTGTAAGTCCACATTGCGATTCTTCCTTTAATCAGTGTTGGCGCCAGACCCTTTTGTGCATTAATGCTTTCATCCTATTTGGCGAAACTCTGCTGAACATTTCCCTGAAATGCTCAATACATATTTCTCTCTAGAGTTTCCACATTTTATCCTCCTTATGTCAATGGATTTTCACTCGTCCCTAGAGGTTGGTTGGGTCGATTTACTTGAGCGGTAGCTATTCCACTTCAAGTGTTGGTGAATACCGTTGGCTAATGGAGACCCATCTGTTGCTCGCGATGCGATGACCGCCACTTCCATGTTGTGGTTGCATTGATGCCACTGGTGGTTCCTCTGCTATGGGTGATGTGTTCTGAATGCCGAGGATCTTGGCAGTCTTTTGTGGTATCTAACAGAGGTTCATCTGTCCGTGATTGTTGTGCTACATTCAGGATCCTGTAGCACTAGACTAGATCCTCTATCACCTTATCTTTTAAGTGAACGCCCTATTCCTCACATTACCCATTTTAAGGATGAATGTCGCACATAATTAAATAATTATAGTCTGCCCATCACACTTTTCTAGTTTAATAAGCTTTTTGAGAGAACTACTGCGATGTTTGATCTATTTTGCCAATGCCCGAATCAGCTCATCTGTCCAAAGTGCCCATCGTTCAGTAGTCTAGACTGTAGTTAGAATTCTTAATATGTCTTCCATCACGGACTAATTCGTACATCTTGTCATCCAGGGAATGGCCAATTTTCAATTTATTCATTGCCCAGGATTCACATCCGTAAAGTTCAGTTGGGAATTCCCTTCGAATCAAAACTCTCATTTTGTATTCATAACTTGTTCTTCCAGATGTTTGTATATTTTTAAAGGCAGCTCCTTGCTCTCACCAGTCCCCTTAACATCAGTTTTGATGAGTGTGGTGTACTTGGAGAAAAGGGCAGCACAGTGGCCCAGTGGGTAGCACTGTTGCCCCACAGCAAGAAGGTCTTGTGTTCGAATCTTGGCTCGAGTGCCTTTCTGTGGGGAGTTTGCACGTTTTCCCTGTGTTTGCGTGGGTTTCCACCAGGCACTCCGGTTTCCTCCCACATGCTGCTGCATAGATTAATTGGCTTGCAGACTAAATTGCCCCCAGTGCCCGGGATGGATTGGCGTCCCGTCGTGGATATATCCCTGCCTTACGCCCTGTGTCTGCTGGGATAGGCTCCGGCGCACCGCGACCCTGCACAGGATTAAGCGGTTTCTGACAATGAGATGAGAGACTTGGACAAAAATATAGCCGGTGGTGTCTTGTACGTCTGTGCTTTTATTAGCAGGCCTTGGCAGCCGAGGCAGAAAGTCTTTCAAAGCTGTTTAGTGACGCTTGTAGCACGCTGATTGCCGAGTGATTTAACTTAAGGTGATTTCATTTGAAGATGCGGCCACCTGGCACTCCCCCGCCGCCCGTGTCACGCAAGCTGGTGCACCTCCTGCCTGGCTTCCAGACCCTGCACCGCAGCAAGTCACACGAGTCACAGCTCGCTAACCGGATAGAGGATGTGGCAAACATGCGGTGAGACGCCTTCCTGCTGCTGCCGCCGCCGCCGCCACTGTCGCTTGCATGGGGCCTTTGCATTCTCCGACCAATTTTCTCACGTCCAAGATGTTTTTTTTTCTGGAGATGTTCCAACGATGTCAACAGTACGTACCGCTGGAAATGTCAGGTTGCCATAATGTGAAGAGCAACCCATCTCTAGCCCCCTCTCTTCATCGAATTTTCTTCTAATGAACGCAGTTTTGATCATTCTTCAAGTATTTAAACACAATGTGTTAGATTTATTCCAAAATGTTTTTTTAGTTCAAAGTTCTTTTTATTTATTGCAGCTTGTTCCTCCAATGTACAACAACTATGTGCTTGCAAACTCGTTTACGCTGGCTGCGGTGAAAGTGAAATCGTACAGATGTCAAACTCGTGCAGCTCTTAAGTTTTGCTGGAGAAAATATATACTTTACGAGAAAATGTGACATTTTGCAATGTTTTTCTGCTTTAAAATTCTCCATTTTAGGGTCCATGTGTACACTGTGTGTTACAATGTATATTGAAGATCCATAATTATGAATGGATTATGTTTGTAGCATTATATAAGTGTTTTTTGTAAAAAAAAACTTATCGGATAGGCCTTATCACTCGGCACACCTCATTGCAGAAACGTTTGTGGTTATTATTCTCTAAAGCCACTTTCTAATGTTGTGTGCTGGCATTATATTTTGTAAGGTTTTTGCTTTTGCAATAACTCTTTTTGCTATATGACTTACAGCCACATCAGCACTAGAGGGCAGCACACGTTCAAAGAACTGCTGTACATCTTTTAAAATAATAATAAAAACCAGTTCGGTGATATTTCAACGATTTTTGTCAAATGTGTTTTAACATATGTCCAGCACACATACACAACTTCTGGTGTAAGCTATGTTCATGGTGGCTTTTGTGGTAACAGGCTCGTGCATGCATTTACAGATAAGATTATATGATTACGGTACTGTGAAATGTGTTGCAAAAGAGTATATGAAAAGCGTTCCCCACATTGCTCATATTTTGGCTTGCATTCAAGTGATAATGAATCCCAAACTCTCCATGCATCCTTTCCATGCATACCGACTTGTTCTCTTTCCTTCCTTCTATCAAAACACTGCCAGAGGTTCCAAGAAGGCACGCCCTCTCCTGAATCCGGCAATTCAGGGTGGAGCAGGGAGCTGCGAGAACTTGCCCATGCATCCCCGTGTTCCGATAAACCCTGCAGAGCGGCTGGCACGCCAGGCTGGTGGCTGTGTCACATACACACCCACCACCCCACCCATCTCTGACGATCCTCCTCAGAGTAAGGCCACTCGGTCCACATATACGGTTTAATACACTACATACACATCGTCATCGATGCATCATTTCCAATGCTCTGAATAACACCTGGTGAATCATGCTCAGGAGATTCCATTATTTATAATTTTTGGTAATTCTGCACAAAATATTGATAATTCTGCATATTTGACTCATGGTGCAAATAAAACTGGACAACACACACAGGACATGAGACCATGAAATATAAAAACCAATTGTTTCTTTAATTGCATCAAAGCCCAAATACTGACATGTCGTTGAATTGTTTGATTCCAAATCCTTGTATACTTTTTCCATTCTATACTCTTGTTTACTTTTTAAGTGTAGTTTGTGCGTAATGCAAAACAACTTAAACTTATATTATTTCCACATTGCGTTTGCGTTTTGGTACTCTGCGTGGGCAAATGTATGTCTGGTACTTTTTTACGTTCAGGCACAATTGCGAGCTGCTTGCATTCTTATCTTGATTCAATGTCAAAGCTCTAAGAGTTGTACTTGAGTAGTTTTTTTTTATGTGAATTGCCTTGTGTAGACAAATCTAATAGCTATGTTGTGACTCTAGTTGGCAATGATTGCCTAAATGAATTGAAATTTGAATTATTGCTGCACGTGGCTGCCGTCACTTTGTGTTTGACTGAATATTTGCATGTGTCGCATATAGCGCTGGCAATTAAATTAATACTAATGTAATATGGTAGTTAATGTAGATTTCATGTTTCATATCCACATCACACTAACTATTACTTGCGTGTTTATTGTAGATTTCTTGGGTAATGTGACCTCGGGTGGAAAGCGCTCCATAAATGCAATTATTATTATTATTGCCTGGTTTTATTTTTCAAATTTATTTAAACTGGATGGTTGACGTATTATCATTGTTCTTAATCATGGTTCATTAGGTGTCGATTGGTTTCACGTGAGTTTTGCTTATCATAATACTCGTTTTTTAGTCATCTTTTGATTAGCCCATCATTCAAAGTTGCTCAAAAAGATGTTTTCCATTTTTTGGCCCTTGCTTTGCAGTGTTACCGTCGGCGTGACAATAATATGGTTCCTTCTCTCCACCTTTTCTGTTCCCAGACACACTAACGGTACCTCGATGGTCTCCCCAGAATGCACGCAGGGACTTTGGAAATTCAATAAAACACAGGTTTGCAGTTTTACTACATATTAAGTACATAAACACGGCTGTTTTTACATATTTCAGAACCATTGCCACCTTCTCCTTGAGGTATTTTGGTTCTACAAAATCCAGGAATAACATGTAATAGGGGTGAGCCTTCTTATAGGTTTCTTTCTAGCTCATTGCTAACGTAACAAAAAGTATTCCATTATTGTTAATGGTTCATTAAATATTTTCTACAATTCAGAAAGCTATATGCGTAAGTAATGTTACGTTTAACTGTTGGGGAGGATATTGAATGTTGCATCCTGGAGATTTCTGCGGCTGTGTTGTATATGTTTTGCCGTACATTTTTGGGGTCGTGCCACGTGTTGTTTAACGTGATATCGGAAGCTTCGCTGCGCGCGCAGGGAGCTGGCACACCAGAGCTAAAGAAGTACATCATGCTGCACATTCCAAAAGCATTTGTCTGAGAAGATATTGAAATGTTTCAGAATATGTCATGCTTTAATTACATTTCCAGTAATGGATATTTGCATTGGCTGATAATGAAAACTGCTTTTTTTAATTATAGCATTGGTATCACTATGGAAATGTTCTCACGCGATCGACTGGTAAATGCTGCATTTAATTTTATCTGTTTGCAGATTTTCCACCAAATACTGGATGTCACAGACCTGCATGGTGTGTGCGAAGGGAATGTTGTTTGGCGTTAAATGTAAAAATTGCAAGTAAGTGAATGATTTCAATCGAAAAAGAACTTTCTAATTTTCTTTACATACATCCATACATATAGTTTTCTATTTTGTACGTGGTAATGTGAGGCTTGGGGAGAAGGGCTTACCGAAATGTCTATATTCTGCACGGTATGTTATAGAACAGTGGGAACTATGTATATAGACACAATATGTAAGCACAGTTTTGGTACAAGCAACACTTCCTTATGGTCTACTGGTAGGGGGAAGGTTAAAAGGCAAATTCTAATACAAGCACACTTCAGAAAATACATACACATGGCCTAGCTCCAAAGGCGTGTTATTATATCCAATTTCTGCTGTATCTGAATATATTCAAGAATCTTATGGCTGTAGCAGTGTCCCTTCTTTATTTTTGGGTGGTTACAAATACAAATGTGGGATTTCGCAAACAGTTTTTTTTACAATTCACATTGTTCCTACTAAACAATTTAAATAAAATCCTGTTTGTGTTTCAAATGCAGGTTAAAATGTCACAACAAGTGCACAAAGGAAGCACCTCCGTGTCGTCTGCTATTTATACGCCGTAAGTCTGAGGCTTTTTGAAACCCCAAGTCCGAAAGCAAAACACACTAGGGTAAAGCACTTTGTAAAACTGTAACAAAAACAAACTGGAACCGTTTAGCCGGGCAGTGGTGGCGTTTGCTTGTGGTCTGTCACTAGATAGCGAGGGTTGCTGAATTTCCACACTAATGTGAAACTCCTTTTCCGTGGACATCGAGATGCCAGGAGGAGATTCATCAAAGCACAGACAATTGTAATTTGTCCCTTCTCTGTTTCTCCCCTATGTCATGGGTTCTCAATTTTTTTACACCTCATGGCTGACTTAGCCCACTTGGCTGTACTTTCCACGGACCACTAAATGATGGTCACGAGCCACCGGTTGAGAATGATTGCCCTGCTTTGACCTAAGAGCCATTGTATTCACGTTGCGATCTGCATTCATGCAATAAGCCTGAACGAATAATAGCGTTTAGTTTCGTTTGCGTTTTTGGTGCAACTTGCATTTCAGACGCAATATAAGATTTGGCCCCACGCATATTTAGCTGAAAACATCTTTATACATGACCAATTGTTGGTACCAACTCACCGTGTGGTTGCCTTACAACTTGTCTAAGGTCCCTCAATAATTTGAATGCAATTTGCACGAACGATGCTGCTTTATAATACCAAACAGTATAAATATTATTTGCATTTCTAGCACAATTTAGGATCATAACATGACCAAAGGGGTACTATTAGGTCAGCACAGGGCACTAATAGTCCGTTGTTATTAAAGCCAGAAAATATTTGGCAACTGAGGCTTGTTTGACCTCGTTTCCATTAGAAACTGTCCCTTTGCAAATTCGCCCGGCGATGGACTGGCGTCCCGTCGTCGGGTGTATTCCTGCCTTTCGCCCTGTGTTTCCGGGATAGGCTCCGGCTCACCGTGACCCTATATAGGATTAAGCGGTTTCAGATAATGAGCATGAGCATGAGCCTTTGCAAATTCTATAATAGCTTCAACTGTGTGCTGGATTTCAAATTTATTGTTACTTTGCCATTGTTCGTAGTTGGCCGGTATGCTAAATTCTTGAATGGGGTTGTTTTCAAAACGTGTTTTAATCACTCCCAGTTTGGTTGTATCTTCAGGTGCAATGGAGAGAGAAGGGACACTCGACACGGCTGTCCCAAAAGAACAGCTATGTAGAGCAATTCTCATGCATTTAGCCATGACAACCTACATTAGTACATAGAAAAAAAATATTAAATGTCATTTCACGAAATGCATTCATTATGACGATTAACTACAGTGGCAGAATCACTGAATTGAAATGCACCACATTGATCTTTTCGTAAACTAACGGTGCTGTTTCTTTCGTGATGTGCACAGCTGGCTTAAAACGCACCGAGTCTGTGCCCTGCGACATGAATAACAGACGTCCCCATCGCATGGTCGACTTGCATCAGAGCAAGACACTGCCCAGAGAGAAGGTACCGGTATGTTTTTAACATCAGTAACATACATCCCGGGGTCACCAGGTCAATACCCTGGCACATCTCAGTCCGCCTACGGGTACACACAGGCTCAGGTCACATGTAGTGCAGTAAAGTGTGGATGCTCATCATTTCCTAGATGTCAAATACCATCTCGAGCAGGAGTTCTCATCCTTTTTACACCTCTCTTGGCCTACTTGGGTATGGCTCCACGGACCATTAGGTGGCACTATAGGCCCACCGGTTCATAATAGCATGTCTCGAGGCATATAATAGAGCTCCCTTTATTGGAGGCCATTATGCCAGCAGTCCCATGACTAAGATATTGCAGCTTAGGATACACCTTTTACCTTTATTTCAACATAGCGTTTTCTGATGATGTCATAGCAGCCTTATCTACAGAGTGGAAATTACTTTGTTAAGGTGTGTTTTCTGGGACAGTTTGGTGCATCAAAATATAATCTGATTGTACTGCGTCCATTATTTGGTGAAAAATGCAAGCGTATGTTTAGGTATGAAATATGTGAAGGCAATTTCATTTCACGATCTGAATAAATACATTATAATGTTCAAAATAGTAGCCTTAAGGAATACGGTCACAGATCAGTCATCATGAATATTTATAATTTTGACAATGCATCGTTACATTTAAGCTTTAATTGCATGTTTTCTTCAGCCTGGTGCATAGGCGCCTCGTGAATTGCACAGACTCTAAGTGGCAGATATTAAGTGCCCTGGCGCATGCCACCAAATGTTTTATCATAAGCACGTCCTGCAGTTTGGTAATATTGTGCTCCATTAACAATAATGAGCGTCACAGCAAGGTTAACCACTGCATTTGGCAACAAAGATTAACGTCAAAGTTTTTCAATTTTGCACTTTTCGTTTTAAAGCAGGACCAAATTTCGGTGCCTTACCAGCCGGACTCCAGCAGTAACCCATCAAGCACCACCTCGTCCACGCCATCATCACCGGCCCCACACCTCATCTCCAACCCCCCCAGTGCCACACCGCCCTCCCCGTGCCTCCACCCATCTCCGCAAGCCGTGCGCCACGCCAAGCCACACTTCAACTTCGCCGGTAGCTACGTGCGCGCATCCGCACAGTATCGTGCCCTCCACACACGCTTGCTTTATGCCATCCTCCTAGGAATGCTCAAAGTAAAGGCAAGCCTTATCTACTTTCACGTCAGCGATTCACAGAGTTTGGTTGTTTGTATTGTTTTCACTCTTTAACGGTATAATTTATGTCGTCTAAAAAAGTCAGATTATGAAATTACAACTTGCTGTAAATTTACTAATGGCTGTCACCGTAGTTAGTGTTCTGTTTATCTTTTGGAAAATGTCATACTTGCTTTTCTGATCAGTCACATTGTCACCTTCACAGTACCATCATTGCTGCCCTTTATCACCATATTTTCGCCGACTTGCCATCGCTGCTGCCCTGTTCTGTCTCAGTCTGCGTCTCGTTTGTCGCTTCACTCTTTCCCTCCCCTTTTTTATCTTGCATGCTGATTGAAATCCCTTGCCTTATTCACCCCGTCTCTTGTCTACCCCCATGTCTCACCTCATGTCTCTTACTCACACTGTGTCTGTTTCAACCGTGTATGTCTTCAGTTGTGTTAGCTTTCCCTCTCACCGGTGTGCACACATTCATTGACTGCTTAGTACATAGTTTACTTGCTGATCCACTTGTATGTATGAACGGTTTGTTAGTGTCTGTGTTTACTGCTGTTTCTCACATCAGCAGCGCACTGCTTTCAACACAAGCAACAATTTGTTTTCCCGGGTAAGTCAATTTGCAAATATTCTAAAACTAGAATAAGTAATGGCACAACGTGATATTTAGAAGTCTTTTACATGAGATACATCACAACGTAGGTTTATATTCCTACACACACACCGCAAGACACGGGTCATGCAGGATTGCGTAATATACCTTACAAAATATTACAGCATCCTTCAGCTCCAAATAAGCACTGCTGTTATTTTTTGTTTAAGAAGTTTGAATGTGTCTGTGTCAACCGATATGCAGATAAATTGTAACAAACATGTTTTTCTTTCAATCTTCATAGATGTATCTCCTGAGATTCACAAGAAAACTCCACAAGTGATCCTTCATCCAGTCAGCTCCGATAATGAGTATGTATCCATAATTCAAGCACGATATGAGTCCTTTTGGGGGCATTTTCATTTGAACATTTTGTAGGAACTGTTGACATTTTTGCCTTTGTTTTGTAGGTCAAACGAAAATCAGATTCTGCCTTCTTTGCCTGGAAATCTCCCAACACTTGAAGTATGACCCACTTAATAATTTATTGCTATTTCTCATCTCCACATCACAAGTGGCATGCATGGCTGTTATCAGTGTGTGGTTTAAGCTTTACACAATAAAGGGAATCCCAGAGGTGACTTATCTGCCATGCTTGTAATGCTTTTTAAGTAATTTACAGACTTTACAAATTAAAACATCTTTTGTAATACAATTACAACCTTGTGATATTTTATAATTTTGCCGATTTTAGTTATGATCTGTGTCTCTATAAACATTATTTTTTTTATTTATCGTGTATATAACACTTTGGCCAATAAGTTTCAATATCCCCAGCAGTTTCTATTGTAGAGAGAGGCTCACAAATATAAGATAATACGTTCAAATCCTTTTTGAAGCTTGCCTAAGCCCATTATCCCTCTGGCGTCTTTGAGTACCACTTTGTGGAGATGTCCACAGCAATTGTCCAATGCACAGCAAGTCTCTGCCATAGCATTGTTGGATTTCCACTGCTGCTTCAGGCCTGTAAACTGGTGAGCACCACTTTATTGCTAATTTGAGCTTGGAATCACTTGGCTTGTTGAGAACTGTGTCGATTTAAACATTTCCACAAGGTGGCAGTAACGTCACTCAATGGCTCTTCCTTCGGCGTGTCTTCCAAAGGTTATAGAAGCTAAACGTATTATTTTAGGACAATTTTATACTATCTTTATTGCCATAAGACCACAACTATCTCAAATGTATGTTCACAGTTGGCTGAACATAATTTTACCACTGCTCATCAACATAACCTTATTGATTACAATATATCATAGCAAGTAATAGATCATTGCAGGGCGGCACGGTGGCCCAGTGGGTAGCGCTGTCGCCTCACAGCAAGAAGGCCCCGGGTTCGAATCTCGGCTCGGGTGCCTTTCTGTGTGGAGTTTGCATGTTCTCTCCCTGTGGCCGCGTGGGTTTTCGCCGGGCGCTCCGGTTTCCTCCCACAGTCCAAAGGACATGCTGCTGCATAGGTTAATTGGCTTGCAGACTAAATTGCCCGGTGATGGACTGGCGTCCCATCGTGGGTATATCCCTGCCTTGCGCCCTGTGTCTGCCGGGATAGGCTCCAGCTCACCGCAATCCTGTACAGGATTAAGCGGTTCTGACAATGTGATGAGATGAGAAGTAATATGGGCAACAACCTTCCATCACAGAAGAGACTATAATTAATTTCAACATAATTTTCAGGCAGAACCCATTAAGTGACATCATTATGACCAAATCTGCCAGAGACAAAGTAGGAATAATTTTGCATAATGCCTAGATGGGCAATCACCATGAATAGAATAAGTGCTGTGGGCTGCTGTGGAGCCACTTTGCCAGCAGAGGGCAGTGCCACAAAAGCCATTGCTGTGCTGTGCAATGGTACAACGTGTATCCTCTCTTCACCGATCCACTCTGATCAGTGTTGTGACGTATAGTCAAATAACCACCATTACTCACTGCATGTAGGGAGACCCTCATCTAACTATAAATGTGTGCAGGGTGTGTCACCTCTACAATAACGCAAAACTTCTGTCCATTAAGTGCAGCGTATGTCAGAGTACGTATTTACACTATTACGTGATTAAGAATCTCTGTGACCATTCGTTTTCTCCCAACGCATCTCCCCTTGAACGTGGCACTGGCAGATCGAGGCGAGTCCTGACCCCGAGCCGCTCTCGGATGAGGAGGATGACTTGGAGGATCTCCCGGATGCTCTGTCTCTCCGCAACTTGCCCCGCAAGCAGAGCCAGACCACCATCTTCCTGCAGGAGTGGGACATCCCTTACGAGCAGCTCGCCGTCGACGAGCTCATTGGCCGTGGACGCTTTGGAAAAGTAAGTAGTCGATTAAAGCGTCACTGGTCATGATCACGCCTGTGCTGGATGGATGCCTTGCAAAACCTTTTGCCATCTGTCACAGTTCTGCAATGTGACAATCTGCATATCATCTGCATACAAGCCTATGGGCACAGCCCCTTCCCCTGCTGTAAACAGCTGGGCTGTAGATGATTGTGACGAGAGTAACTAAGGATAAATTCCAGGATTTGAGAAGCGACTGCAGTTACGCTTCACAACTCCCACGTCAAGTGAGGTTGCCGTGCCATGGACCAAGTTGACATTACGCGTTTTATCTCTTATTACAAGCTTCAAGACACTGAGGTATTCTTTTTTGGAGTGATTAAACTTAAAAGTTATTTTCATAGCTCTGATGCTCTGCCAGATTTCCAAATAAAATATTTGTCTCATGACATGACCCCAATAGCCCCACCAGGGATAATACCTGGCAGAGACCAAAGACAAATCCTCCTTATAGCCTTAAATAGGTTGTTGAGGAAAGTACTGTTAACAAGCATCTATTAAGGCCAGCATGGCACACAGGGTCATGGGTGGCTAACACCATGCCTAGCCACCTATGTCTCCTCAGTGCTGACGTCTACAAACCACACTGGGTACACATTTAAGGCTGAGTTGATCTGGAGGAGGCCTAGGACCAGTTCAGAGATACTTTTTTCCCACCGTGTGAGCAGTGATCAAACTCGGGTTGCCAGGTTCATAGCACACTGCCCTAATCACAATGGTCATGTGCCCCACACGAAAAGGCCAAATTGTGACATACCATGCGTGAACATCGACGCACAACTACATGAACAAGACCTTTCATTTTACCATTGTCAGCCTTGGGATAAATGTTTCACATCCTATATGTGTCATCACTTTGTATTCTTTACGCTCTGTTTTCTCTGTAGACACAAATAGCTGTGCAAATGATGACCAATTATTTAACAATAATTTTCCAAAAACCCTTTTAAAAGTGATGCTAATAATTGATTTGCTAAGCGCTCATGATAAATGCATTCACTAATTTCCATCAATGTCCAAAAAATATTTAAAAAATCAAATAATAGATTGATTTAAACGAATATCATTAAATACATTACTGCCAAGGCATGTTTACACAAACTATGTTTTGATACACTTATACCCCATTAGTATGTTATCACTTACTTTTAGTATTCATTTGACTTTCACCCTTTATTCAGTACATATTATAATTGATTTACAATTCTCATTTTTTTCTTTAACTTAAATGCCGTGCACATGCCATTTGCGGGGTGATCAAAAAAAGATGCTCTCGTTTCAATTGCCTACATACAAAAAAACATTTTCTCTTACAACACTGCTTTTAAAGTCACAGCCCTGGTGGTGCTTGGGACATCTTATTCACATGAAAAACATGTTCCCTATGTTATCCCAGTGCTTCCAGTACCATTTGCAGACATCGTCTAAATTTTCCCATAAGTGCAGTTAATGTTTTTTTTTCAGTGATACTGTCCACATCAGCTGTGATTTATGCCTTGTTCAATTGTTCAACCGTATGTGCATTATGCCTGTACGCATTGGATAATAAACTCCAAAGTTGTACGTGTTCCATGACATCAAATTAAATAGTCTAAGTGAACTACTTCAATGAATGTAGGCGATTTAAACCAGGCCACCTTATTGATGACCCTGTATACATACATAAACTGCCCAAAGCTACAATGTGCTACCTCATCCCCCATCCGTGTTCGTCAACCAATGGTGTCGTGACACACAGGGAAGCTCTCATCCAGCAAGCTATTTAGATCTAAGCAATTATCCGCTATATCGTAGAGCGGTAAGGGGTATTAACATGGATGCGAATCCATGATAACTTTAAATATACATGTACATGTATAAAATGGTGTGATTACTTATGAATTGCAATGCATAAGGTCACAGTGACTCAGAACTGCAAAACTGCTGGAAGGTAAACATATTGCTTTAGATAAATAACAAAAACAAATGACAAATTTTATCTCTTCATCCCTGTTCTACGTAGATAAACAACACACTATGAGTTTTAATTTACACCCCTATATTGTGCATTGTCTGGTTTTTTTTTAGCCAGGTTACCTTTCGCTTCCATTAACCCAGACAATCAGGCATAACAAATCATAACAATCAACATTACGTGTTTACATTCACATAGCGACTTTCACCCAGAGGCCATAAAACGCTGCAGGAAATTGATGTGGGGAGGGAGGAGTGGAGGCAGTGGACAGCCGGTGCCAACCCACCGGACACCGTGTCCCAGCCAATTAACAGGGCAGCTGCTTTTGCACGCGGCCGCAGGTGTACCGTGGGCGCTGGCACGGCCAGGTGGCCATCCGCCTCATCGAGATGGAGCGGGACAACGAGGCATTCGTGAAGCTCTTCAAGCGGGAGGTGATGGCTTACCGGCAGACCCGGCACGAGAACGTGGTGCTCTTCATGGGAGCCTGCATGAACCCGCCGCACCTGGCTATCGTCACGAGGTGCGGGACACGGCGTGCGGCGGGGGGGCGGTCGTCAATCAACTTGCATAGCGCTA
>JAZEWT010000002.1:19126003-19146806 GCA_036362905.1 Mordacia mordax | reverse complement strand
GTATTGGAGACAATATATTTTATTTTAGCCTATGTTAACATAGGTATTTTTTGACATATACCGGTATAACCGACTGTAAATATACTGTGCACATGCAAGGGGAGTGGCAGTCCGGAGTGGCAGTGAGAATTGTGACAGTTTATCGACCTTTGGTTATTTTATCTGGAATTGATCCTCATTCAACATAAGTTATGCACCTCTGGTAGAGATGTATTATCTGTTCTGTGACGTGGGGTCATTAATTTTCCATGTGAAAAAAAAATACCCGCAGATTACTCAAGTGGGATTATATTTAGGAGGCATCACCCGCTACAGGCAGACCTTTGCCCATCAGCAGGCCAGGTGCTGAGTCACCTTGTGTCCACAGGGAGAGCTGCCACTGTGGTGCCCTTTAGTGTCTTTCAGATTGGATGTGGTATAGAGTGTTGTGAGACACTGGCATACAGGGGGCTAAGGTGGTTTTACATAGGTCCTCTATTCTGAATAAATAAAATAGACACGTTTTTTTTCAGAATGTAGTAAATTATTTGAATGTATTGGAAGTGATAGTGTCACCTTAGTAAGAGGGTTTATCGCGTTGTAGTACATGTAGTATAATTCATAGTAAAGTCTTTTGCCTGATTGTGCAATAAACACAATTTGATTTTAAATCGACACAACAGAACATGCTGTGGAATTATTTGTTCGATCCGTGGCATAATTCTATAATGTTACAGTAGTGGAAGAGCTGCAATAATATTGCACGAAGAGAGCTACAGAACGCAATTCAGAGGTAGAGTGGGGCAAAAGGATAAACTCTCACCAAGGTTTTTCACAGCAGCATCGGTACTGGATCACTGTGTGACTGCTTTGTCACTCGTCTGCAGTTCCTCACACCTCCCGAATCTATCTCTCTTCGAGAGCGAGCGTTGAAATTATTTTTGGACGATATTTTCCTAAAATTGTAATGGATACAGAAATGTCAGTCCGGTCTTGAGGAAAACGTCTTCTAAATCTTTGGTGAATAGCCATGGCTTCATTCTGTATCTGTGTGAAGATAAGTATATTATTACTTTCAATTTGTGACTATGAGCAATGTACCTGGAAATAGTGCCTTATTGTAACAGCCTTATTTGTTGGAAATGTATAATTATTTAAACCAATCAGTGGAAAGTCTAAAACCAAACAATTTTCACAACAATGCTCTGAACAGATTAATCAGCTACTGATGTAATTGAAATGCCTTTGTAGCGGTGTGCATGCAATGTGTTCATTAGCTCCGTAACGGTTTTAATCAATACAGAAAATAAATGCAGTTATTTTAATCTACCTTCATCTCCCCATTCCCCACCACCAGTTTGTGTAAAGGAAGGACATTATACTCTTACGTGAGAGATTCAAAAACCAACCTTGACATCAACAAGATTCGGCAAATTGCGCAAGAGATTGCCAAGGTAGGGGCAAGTGTTGTTTGCTCTCTCTTGTTTCGAAGACAATTTTACGTTAAGTGCTACATTGCCTCTGACTGTGAAAACATTATTGCACACTGGCATTTGTGGGTGACTACTGTACTGAGAATTTGTGGTGGCATGGGATAGCCAGCCTTAATCCAGAAGTGGATAGATTTTGGCTGATGAGACATCTAGCAATTCAGCTGTTACGATTTGAAAAATTGTCATGATTAGTGGTCGTGATCGTTATTCAAGAACCTCTGTTCAATAGGTTATCTTCTCTTTCATTCAGGTAGCTTAATGCCCAGGTAACAGCTAATAATTTGCATAACTAATTGATTCTGACACACGATGTGCAATATATTTTAGCGATTATTATAATTCTTGCATGCTTTGTGACTGTAGTTTTTAACTTGTAAGCACGACTGTTAAGACATTTAAAACGACTGCATCGCAAGCATTTGTTTTGAAGTCAAAAATTGTGTCCTGACAAATAATAACAGCTTGAAATCTTCAGCCATGTTCGCTGATGAATCTCAAAGCAATCATAATGCCGTGTTAGCTTGAGTTCATCATCATTATCAATACCTGCTTAATCCTATAGAGGGTCGCGGGGAGCCGGAGCCTATCCCAGCAGAGAAGACGGTGCAAGGCCTGGATATACCCAGGATATGACGCCAGTACATTGTAGGACACTATGGGCAATTTACTCAGCAGGCCAATTAAGCTAGACAGCAGCATGTCTTTAGACGGTGGGAGGAAATTGGAGTACCCGGCGAAAACCCACACAGACACGATGAGAATACGCAAACTTCATACAGAAAGGCACCCGAGTTGGGAATCAAACCCGGGGCCCTTCATGCTGTGATATTTGTGACTATCGCTACTCACTGCACCAAAGTGCCGTATTCTTGATTTCATTTCGAGTGTATTTTGTTTTCACAGGGACTCGGATACTTGCACGCCAAAGGGATTATCCATAAAGATCTAAAGTCCAAGAACATTTTCTATGATAATGGAAAAGTAGTCATAACAGACTTTGGACTGTTCAGCATATCGGGGGTTATGCAGGATGGCAGGTACATTGTCACGAAATAATTACCTTCTGCTAAATTATACATCAGACTCATTTCCCTGTGGTCTTCATTTCCAAACGTGTTCATATACCGCCAACATATGAATAATTTTACGAGGGCACTGAATGTGTATAAATTAATGCACTTTCATAATAAATGTAATCATGCACGTTAATTACAATAGTAACACTTAAGATTCATCCATCCCTGAACATACAAAATCATTCCACAGTAATTGTTTTTGTAATTGTTACCAAACGAGACAAAGCTTTGTTAAATTTGGCACGAAACAAAAAATAAAATTGTAAAAAGCCTTTGGTGCCTCTGTTTTCATTTTGCATCAAATTAGCTGAACAGCAGAGAACGTTTTCTAGTATTTAACATGCTTTCAAGTTTCATTTTGAGCATCTTTAAGCAAAACAAGTCAAATAATGGCATTCATAACAAATAAATCCTGTGGATGTCGTTGGTGCGGCTATGCTTCCTGCAAACAGGAGGGATAGTGAACTGAAGATCCCACATGGCTGGCTGTGCTACCTATCACCGGAGATCATCCGCGTCCTCTCTCCAGCCATCGATGCTGACAAACTTCCCTTCTCGAAGCCCGCTGATGTCTACGCCTTTGGGTACGCTCGCTCTATATTTTTTTGCGCTGACAATTGCATCCATAAGGTTTTAGAGAGATTTCCTTACTCTGGTATTAATTCGCCGTGTATTGAATAACTTATTTCTTCATCCTCTTTTATCACACAGTGAGATTTGTGAACGTCGAGGTTTTAATAAACTTACTCTTAATAGAGGGCGGCGCGGTGGCCCAGTGGTTAGCGCTGTCGCCTCACAGCAAGAAGGTCCCGGGTTCGAATCTCTCGGCTCGGGTGCCTTTCTGTGTGGAATTTGCATGCTCTCCCCGTGTCCGCGTGGGTTTTCGCCGGGTACTCCGGTTTCCTCCCACAGTCCAAAAGCATGCTCCTGGATAGGTTGATTGGCTCGCAGACTAAAATTGTCCCGCATTGTCCCGCAATGCCCGGCGATGGACTGGCGTCCCGTCGTCGGGTGTATTCCTGCCTTACGCCCTGTGTTTCCGGGATAGGCTCCGGCTCAGCGTGACCCTATATACGATTAAGCGGTTTCAGATAATGAGATAAGATGAGACTTTTAATAGAGAATGCAAATGAAAGAAGTCAGCAATTTTATGTAGTGGAGGCGTTTTTGTGCCCTAATGAACGTGAGGGCTGTGCTGTCTGGTGCCTCGGTGCCTGATAGGGTCACCCATGGCCGATTGGCCCCAGATGAGGGGTCAGACAAATAACGATTCAATCGACCCTAATTAAAAGAACAAACTGCTGGGATAACTTCGCTCAGACTAGGGAAACCGGGGCCCACTTCTGGAGCTAGGCCTGGGGGTGGAGCTCGCAGGCAAACACCTGGTGACCCGAGTGACCCACGTAGCTCAGTCGGGCACAGCCCCAAAATGTGACATGGGACCGACATGTCTTGTAGGCCCACCTTCTGCAAGGCAAAGCATAAGTGTCCATGTCAATACCCCTTGGGCAGCAGACAAGCAGAGTGGGTCTAAACATACTAGACCTTGTCAAGGGAAACTGGCTCTTTGAATGTGGAACATCGCCTCTCTGGGGGAATAGGAACCGGAACTTGCACAGGAGGTTGAGAGGTACCAACTGGATATAGTTGGGCTCACCTGTATGCGCAGTGTCGGCTTTGGAACCAACGTTCTTTATAGGTGTTGGACTCTCTCCTACTCTGGAGTCGCACAAAGGGAGGCGCCGAGCAGGGGTGGGGTTTACTCATCAGTTCCCTGGCTTGGTGACACTCAGTTGGAGTTTGTCCCAGTGAACGAGAGGTTATCTCAATGTAACTTCGGGTCACAGGGAGGAGGACTCGAACTGTTTTGTGTGCACACGCACCAAACAAACGCGATGCTATTGTTGTTGATTTGCCATTCATACGACGTTGTTGTTCTTTACATGCCGTCCTCTCCACAGCTCTGTGCAGCGCTTAGTGACCCCTGGGTGAAAAGCGCTCTAAAAGTGCAATTATTATTATTATTAAACAGTAGTTCAGAGTACACTACCTTCTTGCAGACAATGGGTGGGGTTCTGAAAAACACTCCACCTGGTGACTCCATAGTTCTACTGGGAGGTTTCGGTGTCCATTTGGGCAATGATGGAGAAACCTGGAGGGGTGTGATTGGGAGTAATGGTCTGCCCGATCTGAACCCGAATGGTGTTCTGTTATTGTACTTCTATGCTAATCACGGACTGTCCATAACAAACACCGTATTCGAACACAAGAAGGCTCATAAGTGTAACTGGTACTAGAGCATCTTGGGCCAAAGTTCGATGATCGACTTTGTAGTTGTCTCATCAGACCTGAGGCCTTATGTTTTGGACACTCGAATGAAGGGAGCAGCAGAGCTGTTTACCGATCACCACCTCGTGGTAATTTCAGATCAGATGTCGGGGTCGAATGCCGACAGACCCGCTAAGCCCATACGTGCAGTGAGTATTTCTGGAAATGAGTAGTGGAGGAACCTGTACAAAGCAATTTCAGTTCCCACCTCTGGAGGAGTTTCTCTCACATTCCGGAGGAGGCTAAGGACATAGATTCTCAATGGATCATGTTTAAAACCTCCATCTTGAAAGCAGCTGCTAGGAGCTGTGGCCAGAAGGAGGTAGGTGCCTGTTATGGTAGCAACCTACAGACCCGTTGGTGGACACCAGTGGTGAGGGAAGCTGTCAAGCTGAAAAAGGAGTTCTTCCAGGTTTGGTTGGCGTGGATGACTCCTGATTGAGCGGACAGGTACCGGTAGGACAGAAGGATTGCAGCTGCAGTGGTTGCATAAGTGAAAGCCCGGATATGAGAGGAGTTCAGAGAGGCTTTGGAGAAGGACTTTTAGCTGGCTTCAAAGAGGTTCTGGCAAACCATCCGATGGCTCAGGAGGGGAAAACAGGGCACCGCCCAGGCTGTTATCAGTAAGGGAGGAAGAAGTGCTGTCCTCAACTGGGGAAATTGTCAGGAAGTGGAAGGAACACTTTAAGGCAGGGCCAGAATATTCTGGGTGTCAAAACCCATCTCCTTGGCTGAAGTCAATGAGGAAGTTGGCAAAGGGCCCAGAGTGGACGATGTCCACCCGGAAACGCTGAAGGCCCTGGATGTTGTGGGGCTGTCATGGCTTACACACATTTTCAATGTCACGTGAGTGTCCGGAAGAGTACCGGTGGATTGGCGAACAGGAGTGGTGGTTCCCATTTTCAATATGGAGGAGCACAGGGTATGTTCCAACTACTGAGGGATCTCACTGCTCAGCCTCCCTGGGAATGCCTATTCCGGGGTGCTGGAAATGAGCATGCGGACGATTGTTGAACCTCGGATTCATGTGGAGGAGCAGTAAAATTACTGCTTTTCTCCACATTTGGAGGGGTTAGTTGAGGTGGCTCGGGTATCTGATAAGGATGCCTCCTAGGTGCCTCCCTCTGGAGGTGTACCAGGAACAGCCAACTGGGAGGAGACTGCGGGGCAAACCCAGGACCCATTGGAGGATTATATATTTCAGCTGGCCTGAGAACGCCTTGGAATCCCCCAGGAAGAGCTGAAGGAAGTTGCTCGGGAGAAGGACGTCTGGGCTGCTTTGCTAAGCCTGTTGCCTTCGCAACATCAGATAAGCGGCATGACAATGGAGGGATGGACAGTGGAACACGATGATAATTTATCGGCCGCTTAAGTAGGGGGACACATCATCAGCATCATGTCATCATGTTTACAATGAGTAATGAAACGGCAAAATTTAAATCTTGGTCCACTGATACCTGAAAACATTTGCCATTCGTATTCGTGACTGTTGATTGATTGAATTCCCAGCGACATCTTAACATGTGATGTAAATGCTCATGACCGTTGCAGAACGATTTGGTATGAGCTGCAGGCGCGTGACTGGCCTTTTCACGGACAACCCGCAGAGGCGATCATATGGCAGGTGGGAAACGGGCTGAAGCCGGACCCTACACCCGTCAGCATGGTGAAGGAGATCTTGGTAGGTGACACTTTCCACTTCTTTATTGTTTTGGTATTTTAATATTTTTTTGAGCTCGACTACCCAGGAAAGCCTTACCCAGTCTCAAAACACTTCTTTTGAAGTGGGCCTTGTCAAGGTTCTTCAGTAGAGAGTGATGTTGTGATGTCTTATCTCAAATTAGTAATTTGCTGGTCATTCTTAGCATTGCAATATTTGTCGAACACCCTCTTATGGTTATTTTAGCTGTGGAATGAAACTGGAAAACCCAAAGGAAACCCATGAGTATAGTGAGAAAATGTACAAACTTCATGTAGTCATGTGCTGCTGTCGGGAATCAAACCAAGGATCTTCTTGCTATGAGGCATGAGTTCCCACCTTGCTTCAGATTGCCACAGAAGTGTCTGGTTGTGCCAGTCCCTGCCCTGTTGGTAAGAAATCACCAAACACATTTAACAAGGAAACCTTAAAAAATTTGATCAATCCCCATGATATGGCTATAGCTTGGGAGACTTGTGTAAGTCCCCTGGATAAACATTGGTCCATGAAATATTATAATCTCATCTCATCTCATTGTCTGAAACCGCTTAGTCCTATACAGGGTCACGGTGAAGCCGGAGCCTATCCCGGCAGACACAGGGCGCAAGTCAAGGATATACCGACGATGGGACGCCAGTCCATCGCCGGGCACTGCGGGGCAATTTAGCCTGCGAACCAATCAACCTATGTAGCAGCATGCTTTTTGGACTGTGGGAGGAAACCGGAGTGCCCGGCGAAAACCCACGCGGACACGGGGAGAGCATGCAAACTCCACACAGAAAGGCACCCGAGCCGAGAGATTGGCACCCGAGCCGAGAGATTCGAACCCGGGAGCTTCTTGCTGTGAGGCGACAGCGCTAACCACTGGGCCACCGCGCCGCCCGAAATATTATAATATAAAAGTCTATTTAATCACTTAATATTGGAATATTATTGCGCACTTTAGACTGAATTTAAACTGTGAAATAGCTTATTTCAGATTTCAGTCGGTCAGTTTTTTTATTTTAGCTGGAAGGAACCATTGAGCCATATTACTCTTTTTAACAATTGTCCAGCGGGGAGGGGTTAGCAACAAACAACATCTGAGGACACCGGAGGCAGTTTAATCTGGAGAATTAATCTAGGCAGCATGTCTTTCATTGGAGCAAATCAGGGTACCTGAAAAAAAAAACACGCAGAGACAAGTAGAACATGCAAACTCCACACAGAATCACACCCGAGCCAGAAATCAAACCTGGGCCCTTGTTGCTGTGAGGTGGTAATAGTACTCACTGCAACACCGTGCCGGCGTATTTGTCAAAAAATGTATTTGTTACTTCTCTACTTCATTATGGGTAGAACATATCTTGAGAAGTACCCTGAATAGTAATGAAAGTAATATTAATATGTAAGCTTATGACATTTACTCCAGTTGTATTTTTTGTGCAACTTGTGGAGCACCCTGTAAGAATAAATGAAATATATATATTTTTTATCTCTTTAAGAGATAATTTAAATTGGCAAAACCAGCAGCGGGAAGTATTTAGTACAATCGTGACGCTAACTCCAGTGTACGGTTCCAAACCCTTCGCATTGGTTATCATTAATGGGGGCAATGTTTGGTGGTTGCTGGAGTAACAATTTCCATTATCATGCAAATATATAATTCGTACCCCAATGCGTAGGATACGTGTACATTTGCATATATAGTATATTACCCTATTTAATTTAGCAAAAAAATGTCAATGTGCATTCAATGTACGTGATATTACTCTACACTTCCTTGCAATGCAAGAAAAATGTATTAAAATCCGTTAGTCAGGCAAAGGTTATTTCATAGCCTGCGTACATAAAGATGTGTTTGTAATAGCTGTTACAGCAGACTTCATGTGTGTAAACCCCTGCGTGCGCATGTGTTTTAGGACATTATCCTGGCATGCTGGTCCAACGACCCAGAGGAGAGACCGACCTTCACACAGCTTATGGAAATGATTGAGAAACTTCCCAAACTTAATCGCCGCCGCTCTCATCCCTGCCACTTTTGGAAGTCTGCAGAGTGAGTTTTTGAATGTGTGTGTTAAAATGTAATGGCTCGATCGTTTAAATTTGTCTTGCTCTGCGCTAGTCTCAGAATGGTTAATTTCGGCTGACTTTTGTACGCGTTACGAGAGTTGCAAGTCCATGTTGAAATATTGTTTTAAAAGTTTTGGGTTATGGCACACTCGCCTGCGATGACATAACCCAAGAATGTATGCAGGTCCTGTCAGATCTTTGAAGCTTAGCAAGGGTTTGAGCCCTGGATAGTGATTGGATTTGTTGACCAACACGCATAAAACAGGTGCAGTAGGTGTCGTTGTAAGTTGAGGGCTGTGCAGCATTATGCACTGTTGATCTGTAGCTCTCCCAACTATCTTCATTTGGTAATTTTATTTTATCTGAGAATAATATATATACATATCATTGTAACTATTAGGTGATGCCTATTGCTCTCTGTGGTGTGCAAGAGGAAACTTGGAAGAGTTATGAGAAGCAGGTGGTCTGTGATACCTCCTCCTGCTGCGTGTGCTCTGCCACGGGTTGTACACGGCTGTGCGAGACCAGCTCTCTTGTATTTAATCTATCTCTGTAGGCTAATGCACGAACATTTAAATGTACGCAACTGCTGCAGCTGCCATTACCACATGTTTCTATAACAACCGTGTTAAGAACATTTAACCATATTACTGCTGTGCAATACGGTGGCCCAGTGGGTAGCGCTGTCGCCTCACAGCAAGAAGGTCCCGGGTTCGAATCTCGGCTCGGGTGCCTTTCTGTCTGGAGTTTGCATGCTCTCTCCCCGTGTGTCCGCGTGGGTTTTTGCCGGGCACTCCGTTTTCCTCCCACAATTCAAAAACATGCTACTGCAGAGGTTAATTGGCTTCCGGACTAAATTGCACGCAGTTGCCGGTGATGGACTGGCGTCCCATCGTGGGTGTATCCCTGCCTTGTGCCCTGTATCTGCCGGGACAGGCTCTGGCTCACCGCGACCCTGTACAGGACTAAGTGGTTTCTGACAATGAGATGAGACTACTGTGCAGTATCACATTAATTAGAACATCCCCAAGTTGAGTCACTTAAACATCTGAAGACTGCCAGAATGCCAACACCAAATCTTTTTTCGAATTATATGATGTTTTGTTAATAAAACCCTCAAAGACTTAGCATTGTGATATTTATGTACTGGAGTTTAACAGTGCAGGGCGGCGCGGTGGCGCAGTGGTTAACGCTGACGCCTCACAGCAAGAAGGTCCCGGGTTCGAGTCTCTCGGCTCCGGTGCCTTTCTGTGTGGAGTTTGCATGCTCTCCCCGTGTCCGCGTGGGTTTTCACCGGGTACTCCGGTTTCCTCCCACAGTCCAAAAGCATGCTCCTGGATAGGTTGATTGGCTCGCAGACTAAAATTGTCCCGCAATGCCTGTCGATGGACCGGCGTCCCGTCGTCGGGTGTATTCCTGCCTTGCGCCCTGTGTTTCCGGGATAGGCTCCGGCTTCACCGTGACCCTATATAGGATTAAGCGGTTTCAGATAATGAGATGAGATGAGATGAGTTTAACAGTGTTCCCTATCCTAACACTCCTGTTTGTCCATTGCAGGTTATAGCATTCTGCTGTTGTCGTAGCAGGCAGGTGATTGCTCAGAAGAACCACGATGGCTGGGTGTGGGAGGGATGGGGGAAATGTATTAGACATGAATACAAATAACTTACATGGAACAATAAAAAAAACACCTTATTTGAAGATGCGACTGCAACGGAGCAAGTTAAAATTAAAGGCATGTGCGAGTATGGTATTCTATAAGGAGCTTGCAATGAGTCGTTATTACCTTGCATTTTCATTTTCAATTCCTGTGCTGTTTCTCTAATGACGAAAGCAAACGCGTTTACTGATATCCCCCACCCACATAGTTGTCCTTGCTGTAATTTAGGTGTGTGTTACTAGAAACCTCCTCTGCACTCGTCAAATACTTATCGTTTGGAGAGTAACCAAAAGCTGTTGCACCAGCAAAAGGCTCTGTTTGCCCAAGTTTTGGAATTCCCCGGAGAAGAAATACAAATCTTTTCAAGCGAACTACTCAACTCAAAATATTGTATACACATCGGTGGCTGTTACAGCCTCTGAAAAGTACTGTGGGAACAAAATAGTTATTGATGAAATTGATGAAATTGATGAATATGTTGTTTGGAACGCTGGAATTGAGTGAGTTTACAGAGAGCATTCGACTGCACCTTCAAGTACAACCCGAAGCTTTTTTTGATGGAACAGCATGGCCTGGGTTGTGTAAAATAAGGCACAGACAAGTCTAAATCAGTATACGAGCAACAAGCAAGTCGGGCTGCTGACCAACTCTGAAATAACCTGAGCCTGTTTCACTGGACATTTAAACGTGGAGTTTGGAAGAAGACTTGTGACTCCCAAGCACAAGATTGTTGAAATGCAATGCCACAAAATATACTGGGAAGCTTTTAAAATATACACATTTAAATATATATATTTCTGCCACAACACATTTCATTCTCACAAAGAATACATATGTTTGGCCATGCGGCCTCTGGATTTGCGAGGTTTACTATTGAGTACAATCGACTACAGGACACGTCAAAAGCATTCCGTTAACGCAACCTCCGGGGAGATTAATATGCAGAAAGTACAGCTGCTGGCTTAAAAATGACTGGCTTGGTTAAAATCCCTAGCCGTTTCTCCAGTGAGTTTCAATGTGCGTGTGTGTTGACGCGTCGCTTGGGCACATAGACTACGTGTGTGATGCGCACCCTGCTTGGCTGGAAAGACTGGTTGGTGTTGGATGGTGATCATTCTAAAAAAAAAAAATCGCTTCTGCATCCAAACACCCTAGGGCAACACATAGTTTATTTTTCACAATGCATTTGTATCACTCAAGAATCATGTTTGTAGCTAGTGCCAAATATCTACACAGACATTGATGCCTTTGACTAGTTTCCACTACATTGCATTTAGTAAAAAATATATATATACAAAGGTGTAATAATTCTATCTTGCATTTAAATCAAGATTGTTTTCAAAAACGTGCCATTTTAAATTAATTTATGGATTGCAGACATCACAGTGGCTGGCCAAATGATATATAAAAAAAAATACGAGTGGCCTCCCTTCATGCAAGCGTTCATCATGATTAAAAGCCGTCACAATGGATAAGATAACTAGTGGTTTATGCTCTGTTTAAAGAAAATAAATCAAAGTAATGTAGCGGAGCAATGTTGCACTATAACATAGCAATTGTTACTGTGAAACTATTGAGATCTTGTGTGTGCATGTTAAATGGCCCTTAGGTTTTCTTGCAGTGGTGCAGTGGCATTGCTCAAAAAAATACGGCGTTTTGAGTGGAGGAGATGTTCTTTACGAGATGCTTGATCCTATAGGGCTGCGATACTAATCAGCAATATGGAAATGTATTTGAAATGTTATATGAAGTGTAAAAAAGGGTGGGTGTATGTCTTCGCGTAAGGATAGGCTCAAGGCTTCAATTGTATTTAATGTACAATGAGATCTGTTATTCCAACTTTGAGTGGGACCAAACTATTGGCATGGTTTTGTTTGAATTGCAGATAAAGGTGACTGCAATATTATTTTAAAACGTCATTTTTTTTAAAGGAAAATCTAAATCGATTCAGCTGTGAGCGGAAAGAGACATGTACGTCGTAGCGTAAACTGAACGGGTCTGCGTCACTGCAAAGAAAAGTTCTGTTGTGAAAAATTTGTACGTGCCATTTGATGGCAAGGCGAGGTGTACAATGGCATATTTAAAATTGGGTAAATTAATGTACATTTTGTTTTTAAAAAAAGAACCTTTTGTCCATTTTGTTTGTATATAGACGTGAATAAGTTCCAGTGTGGGGGCAAATGTGACTTCTGCATGCAGTTTTAAACGAGCCACTGAAACGTGTCGTGCATTTTCCACAATTGAATAAATGGCCCATTATTACTTCCGTTCAATCACAAATTGTTCACTTTTTAAAAGCACTGTTAATTGAAATATTGTGATACATCAATTACTTTCTTCACTTTTATTTAACCATGAATAAATTACAGTGTGACTTTAACAATCTCCACACACGTACAATTTTTTGTTGTTAAACTACTAAGCTAAACAAAACATTACTGAAATTTACATTTTTGGCTGTGGGTTTTTTTGTTACCGTAAACCATACTGTAGTATTCATTTGTGGATCTTAAATGTGTTAACAGCGCCCGCGCCTTTGTTAATATCTGTATTTTGTTACTGGAGCTGAGTGTAACTGGTGGCCCGTATTTAAACTATCACGTTGCACGTTTTTAATTATAGCTTGATGCCATGATATTGGTACTAATGTACTCAGCTGTGAACTTCTATTAGTCTTAATTGTGCATTCACATGAGGACAAAGTTGACAGTTTGAGTTGGGAAGATGTGACTATCTCACCACCTGAATATTTTACATCAACTGTACATTTTGTATAAAACAAAGTTTATAATATTTTCTATACGTGCGTTATTTGGTTTACCATATTAAGTTAAGAGATATTTATAGGGTTGTCATGTCCTTGCATTTGTGTCCTTGCTGTCGTGTTTGTTATTTTCAAGTGTTTGGTGATGCATTTGATCAATGCTTCCAGCATGTGCCGTTATTGTTATTGAAGACCTTGTGTTCACTGGACCTGTCATTGTTTACATTAAATAAAGTTTGCATCCGAAACCTTAACCCAACGGTGATGGACTGGCGTCCCGTCGTCGGGTGTATTCTTGCCTTACGCCCTGTGTTTCCGGGATAGGCTCCGGCTCACCGTGACCCTATATAGGTTTAAGCGGTTTCAGATAATGAGATGAGACCTTAACCCAACCTTTTCTCATTGAAAGCTTTAAGGCAAGGCAGCTTTTAACATTATCAGAATTTAACTTACAATTAGGGTGGCGCGGTGGCCCAGTGGTTAGCGCTGTCGCCTCACAGCAAGAAGGTCCCGGGTTCGAATCTCTTGGCTTGGGTGCCTTTCTGTGTGGAGTTTGCATGCTCTCCCCGTGTCCGCGTGGGTTTTTGCCGGGCACTCCGGTTTCCTCCCACAGTCCAAAAAGCATGCTGCTACATAGGTTGATTGGCTCGCAGGCTGAATTGCCCCGCAGTGCCCGGCGATGGACTGGCGTCCCATCGTCGGTATATCCTTGCCTTGCGCCCTGTGTCTGCCGGGATAGGCTCTGGCTTCACCGTGACCCTGTATAGGACTAAGCGGTTTCAGACAATGAGATGAGATGAGAACTTACAATTATATTATAAACCATCACATTTTTGTAAGCTGTTGTCTTCATAGACATTCGGCTCATCACACCATAATGTAAGTGGCATTTTTTCGTGCCCTTCAGCGCGACAAAAATTCACATTACGATCACACGAATTAAGTTGCAAAGAACTTCTCAAAACCTAACTAATTAGTATTATTGTCTGATTGGTCATTAGTGCACTTGCGTGTCGAGTGCCTGCTTGCTGTATTAAATTCAATGTTGCCTCCGAAATAGTGATATTTTTTCAAGCACACATTTTGTGTGGATGTAAATTGCTTCGTGCAAAAAAAGCCATTCTAAACCAGTGCCATGTGCAAATTTACAAAATTATCCACAATTATGAGATTGTCTCTGCATGAGCGCATGCGAGAGAGGCATACGCTAGAGCCCGCAATGTTCTGTCTCGGTCAGTCCCTCGCAAGGAAAAACCTGGCATGGATGATATCGATTTAGTTTTTTCATTTAAAAATAGATTGAATGCCCCTATGCTCTCGGTTTACAAAGCACCTTTCATATTGTACACACGATTTCTTTCACCTCGTAATAGCATTTCCTGCAAAAAAAACATTTTACACTACCTCCAAACAAACGCATTTATGTTATCTTTGGGCACATATTGCAATTACCCCATCCTATACAATTTAAATGCAACGGAGCGTAGTGATGAGCACAACTGGGAAATAACTTATCCTGTGCCACAACCAAACGACACCGCACAAAAGGTTAGTAAGCATCGCGAATAACAAATCAAAGCTGGGTGTGACTTGCAGTGTCAACCTTTATCGGTTGGCGTTACTCGGTGGCGGATCACGAGATAATCCCGTAGCAAGCGTGATTTGCCGTGCACTGACAGTGTGCCGTCGTGTGGCTTGGATGCACAAGCTGTGCGATGCACCCTGACTTTACTACGGTGAGTTTGTCATCTATGCGATGCTCTGCGCTGCGCGGTGTCCCATTTGAACTTAGCGGGAGTTTGACTGGTTTACGCCTGTGCTGAGCTGGACATCCATCCACCCATCCATTTTCCACACCGCTTGTCCTGGTGAGGGTCGCCGTGTGAGCTGGAGATGTCCTCGACATTTCATACGGACTTCGACAGCCCGTTTTGTTCACTGCTGAGTTAGGGTCCCCACCACCGCCTTTGGGCTGAGGGATGTTTGACCATACTTGTGCTTTGATGACATACTTTGTTGTTTAAGAAATGCCATCAAAATAAAACATCTTCATTTGTACCGTGATATCTAGAGTGCAACTCTAATAGGGTAGTATATATAAATGCAACCCCCTCTCGTGTTACCTTTCACGTTTATGTGGCAGCGCTATGGGATACTGCCTGGGCACATTCTGCTAACATTTCCTATCCACTATAGTTTTCTTGGGCGGTGCAGTGGTTAGCGCTGACGCCTCACAGCAAGAAGGTCCCGGGTTCGAATCTCTCGGCTCGGGTGCCTTTCTGTGTGGAGTTTGCATGCTCTCCCCGTGTCCGCGTGGGTTTTCGCCGGGTAGTCCGGTTTCCTCCCACAGTCCAAAAGCATGCTCCTGGATAGGTTGATTGGCTCGCAGACTAAAATCGTCCCGCAATGCCCGGCGATGGACTGGCGTCCCGTCGTCGGGTGTATTCCTGCCTTACGCCCTGTGTTCCCGGGATAGGCTCCGGCTCACCGTGACCCTATATAGGATTAAGCGGTTTCAGATAATGAGATGAGATGAGATAGTTTTCTTCCCAAGACTTTGTTTTTCTAATTCCTATTTTTTTACATTCTCATTCTTCAGTTTTATTTTATGTGTATGTAATTGATTTTAGTTTAGACATTTCAATAAGCTTATTTCTCTCTAATGTTCGGTATGTAGCATTCAGCGCATTCATTCATTATCATCACCCGAATAAACCTGCAGAGTTGCGGGGGGGACTGAAGCCTAGACCGGCGAACAAGGTGGGGGAATACCCAGGATGTGACGCCAGTACATCGCAGGGCACACATTTTGGGGCAATTTACTTAGCCCACCAATTACTTCAGGCAGCAGCGTGTCTTTGGGCGGTGGGAGGAAACCGGAGTACCCTACGAAAACCCATGCGGATACGGGGAGAACACGTAAAAACTCCACGCAGAAAGGCCTCCTAGCCAGGAATCGAACCCGGGAGGTTTTCTTACCGTCAGTCAACAGCGCCACCCACTGCGCCACCCACTGCCACCGTGCTGCCTACATTGAGCACAGCGCCAAATAATTATGGCCGTTACATAGCTACAATTGGCATTTCCTAATCTGTGTAGAGTGTAATTGTATACTGGTGTATGTTACGTTACGTGTTCCCACTTCAAACAAACACATTCCCTTCTGTGGAAAAAAAAAACACATTCTAATTATTTACCATACAGGTAATAATACAGGATATGTCATTCATGTTTGACACACCAGGACATGTCAATAGCGCTACATTGGATGTGGGTTTTTTTTATGTGTGTCAGTCTTGAAAGCCATCGGCGACTATTGTCTATCCGTTGCTGGGCAAGGGCTTGCCCATGCAAACATCGATCAGTGCATTACCTGCAGCCAGGAATATAAATTAACCATCAGAGCGGAGCGGTGGCACGTGGGTTCTTGGACTGTACGATGGACCTGAAGACCTGGATTCCTGGCCACTCCCTGGTGATTGATTGCAAATACAATTGGTGCTGGGCGCCCTGTTTCTTCATTAGCTCACCTTGACCAACATTGCGGGCGAACGTCTGTTCAAAGGAACCCCGTTACATGGCACAGGGAGACCGTCATACAGCGTGAGACTGGTAGTGGACCCTGTTATATACCATTACTGACTACAAACAACGCCACATTGCCTTGTGATGTTATATATTGTTTACTTTTTTTAGTTCGAAGGTTCGCTGTATTGTATGAATTCCACATCCGTAGCTTGCAAGCCCACTAGGCAGTTTCTGCTGTAATAATACACATTTATCTTTCTAATAAACAAATGCAACAGATTACACATTTGTAACCAAAAGCTAAACCTAACCGTCCTTTCCTTGGCATAAAACAATCTCAAACGCCTCAATACTGGCACATGCCCACAGCACGCAGTGCCTTGTATAGATTATTCAAAGAACGGCAAGAGTTATTTTCAAATGACCGCTGCAAGCATTGTCACGAGTGGAACTGGCTTGAGCGTTTGCTACCTTTGATCACTTCATAACACCGTGATAATATATGATGGATTGTCGCACCCCGTAATTTTACGTTAGCTTATTAATGCCCAGTGGACACATTATCCTCTATCCTGCAGCGTAGTTGCCGCGGGCCATGTGAAAATCACGATAATTATAGATGACCACCACACCGAGACACATCAAGTGCATCTGTGCGCGCAGAATTCGAGCGACTGCTTTAATAACAATAAATACAGTCCATAACGCGCGTGGCACATATCCATGTAATCGCTACGGTATTCATTCGAAGAAAGAAGAACTCAGAAGCGCGAGGTATCTTGCAGAAGTGGGGGGGGGTCGGGGGGTGGGTGGTCAAGCCATACAGTTAGCCGGCGCCAACTCGCCAGACACTGTGTCCTATACATTACGATGTAATTGGCCAATTAACTAATAAGTGGGGGGTTTTTTAGCTGTGATAAAAAAAAAACGGAGAACACGGAGGAAACCAACGCTAAACAGGGGAGAACACCCAAACTCTACGTAGAAAAGCGCCCAATCCAGGAATCGAACTGCCCCCGGCAGAACTTTCTTTATCATCTTGTCAGAAACCGCTAATCCTGTACAGGGTCGCGGTGAGCCGGAGCCAGAGCCTATCCTGGCAGACACAGGGCACAAGGCAGGGATATACCCAGGATCTGACGCCAGTCAATCACCGGGCACTGCGGACAATTTAGTCTGCAAGCCAATTAACCTACGCAGCGGCATATTTTTTAGGCTGTGGAAGGAAAGCGGAGTGCCCGACGACAACCCACGTGGACACGGGGAGAACTCGCAAACTCCACACAGAAAGGCACCCGAGCCAAGATTCGAACCCGGGCTCTTCTTGCTGTGAGGCGACAGCGCTGCCCACTGGGCCACCGTGCCGCCCAGACTTTCTTTCTGTGAGCCGTGAATGTTTCCACTGCACAGACACCCCACTTTGACTACAAAGCAAAGTAAAATTGCATTGAAATGATTCACCTTTCGTCAGCTTATGCTCCGACGTGTATTTGCTAAAGCATAGAAAAATATAATTAGAGCCTGAGGACAGATGGTAATTAGAGATTTTTTACTTTCGTTTGAATTCAAAAGTATTGCGGAACTAAAGCAGAGGCATCCCAATTTGTTCCTAGTTTTAAGTAATCATTGCTAATCAACACTTCATCGGTAACAACGCAGCAGGGAGTTGCAATGCTGCGTGTTTCAATTTGATTAAAGAAAGTGCAGGGATTGTGCCTCAAGTCCCACACTGCAAGTGAACTCAGTGGGTTGGGTTTCAGTCTCAGTCGGTTAGCTCATGTTTTCATTTAAGCTGAAAGGAACTGTCGAGCTGTGTATCCCTTTTTAATAGCAGCCTCGAGTAATGATGTAAGTTTTCACGGCTCGATGCATGATGATTGCTTCGAAAAGCTGCTCTCTCGGGACAGCCGCGTCGATGGCTCTCTCTCTCTCCTCTCCTCACGACGTTTCGCCTCACACGTTAGAGGCATCCTCAGGCGCAGTATGCGTGTGTAGTGCCTGTTGCACCTTTATATATGTGGGAACTATGTATGTGTCGAGTCATCTTTTGTTGTGTGGGGTCTACATCTGAATCACATTAACACTTATCGCCTTATCCTATTCACATCCAAGCACTGCGATAACCCCCTCCTGCTTTGTCTGTGGCTCGTCCCCTAAATTGCATCTCATGAAAGAACTTCCCACACACCTAGGCGATCCCCCTCTGATGTCCACACCCAATAGCTCTATATCTGTGCATTACTGACTTCAATAACTGGCCTCCAGGATTGGCTGAGCTTTATATTCATTTCACTTCCTCGCAGTTGCTGCAAGGGATGCAATATACGCCTTCTGTCTGTAACGGTAGTCAGTCTTTAGGTGATTTGAGTACGTCTTGTATCTCCTGGTGGGTTGTGAAGACTGTTTTAATTTTATATTTTTGCAGGTATTTGCTAATTTTGTCTGTGGTGCCTTTCACATATGGCAGGAAAGCACGCGTCTTGATATCTTCCTCCTCATTTTCTTGCTGTTTCTGTCTACATTCTCTTGTTATGGCACGTTGGATTTCTGTTTTTGTGTATCCATTGCTCGCTAGTGCTTGTTGTTGTTGTAGCTCCTCTCTTAGATGTTGTTTGTCTGAAAAAAATTTGACCAGAGGGTTGGTTAAGGTGTGAAGTGTCCCCCGTTTCTGTTTCGGGTGATGGTGAGACTCCACGTGTAAATACCTGTCCGTATGTGTTGTCTTCCTGTATACAGTGTGGCTGAGCGTCCCCTCTGCGTTTCTCTTTACCAGTACGTCCAGGAACGGAATTTGGCCGTTTTCTTCTATTTCCATGGTGAACTTGATGTTCGGGTGTATGGAGTTTAAGTGACCAAGGAATTCCTCTAGCTTCTGTCTTCCGTGTGGCCATATGACGAATGTGTCATCAATGTATCGATACCAGTGGGTAGGTTTTAGTGTGGATAAGTTTATGGCTTCTTCCTCAAAATTGCTGAGATACAGGTTGGCTGCTGCGGGTGAGGGCGACTAGAGGGCATGGTGAGCAAGTTCTAACATCTTAGGGCACCTGGAGAAATTGAATCAGGGCAATTAACCTACGTAGCATGTATTTGGACTGTGGGGAGGACACCGGAGTACCCATCGAAAACCCACGCGGACACGGGGAGAAAATGAAAACGCAACATAGAAAGGTACTCGAGCCCGGAATCGAACCCAGGGGTATTGCTTTGAGGCAGCAGTGCTACTCACTGCGGCATCACGCCGCCCCAAAATAATATCTGAACTTTGTCTTAACCCCTGTCCCAACCCACCCTCACCAGCAACCTGTGTAGTGAAATACATGTTGAGTCAAATGACCCCCACGAATAACGTGGCCTGAGTAGGCCTTCATCAAAAGCAAGTTAATTATTAGATGTTATGATGATTGCTTCGAAAAGCTGCTCTCTCGGGACAGCCGCGTCGATCGCTCCCTCTCCCCCCATCGCGACGTTTCACCTCACACGTCAGAGGCATCCTCAGGCAGCTTTTCGAAGCAATCATCATGCATCGAGCGTGGAAACCTACATCATTATATTCGATGTTATCTTTAGCAATCAAACAAACATTTCAAGCTCAAGAGCCGAAATACGCACTAACACTTCATAATTGAGAAAAAGTTTCGTCTGTCCATCGATATAGTCCTTCTAATACAATATAAGATGTAAATGAAACCTTTGTGGCTGCTATCTGCCAGAAATCCATTCGTGTAATTCTGAATTTAGTTAGAGGGTACAATAGGCAATATTGCCCACTCAAAAGTATTATTTTACAGCAGATGCTTAGGAAAATCGAGTTTCATATTTTCACCTAGGGATATATTACTGTGACCTTCATTTCAAACAGAGCCCTGGTGTCTGATCCTGTAAAGTTCAAATATCTACCATTCCCAGTATTGCAACTCGAGATATCCACGTACTCGTGAGTCACTACTTAACAACAAATCACTCAAATTAAATAATTAACAACGCTGCTAGATGAAGTTCTCCCCGTATTGTGCTGGTCACGATGGCGTTGTTTCCCGCGTGGCGGCAGCCAGAGCTCTATGCAGCACTTTGTGACCCTCGGGTGAAAAGTGCTCGAAAGACATTGTGTCTCAAATGGTGAAGTCGGGCGTAACCTGGGCTGGTTCCGATATCGCTCGCCACTGATGTCAGGCCTAAGTTGGGAAGGAAATGCAGGTCACTGGTTTCATAGCACTTAAATTA
>JAZEWT010000002.1:19078691-19092419 GCA_036362905.1 Mordacia mordax | reverse complement strand
CCTGTGTTTCCGGGATAGGCTCCGGCTCACCGTGACCCTATATAGGATTAAGCGGTTTCAGATAGTGAGATGAGATAAATATATATGGGTGGCGCCATGGCGCGGTGGCGCAGTGAGTGGTGCCGTCACAGCAAGAAAGACCCGGGTTCGATGCCCGGCTCGGATGGCTTTCTGTGTGGAGTTTGCGACTTCTCTCTCCCCGTGTCCGCGTGGGGTTTCACCGCGTGCTCTGATTTCCTCCCACTGTCCAAATACGCACTGCTTCCTATGTTAATTAGCCTGCTGAGTAAATTTTCCTGAAAAGTGTGCCCTGCGATGTACTGGCGTGACATCCTGGGTACAGGCCCGCCTTGCGCCCTGTGTCTGCCGGGATAAGCTCCGGCCCCCCGCGACACTGAACTGATATTAGTAATGATCGTGACAAATTTAAATATTTTCCTTCGAATTTAGCAAAGCCGTGGAGTGATGGTTAGCGTGCTGCGTTACGAGTGATTGTCGAGCAGGTCCTGTCTGCCCTTCTCATATCCAACCTGCAATGGTAAAATATAAGCAATGGTAAAATAAACCCCTATAGAAATCACGATTTAAAAAAAAAATTGACAACCACCAACAGGACCGTGTTTCAACGACCGCCCCATCGCTCTGCAGCACAGATAACGAAATCCACCTCGACGAGGTGAATTTGATTATCTCTCCAAAGAGAAGGGATTGAGCTCATGGAATCTCATTAATGTGGCTCACTCGGGCTGACCCGCGCTCCCGGCTGCCCCCCAAGGCAGGTACCACGCGGCTCATCGCTCACAATTAACGAGGAGGCGGTGTCTACACCACTGATGGAACCCCCCACAACCTCCCCTAATTGCCAAGGGGGGCAACGCGGAGCTGCCGGGGCCAAGGTCGCCTTGGTGGTGGTGCGTGCACGGCACGGGCCTCGCACACTCTGCACGCACGATTGCGTTCAGGCGGTCGCTTTGTCGATTTCATTCAATTTGGCGATGGTTCATTGAGCGTATTCCAATTTACGTTTTTTATCCTCAGAATAATGTTTTTTTTTTCTAGGCAACGACCTTCTACAAATTGGCAATTGCACTCATTATACGCTAAATAAATCTAACAAGATTTCTTATGGGCGGCACCGTGGCTCAGTGGGTAGCGCTGTCGCCCCACAGCAAGAAGGTCCCGAGTTTGAATCTCGGCTCGGGTGCCTTTCTGTGTGGAGTTTGCATGTTCTCTCTCCCTGTGTCCGCGTGGGTTATCGCCGGGCACTCCGGTTTCCTCCCACAGTCCAAAAAACATGCTGCTGCATAGGTTAATTTGCTCGCAGACTATACCATCGTGGGTATATCCTTACCTTTCGCCCTGCGTCTGCCGGGATAGGCTCCGGCTCACCGCGACCCTGTACAGGATTACGCGGTTCTGACAATGAGATGAGATGTTTGGTAACTCTGTATGCACACAAGGGAGATATTTTATTGGACATTAGAGGGCAGTGAAGCAAAGTTCAGCTGTTATATTCTCATTCGTCCAGCAGTGGATTAACTAGGGGGCGACCAGTAAAGCGTCGGGCCATAATTGGCCCCGTGTCGCTCAACGTTAAGCCAACGTCAACCCCAATGTTTGCAATCAGACTGCCGAATTAAGATTGAAACCAAACTCGTTTCAGTAGCTGGACAGCTTGCTTGCCCGTTTGGTAGGCTCGTCTCTGCGTGGGCCCTGAAGGCTCAATTTGTTCCAGAGAGGCTCCTCCGGTGCCTAATGGATTGTATGAGCACTGATTGCCAATGCGGCTCAGTTTGCCTTTGCCACTCAAAATGGTGATTGATTATTAGGGAACTCATCAGCTCAGCAAATATCCCTGACACCGAGCGTGGCACCCGTGTGTCTGGCGATACCACCGCGGCTCTGCGTGGACAATTCACCGGGAATGCGTGGAGTCCCGTCTGCAGAGATCGGAAGCAAACCTTCGTTGATTTATTTAAATTTGTGCCACGTAATTATTCCAAGAAACGGCCAGAGCCCGGCTATTACGGATCACCAGCGCATGCACTGTAAGCGTATCGCTGCTAATTCCTCCGCTGCCGCCTCGCTTTAGAATCGTGCAATCGCTGCTGCGGAGTTTGTGTTCCACTGTAATTAATTCTGTAATTAGTGTAATTCTTTAATTAGATAATGAGCCACGGCTGCACCGAGCGAGACCTGACTCATTACGATCGGCAATCGGTAAGGGGGGGCTGGGCCTGGGTGGGGGGAGGGGGGGCGCGCGTTGACGTCACCGCCGTGACTCACTGGGCGTGCGTCGTCGCGCACTACTTCTCAGCCGCGGCGGAGCACAGCGACTTCCCTCCCCCGACCCCACCACAATGTTGGCGGGCGGCCACGTGAAGCGGTCAACACGGCGGGTATCGCTCCGCCGAAAATAGGCGACCGGAACTCCTTTTCAATAGCTTTTCTCCCCCCTCTCAGCCTTTGCTCAGCCGCGGTCGAATGCGACGCAAGTTCGATTTTTTTTTTAAAAAGCAACAACACAAAAACACCCCCTCCGCTAAAGATACAACTCATTAAACAAGGCCGACGATTCCGACAACGCGGGGGGGCCTGCCCGCTTGGTGAGTGGCGACCGGCCGACCGACCGGCCGGCCGACGCCGCCGCAGTTGTTGGTCATAGAGACGACGCAGTCGTAGATCGGCGCGGCGGTGAGAGGAGTCATCCTTTATTATTGCCAATGTTGTTAAGTCTACGTTTTTAATACGTGAGCGCGTGTTGTCGCGTAAGTTCGAGAGACGTAATCGTCAAGGGGTTTTGTTTGTAATTGCAAAGAGTATCGCTTGGAGGCAATAACCCCAACCGTCCCCCCCTTTGATAATGTATTATAGTCTAGAATTTTAAGGCCTATGGTGATCTCTACGCGTTCGCTCACTGCGTACATTTACATTGTGATATCGCGTATTTTTTTATTCTTATTGTTTAGGCGACGTCCGTTTGTGTTTACCGACAAGACTGCGATGCTTGTGCTATTGTTTAAATACTGTAACGCGTCATTGTGATCGCACTGTGTCCAGCACTGACAAGTGTAGTAATAATGATGTAATGTACGCTCATCTCCTAAGCACATACATACTATATATACGCGTCAGACGATGTATTACATGGTGTGTACAATGTACATTTACATTTTAGTTTACGCCATGCCAGGATTCCCCTTTTAAAAGTGTTACCTATAATGATTTTTAAATGAGTAATATTGGTCATGTTTGATGCGCAACGTGACAAACTGTTGAGTAATGGATTGGTTTTCCAGTACTGTAGAGGGATCCATCTAAGTGTGTTTCTTTATACACCTTTTTATTGAAAGTAGTTTGTTTCCTGCGCTCACAAAGCCGTTCTTGACGTAGGTACATCTGGAGAACTCCAGCATATTGATAATTGATAAATGGTCGTAAACCCATTAACCTAGGGTACGTACGTGTGCTAAAACCGGAGTATTCTTTGCCACCAAATATAAGCGTAACTATCTTCATCGGCCTTCGGAAATGGTAACTTTTTTTTTCAAATAAGGTTTATGGAAGAAAAAAAAGCTGAATTGTTTAGCCTTGAGTCCTAACCAGAAAAGGCTGCCCTACTGTATTTCTTGTATTTAATTCCCCTCACTTGAAGGATTTTTCTGAGTAAAAAGGAAGACCACGGACGTGTTTCCTCTGCCTCCACAGCGTTGTGGTTTCAGCGTGGGAACAAGAGGCCACACCGGCCACTCACACTCGAGATAATTTTTTTAAAGGCTTTTCCACTACATGCGGCCTCTGGGGTCATGCACGCACACGGTCTTTTGTCGATAGACGGTGAACCGGTTTGAACACCTTTTTTTTTACATCTCGGAATGTACCTCCCCACCACCTTATGGTGTGCATCGTCAATTAAATGGTAAACTAGTTAATGTAAATTTAGCCAACAATTAAGTTATTGAGGTCGTACAATGTGGAAATTAACTCTCGAGACCTTAAATGGGAAGGTTTTGTATTTTGAAACCTATTGCAACGTCAAGAATGATGCCTTCAATATTAACACACTTGCATCGTTAAAACAGCGCTAAAACTTAGTGGACTAAGGAGATAGAGATTTCGTGATATGCTAATACGCTTCAAAAATATACTCCAGTGTTTTTCATGGAATGGAAAACCGATGTGTGGCAGACCTTTCTCACGGGAGGCTTGGGAAAGACCCTTTCCTGTAATTTATCCAAGTGTTTTATAGGCTTGCGTAAACAGGAGATGCAGTCGAGCATACTGAATAATATTGTATTGCGATACCGATGCAGTATTGTAGGCATTTAAAATATATTTTTGTGGTTGTAAGAACCAAAAAAACCCACCAAGCTAGAAGTAACAAATGGCACCATTTAAAATTGGAGTGGAGATTTGTGATCACGGTTCTTGAAATGGTCAAGGTTGCACGAACTGGGGACGACAAACGATGTGGAGGCGATTCCTAAAGTCTAGTCGAGCGGTGCGGGGGAGATCTGTGTTGACCAGCAGTCAGTATGGCGCAGCACCAAGCTGCCAGTACAATAGTGCGGAATGGCACGGTCAGTCGAGTTCGCAACACGGGTATCGGTGTTAATGGGTGAGGTTTGGCAGTCAGCAAGCATGGTGTTTGGGGAGAGACGGGTATTAATGAGCGACTTACTGCTGGGGATCGTCACTCGACCGAAATGAATTCTGTCCTGTGTAAAGTAGAAAACGGGTGCTTTACGTCAAACGAGCCGCGATGTGCTTTATAGTACGGTAGTAACTGTTTTTTGGTTGGAAGGATTTGTTAGATGGGGAATAAAATAATCTTCGATGCCTCCTTCGTTGTTGATATGCCCCCATTTCATGACAGTGCAGATAAAATGGTTGTAAAACAGTTGCTTCTCTTTGCCTCGAGAGTGGGCTTTTGTAATTGTGATGTAATGTTAGACTGAGTAGCTGCATTGTACCCGCAGAGTCGAGTGGTGCACGGTAATCTGAGCTAGCACTACAGTGATTGATTCTAAAGCGTTAAATAGGAGGAAATGGTTTGTTCATGTATAGCGGCACCCCCCGATGCCTATTGGAATGTAAGATATTGGATAAATATAGAAACACACATCATGTAGAGGTGCTGAATTCCAGTACTCATTGGTAATTGTGGTTGCGTGCAGCCTGTGACTAAGCCATGCGTTCTTACGAACTTCTATGCTATATTGTGAAAGGTAAGTAGTGTTTATGAAAAGCAAGCAGCAATGTTGGGAAATACATGTTATTTTTACAGTGACGTCTATGGGAACGACTCCGAGTACTGGGGTGAGTAGTTTGTCGGTTGAATATACATTACAAGGTTATTGGTTTAATGTGAAATGGAAATACCTTTTATGATGCGCACTTTTTGTCAGGCCCGTCAAGAGAAATTTGGAGCTCTGGTTCGTAGTATTTTCTTGTGTCCCCAAATCTCCTCGCACCGCATCACTGAGGTCAAAGGGAGCAGCAAATAAGCGCAGGCTGGGTTGTACACACACTGTATTTACCCAGCGTATGCGCTTGCTATTTTTCATTTGGGGCTTAGATGTACTGTAATGGGTGGCCAAATATATTAACTTCAAAATTACTGCGTACCCTATATTTAGTTTAATTAAAACGTGGTAGCCAGCCTTGATCTGGGGCTCTCGGTACAGTTGTACTGTGCCTCAATTTCACCTCCTTCAGTGCCCCAGCCGAAAACAAGCGACATTGCTAGACCTGGGCTATGTACACTAGTGAAGTGGAATAGCCCAGGTACTTTTTAAAATAAACATGACAGCGGCAGACCCCGCTTGGCAGGAGTGTGGATAAGCATTACTCTGCTGCAGGGTAAGTTGCTGATTCACCAAATGTTGCTGTCACGGGTTAAGAGCATCGTTTAATAATTGATTTTTATTGCCTGCAACTGGCTTCCAAAGTCATCATTTGAAATAGCTAATGGTTGCACTGTACTGTACTACAGATTGAACTTGCCTTGGGTAAGTATAATCATTAATGATATTGCCTCAAATGGGAATATAATACAATTTTTAACGCGATGCACAAATGCCACGGACGAAGGCTGGTAAGGAGACGTAGGAAGGAAACTGCAGGGGTGGTGGTGGTGGTGGTGATGGAGCACGCTTGCAGCCAGCCACTGCCAACGGACTAGACAGTGCGGTTGTCGGCCAATTGTGTGTGTTGTTTGTTCGAGGCGACCGGAGATAACCCACGCAGAACTGTGGGGGAAATACCCCGACCCCACAAACAAAGGCGTCCGAGGCATGAATCAAACTCCCTCAGGCGCAAATAATACTACTAGTTGCATTTCTAAAGCGCTTTTCACCCGAGGGTCACAAAGCGCTGCACAGAGCTGCGGAGAGAATGGCCAACAGTTCAACAACCCGCTGTCACTGCTGCGCCAGTAAACTTAAGCCTAATAAATTACATATACTGTAGTGGACAGCTCCCTCGGTCATTGTGCACTCGTCGTCGGAGGTGAACCCGCTGAATACGGGTGTCTCCGACGTGTCTGGCACTCTGTGCTTGTGCAGAATTCCTACCGAAAGCATTCGACACCATCTGGTTAGAATTTGCACCTGTCACTGAGCTAAGTGCCCACACGCACATGCCAGTAACAGTGCATGGTTTGCTATAGGCCACCGTTTATTTTTTTTTAAACATTTGTTCACTGTGAAAAAATGTAAATAGTTTAACCCCTTCAACATGCTGACCATGGTAAGTGTACTGGTGTGTAGGTGTTTTTGAGCAGGGATAACGGAAGGTATAATAGGTGTTGGTGAGTCATAGCATGAGTAATTAAACACATGCAAGTAAAATGAATGGTGCCACCCAACTGCTGACGGGTTTTTTTGTCTGGAAATGCATGTGGGTGGAACACCCGCTTAAGTAACCAACACAAATATAAATTCACGTGCAGAGGTGTCCTACACCATCATCTAGAGGTGGCCTGTAAGGAATGGTGACAGATGATGCATGTCTTCAATCAGAACTGGCTTTATCGTTGACGTTAATGAAATGTGCTGCTGTTTATACAGTTATTACGTTTTTAAAGCACCTTTCACATCAAAGGTCACAAAGCAGTGATTGCTAAACTTTAGAGATTTGCAGATGTTTAATGGAATGTACTAGGAGTGCTAGATTGAGTTTTTTTTTGCTGTGCGTTGGCACAAATTATTTGGGGTTTTCTGAGGTCCTTGACATTTCTATCTTGTGGTTAGTGCTTGATGTTTTTCTTCAAATTGATTAAATCTGTCTTGTACGTTTGGGAATCAGGTGTGCTTTGACTCAATTTTGTGCTAGGCACATGCACGGACATTGAAGTGAGATGATTGGAAGAGGCTGTGGGTTTATGCTGCAAATTTAGCACCGCTTGTATTTACACCATTGGTATTTTAATTGAATGTTGCTACAAAGCAGAACCTAGTGAAATACCAAATGTCTGTCTGCCTCGTTGAATCACCTGAACGCACTTGACATGAGACTACTTTTTGAACGTTTATTTACAGAGCAAATAACTGTATGCAATGATAGACATGCAATTATTAGAGTAGAAAAATGCCTCTGTGGAATAGATGTTTCTTAACGTAGTTCCTTTTTGGTACTTGCAGTGCCAAAGTCTTAGCCATACACAAGTGATTTGTTGTCATTGCTTATCTTGATATGTTTCGTGTTTGTGCTCTTTTCAGTGAAGCTTTGCAACACTGTTTGCGGTAAAACTTCAGAACCATCTCTAATTCCGGACACACGATGGCTGTACAACGTAAGTTTTATTTTTATCATTGAAGCCAGTATTTTATAAAGCAGAGGTAAAAAAAGTCCATTTTGCCATCAAATTTCAACATCCCTGCGGTAAAATTTACATGGATTATGTGCATTTAATGATTCCCTTTTTAACATTAAAGCTGAGGTATAAAAAACCGGCGACATGGTGTAAAACGAGGTTTCACCCTTTTCTGGCATTAATATAAGTGTTTGTGTGCAAATACTAAATAGGAACGTTTGAAATTTCACTCCGAATAGAATACATTGTTAATAATCAAGCACAAGATGGCATAAGGCAACTACCTTTCCAGAGTAATGCGTATGTATTGGGTGCTTTTGTTGACTCGGTTTAATTGGCATTAAAACGATAGCAAAATTGTCATCTTTAATCCGCATGTCTTCAAATTTCGGTTCAGAATTGCATATTGATTGCATTACAACCGCAATGCATATCGTATAGGGTTTCAAGTTTATTGTTTAACCTGATAAACTCAGTGGTCTATTGGTGTGATGTGGATTTATCTAATATGGCTTATTCCCTTGTCACTGAAGATGAGCCTTAATTAGGTCATGAGGGGATTTATTCACATTTTATGGCAGTGGCTGATATTTTTTCAGCACTAGCCAAGCCTAAAATCTTTTGTCCAGTGGGCTGGACTTCAGGATCAAATTGGATTTTAATGGGTCCCTATCGTCGAGTAACACGGTCTTGTTCACTGGCAATGCCGTCATGGTATCGGCCAAAATTCTAGGTTTTCTAACGGCAGCATTAACATGAAAGACCAGCAATTCATTTAAAGGCCGTACCCCCGAGAGCAGGCATTAATAACCCATGCGCGTGCACCGCGATATTGGGTGCATATGCAGTAGTGCTGGGTATTGTAGGTGGATGGGGTGATGATTGCAACTGTATAGGAAGTACAAACATTCTGCTTGACATTTTTTTGCATGAAATAGTCTTTAGACCTTATTTAATTTACAAATAGCATACACCTTGCATAAAGTGGGAAGAGTTTAAATTTCGTCACTGGTTCAGCCTTGCATGTTTTAAACTTTTAAACCACCCGACAATAGTATTCATTTTCCATCCTCTGTTGTTTGGAAAATGCAAATATGTGTGTTAATTTTGCTTATGTGTCATACAGCCGGTCGGATATCATAACATTCCTTGGTTCTTATACGTATGGCTTATAAACCAATAACATAATATAGACGAGCCAGATACAATGCCTGCTTTTTAAAATCGTGCATAAATTGGCTGGTCATTACCATCGTAGAATCCCTGATGGGATTAGCGACATGTAGCATTATCAAACAGCTGCGTCCTTATGATAAATAAACCCCCCCCCCTTGTGTTTGTGCTTTTTAAATGTGTTGCTGTTTTCATGTGAATTACACCTTGTGCACCACAGCTGACTTCATGGAGCTCGACATGGCACTGGAGCCTGATCGCAAGGTGCAGGTGACACAGTGGCAGCAGCAGTCCTACCTGGACTCTGGCATCCAGTCCGGCGTTAACACCACAGCGCCGTCGCTAAGCGGCAAGGGCAACCCGGATGAGGGCGATGAAACGCGGATGAACTATGAATGGGAGCAGAGCTTCAACCATGGTTTTGCTACCGACAATGTGGCAGGTACTTTACACGAATGATGTTTGTACGATGCTTTGTACTGGTGTCGAGGCTAAACGAGACCATAACAATGCTGCGTCTCTGCTCAGACGTGGAGAGCCAGTTTGCGTCCTCGCGCGCCCAGCGCATCCGAGCGGCCATGTTCCCGGAGACGCTGGAGGAGGGTGTGCAGGTGCCGTCGACTCAGTTTGACACCGAGCAGCCGACCAACGTGCAGCGCCTGGCCGAGCCCTCGCAGATGCTGAAGCAGGCCGTGGTGAACCTCATCAACTACCAGGACGACGCCGAGGTGGCCACGCGCGCCATCCCCGAGCTCACCAAGCTGCTCAACGATGATGACCCGGTAACCACAGCAAGCTCCTGTGTTTCATCTTAAGAACCGCACATCGGCGCTGCGCTACGTGACCTTGTATTTTTTAAGTTTGCGCCTATTGTCAAGGTGATATCTGCTGGAATAGGTATCTCGACGCACCAGGTGACTTATTACATGGAAGGGCCAAAGTTAAAATTGTTCTCTGCACTACGTGCTGTATGGGCCTTGTGCTTTGATGGTTCTGCCTCAAAACAGACATGCAGCTGTTAATTTTTCACTGATTTCTTCATTTCAGGTTGCTAGTAATATATAAAATGCAGCTGTCTGCCTTGGTATCCAAGATCTGCAGCACACAGTGAAAAATGTCAAACGTTTTGCAGTGAACTTCATTAATCTGTCAAGTGGGACTTAACATGATGTAATTTATGCACCACTGATGTGCAGGTTGTCATGGGCCACGCCGCGATGATGGTGCACCAGCTGTCGAAGAAGGAGGCCGCTCGCCACGCTATCATGGGGTCCACGCAGATGGTGTCGGCTCTCGTGCGTGCAGCCCAAAGCACCAACGACATGGAGACTGCCCGCTACGCTGCTGGTGCCCTGCACAACCTCTCGCACCACCGCCAGGGCCTGCTCGCCATCTTCAAGTCTGGTGGCATCCCTGCCCTTGTCAAGCTGCTCAGGTACAATGGTCGCTTGACTTTAAAGCGTGATGGTGGTGTGGTTTGGCCTACTTTAGGTGGTGCCCGTTTGTGGTATGTATTGGCTGAATGAGTGATTCCATTGTCAGTGTCATAACGGGTTAAAGACATTATTTTGACAAATGGTAAATCGTCCTAGGCAGAACAAGGGACTAATAAGGATAAGGGATGATGGACATTAGTGGATAGTCGTGGAGTAGCAGCCGAGGGAGGAACACTAAAATGTATTTTAATACACTTGAGGCACAGTACATTATGGCAAATAATCTCGTGTCCTGAACGAGCTGATTTTGTTATATGCGACTTCTCCTCACCAGCTGCCCAGTGGAGTCGGTGCTGTTCTATGCCATCACCACGCTGCACAACCTGCTGCTGCACCAGGAGGGCAGCAAGATGGCTGTGCGTCTGGCGGGCGGCCTTCAAAAGATGGTCGCCCTGCTGAACAAGGGCAATGTGAAGTTTCTGGCGATCACCACCGACTGCCTGCAGTTGCTGGCCTACGGCAACCAGGAGAGCAAGGTGAGGTGGCTGTCTGTCTCCAAATTGGCCTGTTGACTAATTATTCCTCAAGCGTATTAGACTCGGGACATAGCGATTTAAATACCAGCATTTGAATCGCTTCATTGCAACATATTTACAATCTAAAACAGTCAAAATAAATGATGTTTTTCTATAGTGGTAATTTAAGGCTGTGAATTACTTTGATGGTATTTCTTTCTTTAGCTTCCATTGTTAATATATATTTGCATAATTCATGTGGTTTCGCATTTGTAAATGTTTTGTGAGGTTTATTTTATATTTATGCATTCGGTAGTCCTTCCTACAGCAGGTGGACAGCTCATGGGTATTTATGATGGCTGGCTACTGTTTTTATTCCAACAGCTAATCATCCTTGCCAGTGGGGGCCCCACTGGGCTGGTGCACATCATGAGGACCTACAGCTATGAGAAGTTGCTGTGGACCACCAGCCGGGTTTTAAAGGTGCTGTCGGTGTGCTCCAGTAACAAGCCAGCCATTGTGGAGGCTGGTGAGTTGCATGCGCTGAAGGGGGAAGAATATTAAAATGTTATGGTGATGGGTGCACATTCATAATCCAGTATTTTGGGGGCAAAGGTTGGCAGGTCAGGAGGAATCGCGCAGATCTTGGAGCTGTAAAGTAGTGCAACGGTCACGAGATTGCATTATGCCTAATTGGTTTATGAACCCGTTTTGGCAGGTTTTTGGTTTATATTCCCACACGTGTTGGTTCTTAATGGAATTGGCCCAATGGTCCTGATGTAGGACTCCCACCCTCCTCCTCTGACTATTACAATTACGTTACGAAGTTATACGCAACTTAAAGCAGCAGTGCATCACGTGAGATTTTTATAAACTCGTAGAACAATTTATCATAATACATTTAAGAAAATCAGCATCCTATTTCAATATTTTAGCCAGGGTGCCCTCCATTATTACTCCTTTGGTGCTAGTTGTTTTTTACCCACACGTGTAAAAATATTTATAATTCATGTGCCTGCGAATTGGGATTGCACAAAAGGGACAATACGTGTGCGTAACGGGGAGGATGTGGTGCACATATTTGCCTCTTGCTTTGCGTTAGCGACTCGATCGAAGCTTTCACCAACCGCAGTGAGAGGAAGCTTTGCGATTTTGTGTGCATGTCAAATTGTGTTTATTGGTACACTTGACAGAATGAGTGCAAACTGTGGGTCTCTTTTGATGTGTATTAGAATGGTTTCTCGAATAGTACTGTCTCTTTTCTCTTGCCTCTTTCTGTCTGCACATGTGGCATTTCTCCAACTGTGTTCTATAATACAATGGTTTTCGGCCCTCTGCAGCCTTTCCCCCTTGAGGGACTTAGCTTTGTATTGTCAATCACTGATACAACATCATGCTGCTATAAATGAATCGCCTGCCTTTCAATCAAGTTTTATTTGCTGAGAAATGGGATCGTGGTGGGGTGCACAGCATTGATTCTGCCATTTTTGGGGTCTGATCTGGATTTACTTTTTTCTCAAAGCCAGACTTTGTTTTCATTGCTTATTTTTTTACCATTCTTAGTGCTGCCATAGTATGATTGGAGTGCAGACCCTGTTTGGATGTTATGTTCACAAATGCCGTATTTTCACATGTTGCTGCATCGAGCTAAAATGCAGCACTTATGTCTTTACGTCAGAAGAATTTGTTTTAGTACTGCAGAGGTCAAGCTTAATCAGTGTTGGGCCTAGCTAGTACTTGGATGTGATACTGTCTGGGAATATTAGATGGTGTTGTGAGGTGCCCAGTAGATGACAGCACCACATTTGAATTTTCAGGCTGAATGGGGCTTTTAAAAAATGTATCCTGGCATGCTTGGGTTTTCTGAAGGTTCTCAGATTTCGTCTCCTGTAAAGCTAAATGCTTTGTAATGGAATTGGCCAAACATCCCAGTTCAGGGACCGTCTTGAAACATATCTTGACGGTAATGCTTTATACGGTGTTCTAGGTTAGTGCGTGGCCATCAACAGAGTACATGTACACATTTGTTGTACTTTACTATGCGTTGCACCATCACACACCTATACTGTGACCAAAATGGTGAAATTTTGTTAAATAACCAACACGAAATGTGGAGACCTTCCAGCAATAAACTAACATATAAAGGCTGCACATGTAAAGCTATAGAGGAGGGAATAATTTTGCCTTTTACCCACAGGTGGCATGCAGGCTCTGGGAATCCATCTGACCAGCCCGAGTCAGAGGCTGATGCAGAACTGCCTGTGGACTCTCCGCAACCTTTCTGACGCCGCCACTAAGCAGGTCAGTTGTTTCTGAGGAAAGCCAACAACCAACACAGTGGGACAGTGAGATGAAATCTAGATTCCACCAACTGTCTCTTTACCTCGTCTCCCACTGAGTGTGCCACGAGTAAACAACCCTCTATTGTTATTCACCCGAACGGAGATCAGCATGAATAAGGCAATGAGATGCTCAAGCCCTTGTTGCCTTTGTTTAATGTTGCATTCCTGGCTTTGGAATTGTGGGTGGATTAACAGTGGCAGAGTTGGTATTTTGTGAATCCTTGTGGTTAAAGCCAGGAATGTTTAAGATTTTCTTTGCTTTTCAGTGATACACTTACAATGGACTTGTAAAGTCGCTCTTGTAAGAATGTATTATTTTAAAGTCCTGTTTTACTTGTGAATCTCCAGGAGAACATGGAAGGTCTGCTGCAGTCACTCGTGCAGCTGCTGGGATCTAACGATGTGAACGTGGTGACTTGTGGTGCTGGCATCCTTTCCAATCTCAC
>JAZEWT010000002.1:19005853-19021431 GCA_036362905.1 Mordacia mordax | reverse complement strand
TATATACGTCCTTCTTTGGGACAGCCACAGATGGGAATGTAAAAGTGCTTTTGTTTCGGGTTTGACAGCTGCCTGTCACATTGCTGGCTGTTTCACATTAAACTCTATGGATATTTCGTTTCCTGTCTATTTATTTAATGCTGTCTATCATAATGCTTTGACAGAATTTCGTTTGTGTACAGTAATTTCTAATGAATTAAAATCCGCATGTAAATGTAATTCTAGCTAACAGTGCAGCTGCTGTTGTAATTATAATTGATCCAAAAATGGAGATTTTGCATCTTTCATGGCTGCCTGTCATCAAGACATGTCTGACCAGATGTTCTGCCCTGGGTGCAGGTCTTTTACTCTCCGAAAGTAATTTTTTTGACCAAGTGGACAGTCATGCAGATTTACCAGCACCATCTTATGAATGAAAAATAAGTATGGATCTAAGATTGAGAGTGCGGTATACTACCATTATAATGAATCCACGTTGATTTCTGTGTTCAGTACTTGCACGTGGTAGATCACTAATGAAAGTGAATGTTTTTTTTTTAGCTTCATGTTTCCTGTTGGAGGCCTTGGATCAACACAAGGTATGTTGTGTGATAATGTAATTGAAACGGAACACCTGGAATACGTTTTATATTACACATAAATACCGTAATAAAATCTGTCTGGCTTCCTAATCACCGTTGGTTGTGTGTGCAGAAAAGCAAATTGTAGGCTAACGGCTATTTCAAACCAAAATTTCACCCTACAAAAATAATTGAATAAATGGTTCACCATTCACCTCACTCTCCTTGTCACTGCTGTGTCGTTGCAATTTCTCCCCTTCTAACAACACTCTGCTCATCCAAGCCCCAGGCGTAGGCCCTGGTATGCAGCCATCACAAGGAGGAGGCTACATGGTGCCGCCAGGTGTGCAGATGCAGGCGGGCATGATGGGAGGAATGGGGATGGCCTATGGGGGACAAATGGCTCAGCACATATCCCCGCAAGGAGCTGTGTGCATGCAGGTACCAACAGCTGCACTTGTCAAGCTTAAACACGTGGTGATGATCGTGTTGGCATTCAAGATATGTTGTGTACAGTTGTTTTAAATAGTAAACATCGAATCCATAAAAGTAGATTACGATTGTGTGTTTAGTTTTAAATACAGTCAACTTATAATTGTGAGTTTCTGTTGTGGATTCGAGACTGGTTTTGTGTGTTTAATGCTTTCTAGGTTTTGTCCAGACACAGGAGCAATTGTTATTATTTTACTATGGTGGCAAAATGGGATGTGTTGTGTCTTCAGGCCATCTGTCCCTATCATTTCATCTTTACTTTTGATGATTGAAAGTGCTTGATGAATGTTTACAAAACATAGTGTCTGAACACTTATAAATTACTGGGCTACTTTTTATCACGAAAATGTTTTAAAGCTCTTGTGCTAGCATGTGACCTCGTTGCAACCTTCATAACTGCAGCTATTTGAATAAGCACAACAGCATGCCCATGTTAAGAAAGTAAACATGACTGCCATGTGCTGACTGGAGGAAACTGCTCTTTTAGTAATTGGTGTCTGTGATGCCGTGTCATTATGCTTTGTCGAAGCAGGGTGGGATACCCATGGGAATGGTCCAATCAGGAGGCATGCAGTTTCTTGCGCAGCAGCAACCCTTTTACCAAATTCAGCCATCTCCCACTTACGCCATGAGCCAACAGTAAGTGCTGCTCGGACACTTTATTTTCTCCAAATGCATTCCAATGCTCTGCTTAAGAAAAAAACACGCTTCTTTTACAAAGAAAAACGTCAGATGTGTCTTGTCCTGAAGGGGTTTTTTTTTGTTATTTCTTTTAGTGAAAGCAAGCAAGCCTACCACATGTGATGACATGTCTTTGAATAGTAGCTGGAGCAAAGTGAGTTATTGAAGAGATTAGTGACGAAGGTGGCAAGGGATTTAAAATTTTCCCGGATGAGTTTGGATGGGAAGGGCTCTAGGGAGCAGTTTGTAGGCCGAGGTCTGGTAACTAACAAAGAGACATCAGATTCCGTGAACTCGGAAAATTCCATGAATTTTGAGATCAGGGTAGGATGAGGAACAATTGTTGAGGTATTGAGGTTGGTGGTTAAGACTGGGTAGAGTTGCGGTGGGCTTTCGTTTTTTTTGAGAAAAACTGAATCAACTGATCCGCCTAATCTTTATTAATGAAGACAGGTGAGGGTGAGTTACTGATGAGATGAACGAGGCAATGTATGGTTGAGAAGAGGATCTTGGGCATGTCCCAGGTATCAGCTGGAATGCTGGATATAACTGGTTTGCCAAATAGAATTACTAGGCATGAAAATATGACCTGCTTACAAACACTGAAATTTTATTTATTTGTGATGCGATACTATATTGTGGTGCTTTACATTTCACATATTTCTGGGTGAAAGGAAACTGGCAGAGGAGCAGCAAAGGATGATGAAAGAACAAAGAAAGAGAGAAGAGCAAGACCGGAAAAGAAGACAGTTTGAAGAGCAGAAACATAAACTGAGGCTGATGAGCAGCTCCAAACTCAAGGTATTCAGAGACTTGAGCTTTAGCTATCGCACATGTCTGAGTCATTTACTTATTGGTGTTAGCGCATCATGTTAAATCGTGGCACTTTGTGTCAATTGCTGACTATATAAGTTCAAGGTTGTTGTGCATCTGTTATTTTTCGTCGGTTTTATTTCGTATGTGAATTTGTATGTCTTAAGAGGATAATAATGGCACTTATTTATCATAGATATTTGAACACCCACAAGAAGTCGGTAATCTAAGGTACTCATAACTATTGCTGGTACACAGTAATAAGAGTTATAATGTCCTCGTGAGTGCACTAAAATATTTGACCGTAATTATATTTATCCAGAGTAAAATTTGTAATGTTGCTGGTACGTTGCTTAATGACTGATACACTGCTTTCCTTTTTGCTATGTGTAATGACAAGATTCATACGTCCACACAAGTGCAATCAATATTCGTAAAGCATCTGTTTGTACGTTGGCTCTCGGAGCACTTTTGCTGAAATAATTCCACATTTTACGTTTAATGCATGGCAGGCAGTCGACAAACGTGACGATGCCTTGGAGGCCATAATGGGTAATATCGCCGGCTTCACGCGTCAAGCAAAGATCCAGCATCCTTCCACTCCTCATAAGACCGGTGCGAATGCATGACCTCTCGTTGTTGACGCTCAACTTGTACATGCACACCGCCATACACAGTTGCCTCTTCAAAGGTAATTTTATCATCACTGCAAAAAACTTCATGTCACTCCAGAAAAAAAAAATTACGAATGATATCACATTAAGGGTTTTGAAATCGTCTGATCATAATTTGACAGATATTTGAAACCCATTGCAGTGATGCATTTTAAACAGAATTCTCTATTGAGCTTACATTGCAGTGATTTTATGTTTCCAATTGGTCACAGGGCTGGTATACTAGTTTGCTTGCTGTGGCTGAATGCGCACAGATAATATTTCTGTAATGAAAATGAGCTTTTTAAGGTATATTGTCAGCAGTGATGATAGATCACTTTTTTATAGAAAAATATTAAAATGCATGGCTGCCATATGTAGTTCACTATGATTCCCAGTGAACTCTTAAATAAATGAAAATATGGAAATTGCTTAAGAGCTTTACCAACCTACCTGTCATCGTATGTGTAAGCAGAATGATATCATGTGTGCGCATTTTGTTAATGTTATTACAGTGAAATCTGCTGGCCCTTTTATAGATCCATATTTCAATTGTATTTTTCATTTTCTGTATATTTTTAAAATATTCTCGTTGCTAATAATGTTTATGTATAGTTAACAAAGCAGACAATGTTCAACTTGTGAGGCTTTGCAGCGCACAGGTTTCACTGTTATTTGTTTTTTGGTTGCAGTGCGTTGTTCCTTGTTTGTCATTTTGGTGTTGTGTTTGTCTCCAGATGTTCCCAAGCAGCCTCAATCCTCACACCCTCCAGCCTCCAGCCCCGGTCGCCCATCCCAGACTCCTGTCCCCTCCCAGAACCCAACCCCTTCCTCATCGTTTGGCGGTGGCACGTCTATGCATGGTTCATTCCCTGCCCACCTCTCCACCTCATTGCCACCTCCTCAGTCAGTTTCTTTGGTGCCAGGTGTCACAGGGGAGTTTGCAGCTTTCTTACCGGGTCCTGTCACTTCTGTTCTGACCATGCCTGCCAAACCTTCCATCCATTATCCCTATCATGATGTGTCCAATGTCTCTAATGCATCCTTGCCATCTCCCTCCCCAACCCAATCCTATAGTCTCAGTGTTTCTTCACATTCCTTTAATGATCCCAATCGCCCAATATCGGCACCACCTTCTATACACCCCACTGCCCAAGGTAAATCTTGAGCAGCTTAGTTTTTTTTTATTTTCCGCTTGCCAGCTTAAAGTACAGGCGTGCGCACCACCTAGAATGTCATTCAGTATGAAAACGAAGCATTTTTTTAAAATATATATTGTGTTTCACCGCAATTGCGATTCTAAAGAAACAGCATTTTCAGTGTTTATTATGTCTTATCACTTTGTAAATTGATGTCAAGGATTTTTGTAATGAGTATGTGTCTCGTGTTTTACCAGTGCCTACATCAACAGCTCCAAGCTTTTCATCGCAGAATGCCCTACAGCCTCTGCTGCCTGCCTGGCTATTCAGTGACAGCCTGGTTCCTGGTGTGTCTTTAATTGCAATGCATTTTTTGTGCTGACTATTAGTATATAGCAAAGTCACACACGTCAAACATGTGATGCACACTATAATGTATGAAAATAAATAATATAAACAATATTGAATGGAACAGCAGTTAAGTAACTCTGGCTGATTGCGTTCTAGTGCTACCATTTTGTGCATACTGTGGCCAATGTGCAGTTGTGACAGTACATCATTTGGATATGCTTAGTATATTTTTATTTGAATGTTTTTTTTTTGTTATACGCTCAAAATTCACTCATTACTGCAACTAGTAATTCGTTAGATATGCCACTTGTTTTTGTCCAGATTACTTGAAATAATAATGAATAATAATAATTGTCACGAAGCGCTGCACAAAGATGTGGCTTTAAACGGCATGTCAGCAACAACAACGACAAGAACAGCAAATCAGCAACAACATTTTTCGAGTCTTTTTTTTTGGCAAATGCAACCAATCTGGCTAGGTTCTGGAAAGCTAAGCAGAAAGCCTGGACACTGCTTGGATGGGTGTTGACCATGTACCACAGGTCATAGGATGCAGGACTTTGTGATATGCAGCAGTGCGTGATTCACAAATAACCATTGTTCTACTGTTTTAATACTCCTGTGTCTATTCTGTTTACCTTAAAACTCCATTGACCTGCCTGCTCGGTAAACTGTGGTAAAATATCTCCCACAACCCACGTGGCATTGGCAGGCCCACTTCTGCCAGTGGATCGACAAAAAAGCCAAACACCTTCGACCCGACGTGTTTATGTTGTTCTAAGGTTAAAGTTGCTCGCGAATGTGCCGTGCATGTTTACTTGGGGATTCTGCCCTTTGTTTGATACAGACATCTACAGAAAAGTGCTCGAGTGCAGCATGTGTCCAGCTGGCATCGACACATCCAAACTGTACCCAATCCTGTTGTCGTCCGGGCTTCCACGTGAGACTCTGGGACACATCTGGGCCCTCGCCAACCGTACCGTGCCCGGGCAGCTCTCCAAGGAAGAGCTCTACATGGTGCTAGCCCTCGTCGCCATTTCTCAGGTATGGGCCAATTATCGGGTTTGGAAGGTTGCACGTTCGTTGGGTCTGTTGCTTGAGAGTGCTCTGTTTGTACGCTTCGCCAGTGTATGTTTGGATAAAGTGCATAAGCTGCAGAGATGACATGCAAATGACAATGGCAGAGTTGTATTGAAAATTGTTGTCTTGAGAAATAGCATTTTTATTTTTTCTGCCAAATATATACCAGATGTGCTGTCAGGGTCGTGACGAACTCTGCCCACAAGCAGTGTGTACCACCTTGTGTCAGAGATTCCAGACAATGACATCACAGTGCTGTGTCTGAAGGCACATATTTTATATGGCACCTTTTATACGTTGCCTGCAGAGAGCATCGCATGTCAAATAATGCTTTATCGTTCTCACCTAGAATAAGCCAAAATTAAATGTGAAATTAAACTTCGTTATGTTATTTTGTGCGATGTGGCTGAGACCATCAACTTGGCGCACTCGAGAAACCAGTTCAATAACAGGTGGCTGAAGTTAGGTCTCGAACCCAGGTCTCAAGTCGCACACGCACAGTCGGTGCCACCTGCCACTTCAGATCACAAGTTTTTTTTTTTACGTGCTTAGTAATAAATGCACTTACATGAGTTTCTTGTTCCGTTATTTTTTTTTTGCATTTCTTGAAGAGGGGGGCATCTGTGGTCAGTTTGGAGAGTCTGGGCCAATTCCCAACACCGCCCATCCCAACGCTCAACATGCCGGGCTCGGTAGGAGGAATGCAAGCCGCTCCCAGTCCAGCTCACACGAGTGTCTCCACGCAAGGCCTGGCTTCTCCGCTGACCCCCATCACTGGCCGGTCGACGAGCGGAGGGCCTGCCCTGCCGCTGTCGGCCACACACAGCCCCGCTCACATGTCCATCGCTGCAGGGGGTCCGCATCCCAAATCCGGGAAAATGTCTTCTGCTCCATCGGTTGTCGGTTCCTTTGCTGGAATGCAGGTAAGGCTAAGTGGGCACATGGTCGGTTAACCGCAGCAGTTATGCAATCTTAAGTTTGTCTGCCTTTAAATCGTTAAGCACTGGCAGAGTGATGCTCTTGCATTATCAAGTCCCTTGCATTGCTTATTTTTCCTTTTTATTTGAATGTTGCCTTACTACAGTGGGAGTATCATTTTGTGATATTCGCCAGCCCTGTATATCAAACAACGCCAACTGACCGAGCCCTCTATTTTTTCCCAAGTAAGGATGCATGTCAATGCTCTTATCGCGCAGGTCTCTTCGCCTGAGATTGATGATTTTCAGGATTTCCAGTCTGCTTCTGCTCAGTCCCCTGAAGGATTTGGAGACTTCCAGGCTGCTGGACCCCAGATATCAACTGATACTAGGTAAGTGTCTCCTAATGTGAGAAACCAAAGGTATTTATTTTTTAAGTAATGAACGTTTATGATTTTAACTTTTAATGATGATACAACGGTAATCTATTAATCTATTGCTGGACGAAGGCCCATTAACTTGTTGTTCTGCAATGATGTGTATATTAAAAAATAAAATCCCCAAGGGCGGCGCGGTGGCGCAGTGGTTAGCGTTGACGCCTCACAGCAAGAAGGTCCCGGGTTCGAGTCTCTCGGCTCGGGTGCCTTTCTGTGTGGAGTTTGCATGCTCTCCCCGTGTCCGCGTGGGTTTTCGCCGGGTACTCCGGTTTCCTCCCACAGTCCAAAAGCATGCTCCTGGATAGGTTGATTGGCTCGGAGACTAAAATTGTCCCGCAATGCCCGGCGATGGACTGGCGTCCCGTCGTCGGGTGTATTCCTGCCTTACGCCCTGTGTTTCCGGGATAGGCTCCGGCTTCACCGTGACCCTATATAGGATTAAGCGGTTTCAGATAATGAGATGAGATGAGAAAATCCCCCAAAAAATGTTGTTGCTGCTGATTTTCCGTTCTGGTACCATTGTTGTTGACGTGCCATTCTCTCCGCAGCTCTGTGAAGCGCTTTGTGACCCTCGGGTGAAAAGCGCTCAATAAATGCAATTAATATAATAATTTTGAACTCTGTGTTGGTCATGGCCATTCTTAGACAATGCTTCCCATGATGGTTAGCGTAAGTTGGTCCAGAGAGACACCCAGATCACGTTTTACATATCACTTGCCACTGATGTTAGCTATGGCCAGTAATCATACTTTGGTTGGTGGGTTCACAGAACTGTAATTTAACTACCGCCTCTCAATTCTACTACTGTTTTTCATTTTACTCTGTTATCAATATGTTGTTACTATCAATCCATATTACACACATGGCGGAACTTTTGGTGACTGTGGGAGAAAGTCCTTTAAAGTGAACAATGTATCAACCCTGCTGTGTATTCGATGAGGAGAGGACGCTTTACTGTGTGTACTGCAGAGCATCCTGGGCCACCCCTATGGTACCCAGCTCAGTGCCTGTGTCAACAGTCCCTGCACGGTCAGGCTCTGACAAGTACGCCGTGTTCCGCGAGATTGAAGACAGCCCCAAGGAGGTGCCTGAACCGCCTCCAGGTACCAAGTCAAAGAACCCGACCTTCCCATATTCCCTCCAACCTGCCTATTTCTCCTGTTGGTAGAGCTGTGCTGCGTTTCCATGACCACTGGTCACTGGGTGCACTGGCTCACAAATGACCCATTTACGTTCCAGCATGGCCTCAATATTGCCCTAAGCAATGTATACCAATAATGGCAAGCATCTCTTCCCTGTTGACCCTGGTACTCCACAACAAGTTCCCAGAGCATCGTGGCTGAAAGTACATAACGTATTTGGCAAAAGTAACTTACTCAGCCCAGTATAATGACTGTGTGGCCAGTGTAAAGCTCTTCGCTGGGTAAGGCCCTCATTTCGTGAATGTGGCCAGTCCAATATTAAGCGGTCGTGGGAACACAGCATCAGTGGTGCAGTAACGCTGCCTTTGCTCTCAGAATGTGCGGGTAATTGCTGTACTTCTTAAGTAAATTGCCGCTATGCAGCTGCGCTTGTAAATGCTGAGTGATCTCCCTGCACTTGTGCGTTGCAGACCCGTCAGATAAGTACAGCGTTTTCCGCTCCTTGGAGGCTTCAGCAGCTGCAGCGAATGCAAGTGTGTACTGGTGAATCGCTCAAGAGCAGGGGTGTACAAATTTTTGGAAATGCTGTCCAGAACATATAATACCGTTTTAATGAGATGAAAAAGTTTTAAAACAATAGAAGACAAGACAAATTTTTTTTTTTCGCAGGGCATGGGAATGACTGAAGGAAATTACTAAGTGAGCAAAATTTACCGCTAGCACTCGGAAGCAAAAATCTAAGAATAAATAAAACCAGCACACAATATAATAAAAATATATGAACGTTCCCAGAAATATGCAGTGAAGCATTCACGATGCTTTGTTTTTTTTCTGGATACAGCCCAGTGTTTGTTCTCCCCTGCTTATGAGTAATCTATTTAAAACTACAACACTTCTGCCTTTGCATATAAAAAAAACCACGAGTTGTGTCAAAACAAATATCAACAAAACAATAACAGTTTTGCATAAATCACACATTGGCATAAACAACTAAATAGTCGATTTCGAGAAGAAGAAAAAACCTTAACTCGACGATCTTTGAGTTATTTCAATGACTGCTCTTCAGTTTCGTTACCAAGAAAATTCCATTGCTAATGAATGTAGCATGCTTGACATAAGCATGAAATGCTCAACACAATCCCGTGGCACAGCTTATTTGAATTGTATTTGCCAGATTAAAAGATAAACACACGGGCTGCCTGGGCTGCCTGTACATCCCTCGGACTACTGTTGTCTTGTTTTGACACTTTCATTGGCTTGATAGATCAGAGTTTTGTTGTGAATGGCCCAGTGTCTTATCACTGCCACTTAGTGTGAGTTATAAACTATCTTACGTTTAACCCTATCGTTTATATTTCTGTGCTCTGACTCACTGTTTACACTTGATTTAATATTTGTTGTCGCTAAGTTATTCTGTATCAAAATGCATTCTTGAAGTAAATAAACTGGTCTTTATCTGATCAAAATCTTGCTGAATGAAATAACAGTCATGCTGATTTATTAATTTTGTTTTAATTGTATTTTCATCTCTCTGGCTTTGGTGGTTGGGATACTATAAGCATTACTAACGCATGCGGTGGATATATACATGAAATGCATTCAAACTTATTTTGTGCTTCATTTAAAATTAGTAAATTACTCGAGGCCATGTAAATATAACTACTGGTAATATCAGCTGTTGTCGTTATCCTCTGTGTTTTTTTGCTTTTCTATATTTAATTTACTTCCTAAGAGTGTTTTCAGCAATGCTTAATACACAACGCCTGTTCATGGCTTTTAAAACCCTCGAACATGTTATGTCTTCCAATCACTTTTTAACAACGCTCTTAAAACCCTATAAATATAGACAACAATAACTCTTCTCACTAAATTTCAAGAGTTAGGTTTAATGCCTCTGATGTATTTCAGTGGTATATACAAAATGCACTCTTATGTTTAATCCATTAAATGTGCTACACCATAACATTTAGGTGCTAGCTGTTCCATAATGGGTTAATACAAAACCCATGTTTTTTCTGAACTATAAGATTATTCCTACATATAAGCTCCGAATTAGCCAACGCACGACACGAGGTGCTTGTGCACCTTTTCACAAATTCAGCAACAGAGGGCATCTCAAGACAGTCTTGGGCAGTAACCCGGAATGCGTCTACACTTCGATTGGTTTAACAAACTCTTTGTTTCTGCTGACATAAATGCGAACACAAACTGCCATTGAATGCAGTTGTAGAGTCAGGTCAGTAACAACTTGTATACTTTTGCATGCCTTTATCTCTTTTTCTTACATGTGACTTTTGTTGTTCTGCATGGTTTACTCAATGCATTTTGATCATATGATCATTGCAGACACCTTTTGAATCAATACACAGTCCAATTCCCATATTGTTGATGGACTATTCCTGTATTATAATTTTGTGTGTAAAGTTCCGTTTTGGAATCGGCATGGCTAATTTCTGAGAAATATGGCTAAAAGATATTTCAGCAAGCTGGCAATTGAGCCAATATTATTTTCACTTGCACTTTTGTTATTGTCGAGTTTGGTGTAATATTGTAATGATGTTACATTATACTGTAATATTTTCCTGCTTTTTCAACTATACACAGGATAAAAGAACATATGCAAAGCAAAAGATCATTTTTATTTATGATTGTGAATATGATTTTTGTTATTACAATATTTAGAACGATAACTCTGAAAAAAGCTCCTTAGCCTAATAGGTTACTTTCATAACTGTATCCCAGCAGGAATATTTTTCTTACCTATACATTCTGAATACCTACAAATCATGCTTTTAATGTGGCTGACATAACTTTCTAGAAGACATTGTCACTTGCAGTGATATTTTCTCATTTTGCTGTGAAGGTGAAGACTTGGCAGTTCCCACTGCCAATTCAGAAGACTTTGCCGATTTCCAGGGCATTGTCGATGCCCCTTCCTCATCCATCAATCCCCTGCCATTGAGGATGACACCAGCTGCGGTCATGGCTGCAAAGGGTGGCAGCCTGACTACTGACAGTTTCCAAGAGCCTCCGCCAACAAGACCAGTGTGGGATGTACCAACTATGTTAGATATTCCCACTTTTCCTCCAAGTCAGGTGTTGCATTCCGGTAGCTGTTTGGAAACTGCCGTGGCCCCCCTTAAGTCCGAAGTGAAAGATGGTTCATCCAAGGAGTCTGGCGGTGGTTTTGCCGACTTCACGTCTTTCTCTGCCTTTCGTGGCAATGAAGATACTCCGATTAAGGAAGAAAGTTCATTCCTGGCTTTTAAAGGTAATTGTGTAGCTTTTACTGATGTAGCTTTTCACGGCTCGATGCGTGATGATTGCTTCCAAAAGCTACTTTTTCGGGTTAGCCGCGTCGATCGCTCCTCTCTCCTTTGTGACGATTAGCCTCCCACATTAGAGGCGTCCTCAGGCGTTCTGCCTCCAGCGTGGGAAGCGAAACGTCGCTTCGTATGGTTTATTGCAGAATACTGTTTTGCCAATGTAACTATTATAAGCACTTGCTACAAGTCATGGGTTTTTTTTTTTAGATTTCCAGGAGGTTCTGCCCAGGCAGGATCAAGCTGAAGATAAGTACAGCATTTTCAGGCAGCTCACCCAAAACACTGCCCAGTCTGTGGAGGACCCTGCTAAAGATTCACTTGGCATGGGCATGATGGCAAGTGAAGAAGATGAATATTCAGACCTGCAGGCAAGTGTTTTCACGTGCATAAACCATCACATCAACATTTGTTCCATAGTAATTCTTTTTTTTTGTCCCAGTTAAAATTTTTAATCCCAGCTTCAATTTGCGTAGGGTCCGCTGCCTGATACTGCGCAGTGCAGCAAGCCGTTTGGGACCCCAGTGGCCCTGCGTTTCAACATGCGGGAGGACACTTGCTCTGTCAAGTCCCTGGAGCTTGCGTCGGTGGGGCGCGACGACTCTGACGACGCTCTGTCCGTTTCGTCGGCGGCTGCGGTGGCCGCGGCCCCATCCTCCGCGCCCGCACCGACTCTGGGCGGTAGCGTAGCGCGCCTGTGCCTGCGGGAGGACAGCGGGTCGGTGAAATCGCTGGAGCTGCCGCCGTTGGCGGGGATCCTGGCCGGGCGGGATGACTCCGACGACGTGGTGTCGTTGTCGTCCTCGGACCCCCGTGCATCGGGCTCGCTGGCCGACTTGCGCCATGTGACGTCGGACAGCTCCCTTGACCTGCCGGCCGCAGCGAACCCCAGCCAGCAGCTGCAGAACTCCACTGGTAACAGGGATCAATCCGCACTCCCAGTTTGTACTGCAATGTGATGTTGGAGGTTCCGCTTCAAGCGGCTGCTGTCCAGGTTGACCCAGATTGGTCATTTATCTCCCATTGGTGGGGCTATTGGAGTAGAATTGTATGACTGAATGCCCTTCCTGACGCTACAGCTTTACTTTAGTCGGAGAGTCTTCCGATCACTTTGTCAGGAACCACCCCCGAGACCTGTTCATCAAGACATTATGCCTGGAGTGCTAGACTGCAGGTGACATAACTGGGGTTCACTAGAACAGGCAAATCCCTCCACCGAAATAATATGACATTGACATTTTATGTGAAATAACCAATATGTGACCCATAACAGATTTTATCTTATCCAAGAATACAGTGTTCACATAATTTGCCAATGTATTCTATGTTGAAAATTCGTTATTGACAATATTGCTTTAATTAAGCCAATAGGTGGAGAGTTAACAGATTTAGTTTCAGTATTATGCAGCCGAAGTGTAAATGAACGTGATAGTTTAGGATTACTTTTTCTCTTTGAGCTTTAAAGTTTCTTTGTACAACACTTGCAGGATACATCTATTTCAATTTTACAAGGCACGTCACAATTTTTACGTGATATAATTACATTTCAATATAATTGCATTATACTTGCAATATAATAACATTTCAATGCAGTTAGTGAATGGAAGATAAAACAAATAACTTGTATTTTTACCCTGCTCCATAAACAAAGGCTACGCGAATATCTTCTTGTTTCTATCCCAAGTGTGCTGTCGTGTGTAATATCAAGAGACCAAGCATTTATCCCCATCTCTTGAATAGCAATACATGTTAGACATTTGCTCCCAGAACCAGATCTCGGATAACTCCCTCTGTGAGATTCCTTCAAGTGAACTGCTCCATACACGAGGGCAGCAGTTTTTCATCCACTCTTGCCATGTGGGAGTAGTCTTCATCACATGACCTTCAAACTTATGTTGAAATTCTCCAAGCCGGCATGTATCCAAATTATGTGCAAAACCATTTTGTCTAATAATGGCCAAGCAGAGGCCATCAACACACAAACTTAAGTCCAGTATAATAACTGAGCAACACTGGCTCTGGCCTCTGACTTCTGACCCATCTGGTCAAGTCTACTCTGTGCTATGCACTTAGCAGTGTAAATATTTCATGGACTCCTTTGCTGAATATACATTGCTGTTTGAACCATTAAATGTCGTGCCTTGTTAATACCGTGCTTAGATCTGGAGGAGATGCGGTTTGATCCATTTGGGAGCTTTGGCGGCGAGTCATCTGGGACCAGCAGCCTCACTGGCTATGACTGGTCTGAGCGTCAGGATGTGGCCACACACAGCTGGCACAAGACGCGCGCACACAAAATCGAGGTAGGTCAGATGCTCGCTTGCGGAACACCGATGATCAAGAAACACATTTGTTTGCATTTTTATCGATCACCACAACATGGCTATTGAAAACGTCAGTGGTACATTTAATATCCCATGTATTGTTTACTAGTAGAACATTGCTCATGTTAAAAAAAGGCAATGTGTTCCTTGCTAGTCATGAACTAAAACTATCTTTAACCATCCTCCAATATCGATTTACAGTCACTGCCTATTAATAACGATTGAGTTCCAACACAACATTAATAATAATACTCTTTGCATTTCTATGGTGCCTTTAACTTAAGTCACAAAGCGTTGCACAGTGCTATGGAGAGAATGGCATGTCAACAACATCTTAACAGCCAGATCATATAGTTGGGGAATTTCACGTCTCCACTCACAATGTACACTCAGCTGCTGTCATGAGGTGTCACAAAGTGTTTTACATCCACTATTACCTGCCTACTAAATGTCATTCAAGGATGATGGCAATTTTCCGTTTGACACGGCCAGCGGAAATATGCAACTTGAACAAGCGTAACCAATGCCTAAAAGTCTGCAATTCATAAACTTTGAAAACCAAGGCCTTGCCAGTGCATTCTATGTCATCCCTAGCTATGTATGTTACATGTGCACTACATGTGCCCTTCCTTGCCAGCGATCCGAGGCACAGAAGGCTCAGCCGCAGTTCTCCGTGCGTGTTGGCGTGGCTCTGCATGACACCAGCAGCAATGAGAGCCTCCCGTCAGCGTGTGGCGCTGGAGAGACGTTGACCGCCCCGGAACACGTGGGCGCCGAAGACGATTTTGGAGACTCTGCGAGCACGGTGTGTTTATGAAACTGTACGAAGCGGGTTATCTCGGCTCGATGGTCCATTCGGTGGTGATCAGCTATGATAGATCAGTCTTTCCCACGTAAATTTTTTTATCGTTTTTAACAATAATGATAATATGGCCCACACTGATCAGCGTGGCAAAGTGTGCTTAATGTAACCCCATGACCGACATGCCATGAGGAGGCCTTCGTCCATTGGTGGGTTGAGAATTGCTGGAAGTTATTTATTTTTATCTTCGTTTGATATACTCATCTGTCGAGACTGCCCTTTATATATACACATGAGAGATGTGCGGAAGATGTCTTCACCATTTTGAAGACTTATTAATAGCACGTGTTATCACATTTGTCATATGCTGCATTATCAGGCATACCTCCCAATGTTGCTCGAAAGGTATGCTGCGATAAACCTCAAAATGTCAAAACTTTTTCTTTTCTACTTCTCTTAGCTTTCAAAAGACTTTCAAAATGATCATCGCCTCCTTCTGTTGTATTATCTACGTTTGTGTCGATCGCTTATCGGTGGTGCTTTTGAGCCTCCAACCGAACGTGTTTGTTGATGATAACGATGAAGCAGGAAAGCAAGAAGAACGGTGCCCCAACCCAGTTGGAGGATGGCATAAAGGAGGAGGGGCGCCGCTCCAGCCGGTTTGACTTCCTGGCAGCTGCTGGTCAGTCGCGCGTGCGCTCAAGTGAGGAGATGATCCGGAGCGAGCTGGAAACTTTTGACTTGGCTGTGCAAGGTAGGCCGTAGCGTGCCACTACATCTAGAATTTCTCACCGACTTGCCTTAATAGTCGTAGTTAATTTGTATTACTAGATTGAAGCGCCTTTTCTCTCCGAAGTCCTAAGG
>JAZEWT010000002.1:18945510-18957572 GCA_036362905.1 Mordacia mordax | reverse complement strand
AGGCTCCGGCTTCACCGTGACCCTGTATAGGACTAAGCGGTTTCAGACAATGAGATGAAATGAGTGGTATAGTGCTAACAGGGTCACATGTAGATTTCCAAAAGTTATTCTTCCGCTGGAAGTGCTCAAAAGCTCACACTCGCGAGCATACAGGCAAACACACAGACCAGTATGAAAATATCCCACGTGCAGCCCTCGCAGACCCTCAGCGGCTAGTCCTGTTTGCGAAGGCCGGCACGGCACAACAAAAGGATGAGTCGTGTCCAGCGTTCCACTTAATCTCTTTCGAGACTCTGCACCTGCCACGTTGAAGACATCGTCAGGATTATGAATAATGTGCCGAAAGAGCAGCTCTTGAGAGCGTTTCTCATCACCACATCTACCTACAGCGTCCACAACTCAGCGACTCGCAGCGAGGCTTTGCTCGCCATGCCGTTAGCTTTCATCTCATCTCATTGTTACAAACCGCTTAAGTCCTGTACAGGGTGGCGGTGAGCCGGAGCCTATCCCGGCAGACACAGAGCACAAGGACGGGATATAACAACGCTGGGACACCAGTCCATCACCGGGCACTGCGGGGCAATTTAGTCTGCAAGCCAATTAACCTATGCAGCAACATGTTTTTTGGACTGTGGGAGGAAACTGGAGTGCCCAGCGAAAACCCACGTGGACACGGGGAGGGAACATCCAAACTCCACACAGAAAGGTACCCGAGCCGAGAGATTCGAACCCGGGACCTTCTTGCTGTGAGGCGACAGCGCTACCCACTGGGCCACTGTGCTGCGGTATGAGCGATAATTGCAGTGTTGCACCTTTGCCTTTAATCATCCATGACCACGAGCGACTGCCATGAGATTATTTAAATAGCTTCGTTTAAATTGCATTTTGATAAAAAGCTGCCTTAGCGCGTATAAATGAAACGTATAGTGTAACTGTGCATTAACGTCATGGTGCAGTTTTGAAATTAACATTGTAAAATACATGTTATTGCCACTGGTATATGTTTGCCTCGAAAGCATTATATAACTTGCATTTCATATTTTAAATGTTTAAATTACGATTCTGTGTGCTCACATAAACTCGATGTGGATCGTAAAATTGCTCATTTTTACAAGTGTACACACAAGACTGAGACCATACGCTAGCATGTTGATATGCATGGTACCACAGCGGTAATAGTCGCACCTCAGAGTTAGAAGGCCTGGATTCAATTCCAGGCTCAGGTGCCTGTATTTAATTTGTGAGCTCTCTCCGTCTCTTCGTGGGGTTTTCACCGGGTCCTCTGCTTTCCTACTGTAGCTAAAAAAACGCTCACTATTTGGCCGATAATATCTCAATCTCCTCTCATCTCATGGTCAGAACCGCTTAATTTTGCACAGGGTCGCGGTGAGCCGGAGCCTATCCCAGCAGGCACAGGGCGCAAGGCAGGGACATACCCATGATGGGACGCCAGTCCATCACCGAGGGTAATTTAGTCTGCAAGCCAATTAACCTATGCAGCAGCATGCTTTTTAGACTGTGGGAGGAAACCGGAGTGCTCGGCGAAAACCCACGCGGACACGGGGAGAGCATGCAAACTCCACACAGAAAGGCACCCGAGCCGAGATTCGAACCCGGGACCTTCTTGCAGTGAAGCGACAGCGCTAACCACTGGGCCACCGTGCCGCACTAATATCTTAATATACTAATTATGCAGAGTTGGGGAAAAAAGCTAGCACCGGCTTGCTAAGTGCGTCTCTGCGGTTCATAAAAAGTCTGATTTGCTCACATCTCTCTTTGAGAGTGAACAAAGCTGCGGTCGTTATAAGTGGAAATCTCTATCAATGCGGCCAACAGAACTGCACATAATACTATCCCTGCCAGTAAACGGTAATTTCTAGAAGATTTACAAAGCATTGCTAAAATTTTGTTGAGATATATATTTTTAAAGTGAGATTAAAGCAAGAGAAACAATGCTTTTAGTGGGACCTCATTAATTCAACCATGGGTGTGCGCAGTGTAAAGTGCACTGTGTTCTATGTACCTGGGTTAGGTTTCCTGCCAAGGCTAATATGAGTGTTAAATCAAATCTCAAATAATCTTCTGGCTCCCCTTCAAAAGAACGATAACCGACTTTCGCGAATAAGTGGCAGAGATTGCACCACAGCTCTTGAGGCCAAGTCAAGTGTCGAAATCTCGCTGGCAAGTCACGGGACAATCCCAGGTGCCAGAGGCTCACAGACATCCTGACCGTACATGGTCAAAATATCCCAATCTTGGCATCCTGCAGTAGTCTTTCAAAGGGTTTAACATTATAACTTATTATCAAAGTACCTCCTTACGAACGATCTATATACAATTATGTAAAGCATTCCTATAATGTCTCTTGTTGATGAAATTTTCTCCTGATATGGCTCCTATGACTTGGATTTTTTTCGTAATAAAGGCAATAGAGTTGTGGTGCCAAGCTTAGCGCCATGCCAGGCTAAGGGTGGTCAGGCGCAGTGAGGGTGACAGAAAGTGTGGTGACAGAAAGTGTGGTGACAGAGAGTGTGGTGATAGAAAGAAGATGACCCCCCCCCTGGCCCAAGATCATAAATAACACTGGTCTGGGGAGGGGGATATAAGGTGAGGCGTGGGATGATGAGATTGGCTAATGGACGTGGGAAGATATCGCGTGGCAGGGTGACGTCTGAGGGGATATAAAGAGATGTGCGGAAGCGAAGGAGAGAGTTCTGCATGGGAGATGGGCAACGGAGCGACGTTTGATGTAGTCAAGATGAGTCGTTAGCACGCGAAGCGCGTGGTGGGTAGTGAGTTGTGCGTTAGTGTAAAAGTGTTGTATTGTTTATTTAGTGTAGGTGTCTAATAAAGAGCTGGAAAGACAGAAGTCTCCCGTCTCCTCGCTGGAGTGGCTGCCGCGTGTATGGTGAAGTCAATATGAAGTCGCCGCTGTGTTCTTTGCACGCTGTCGAGACAAAGAGGGTGCGCCAGTGAGCGGCCGATTGATGGCGAGGAAACCGATCCGTTGGTGTGGCTTCACAGAATACTTAAGAGGATTAAGGGCGGTGCAAAAGTGGGAATTTATCACTGAAATTTTTTTGTCGTTTCAGAAACGTGATCAATAATTGGGAAGTAAAGCTGAAATAAGACATACAAGCTTATGTCTTGTGCACATAACATTTGCGCTTGTGAAGGATTCGAACCCTCCGGCGATGGACCGGCGTCCCGTCGTCGGGTGTATTCCTGCCTTACGCCCTGTGTTTCTGGGATAGGCTCCGGCTCACCGTGACCCTATATAGGATTAAGCGGTTTCAGATAATGAGATGAGATGAGAAGGATTCGAACCCGTTACCCCCAGTGCGGACGTAGGAAAACAACGACTATTGGGTCAAGAGCCGTTATCGAGCAGCTATGAAGGTCGACACGGCACATGAGGAGGTGGGTGACCAACACCACGCCCGGCTGCCTTTGTCTCCCGAGTGGCAATGTTTACACACCACACCAGGTACTGATTTGAGGCTGAGTCGACGTAGGGGAGGCTCAGGACCGGGTTCAATAAATCGTCACTGGCGTTGGCCCTGAGCAGGATTCGAACTGGGGTGGCCAGGCTTGCAACGCCAGCGCACTAACCGCTGAGCCACCGCTCCTCCCGCACACACACACCTGCTTCCAAGCACGTGTGAATGAACTATGACGTGCGAGCCACGTGCCGTAGGGAGAGGGGGGCCTCACCGCTGCGTCTTCACGGTCAGCTCGACGGGACGCCCGACGTCGCGGCCGCCGAGGACGAAGCGCGGATTGAAGTACTGCGCCGCCGAGATGGCCGTGGGGTTGGTGGGGCTCGCCGTTTGCGTGATCTGCGCCTGCGGGACAGCGACGGGTCACAGCGGGCCGCTGCGATGGGCCACGCGGGCGCTCGTTCAGTCGGTGCCTTTTTATTACTATTATCCGAGTCAAAACGCTTCTCTTTCCGCCTTCCTTCCTTCCTGACTTGGAAGACTTTTCGCGTCGTCATTATTACCGACGATAAAATGGCCGTGCTCAATTACCTGCTGTCGGGCCTTTGTACCTGTGCTCAGCAACCGTTATTAAATTCAATGTTTAGTGGCGTTGATGACAAACTCTTGAAATTTAGGCAAGTCTAGAGTCTGCAGACTGTGTTTGGTCATATAAGCCTATTATTGAACGTGACTGAGCTGTGCAATTTTACACCCTCCCCTCCTCGACATAATCAGTGAATTCAGAAGACCTTTTATACAAATGTAGAATTTGTTAGTAAAGAATCTCGCTGTGCCATAATTCGTCTCGTTATAGTCAGTCGTGCTCGTCACGCTTAATGATGTTGTTCAACTCGTAGTCATCGTCCAAAACCATACATATTAAAACACTCTCCTTGAACATTTTCACCGATTATTTTCTAAGAAAAATCAACAATGCAGCCGGCCAAACAATACCGCTTGTAACATTATCTCCACACCATAGAGCCAGGCACTTGCCTTCCCAAGAGAGGGCTTAAACGTTGCGGCACTATGGTGATATGTTTACAATATAATAAGTTACTGACCTTTGCCTTAACACCATCATGTTTGCGATCAGTTTGTAATTAAAAAAAGGCTTGATTCTGAAGGGGCAAGTGTAATCGCTTTAGTTTCACTCGATGCATATCATAGACCAATTACTGGCTCAAACAACTGCCTTGCACCCCCTTAGCTGCTAATTGGAAAAGCATTCCAGTAACAGCCTATCATGGTTTGGGAATAATACTTCACTCTAAAGCCACATGTGAAATCCCAGTTTCCTAATCAAAAGAGACATTCTGTACCGGCTTTAATCGTCTCCTGTCTCACGTTTCGCACATTATTTGAAGCATCACACCTGAAACATTAACTTGCTTTAAAGCGAAGTCCATATTAATTAGAAACAAAGTTTTTATTTGCATTACATTTTGTAAAGCACTTGGTGGCCAAAAGGTGGTAAATTATGTTTAGTGTTGTGGTAACGCTCCTTCAGCAGTCGAGTAATTGAACACACACATATATATAGTTCATACACAGCAATGTAGGTACTTTGCCCTACGACTGTATAACCCTGAAAGTGCCCAGTCTCTTCATCATAGTGGCCAAGCTTTGCAGAGTTCAAGCTGGGTTGTGCTTCGAGGGAGACTTTTAGAATTCTGGATGCTGTAGACATCGCTGCAAGGTGGCAAGTTTATGACAATACTGCAATGGATAATTGAGCCTATCTGTGCAGAGCTCTGATTGTTAGCTCCTTGTATGCATGGGATTTCGAAGTGACAAGTTCCGTTCTACATTGAGCCAAAGACACATTGATGGCATTGTCCAAACATTCTAATGCAGAACCGCCCTGAGAAACAGTGCGACTTTGCTTGGTAAATTAAGGGCATTATGATGATTACTTAGAAAAGCTGCTCTCCCGGGACAGCCGCGTCGTTCGCTTCCTCTCTCCACCTCGCGACGTTTCGCCTCACACGTTAGAGGCATCCTCAGGCGCAATGTGCGTGTGTCGTGTGTGTCACCTCCACAGAGTTGCTCATCACTATTAAATAGGAGTCACACACACGACACACGCACACTGTGCCTGAGGATGCCTCTAACGTGTGAGGCGAAACGTCGCGAGGTGGAGAGAGGGAGCGATCGACGCGGCTGTCCCGAGAGAGCAGCTTTTCGAAGCAAGTATCATGCATCGAGCTGTGAAAACCTACATCGTTACAAAGGGCATTATGTTATTACATTTATGTTATGATTCACGAAGAAAAAGCAAGAGGTAGTTTGAACTCATGTCATTACATCTATGGGCCTTACGAATGTGCATGCCTTGCATACTAGTTGTGTTGTACAAATTATATTTGTACATATTTGTCTTTTGAATACATTTCCTACTATTGTGTAAGTATCCGTGAATTTCGCTGCATTGCACTTTGTTATGCTGTCCATTTGTGCCATGTGTTGTTCAGCATGCTGTCCGACGTTTCGCTGAATGTGACGGGAGCTTGTCCAAGGGATTGAAACCGCATTGTTCCTCGAGTCTTACTCCGCTTTCCACTTTTAGTGAGAACTACTCTCAGCTGATCAAAAATTGATGGCGAATAAAGACAACGCAGCCGAGTACAGTACTTAATCACAATAATAAATTACATGAATAAAGTGCCTTTTTACAACGCACTGCGAATGTTAAATAAATAAATATGTCCGCAAAGTTGGCCAAGGGGAGTTCAAATTAATTACGTGAAATTAATTACTTGGTAAAAACATATTTTTACAACCGTGCCCAACAGCGTAAATCGTTTATTTTCGATTTTAGGTGTGATGACATGCTATGAATGAAAATGTTCCTTTGAACGTAGTAAAATTTATCTCATCTCATCTCATTGTCTGAAACCGCTTAGTTCTATACAGGGTTACGGTGAAGCCGGAGCCTATCCCGGCAGACACAGGGCGCAAGGCAAGGATATACCGACGATGGGACGCCAGTCCATCGCCGGGCACTGCGGGGCAATTTAGCCTGCGAGCCAATTAACCTATGCAGCAGCATGCTTTTTGGACTGTGGGAGGAAACCGGAATGCCCGGCGAAAACCCACGCGGACACGGGGGAGAGCATGCAAACTCCACACAGAAAGGCACCCGAGCCGAGAGATTCGAACCCGGGACCTTCTTGCTGTGAGGCGACAGCGCTAACCACTGGGCCACCGCGCCGCCCTAGTAAAATTTATCAGAATGAAAAATATTTTTTTAAAAATACAGACCTTCTCCTAAAAAGCAGCACAAACACAATTGCCTCTCAACATCAGTCATTCTGCCGTGAACGGCTCTAATCTGATATAAGAGTGCACCGCCACAAATACTCTGCGACTGCGACTGTGCGCTGACAGGCGCGTGCGCTGACTCCGCGCCCCTTTGGAAGGGAATGAAAGAGAGGGGGGGGGATGATGAGAGCGCCCACCACATTGTTGGAGCCGACGTGTTGCTCCGCAATTCCTAGGAACGACTGCAGAGGTGTGGTCTTCACTCCTGCGTGTTAAACAAAATGCTTCAATGCGTTCTGCAATGCATTGACTCATTAACAGACGGTGCGCGGCAGTGTTTCTTGAACTTCAGCCCTCGCAAATCGAGACGATATTTCGTGGGAGCCGCTTGAAACAGCGATCGATCAATCATCACACCGCGTCTCGTTTCTCTGCACTGGAAACGAAGGCGTGTAGAAGGAACATCTCATTGTCAGAAACCGCTTAGTCCTGTATAGGGTCGCGGTGAGCCGGAGCCTATCCCGGCAGACACAGGGCGCAAGGCAGGGATACACCCACGATGGGACGCCAGTCCATCACAGGGCACTGCGGGCAATTTAGTCTGCAAGCCAATTAACCTATGCAGCAGCATGTTTTCTTGGACTGTGGGAAGAAACCGGAGCGCCCGGCGAAAACCCACGCGGACACGGGGAGAACAGAAAGGGCACCCGAGCCAAGATTTTAACCCGGGACCTTCTTGCTGTGAGGTGACAGCGCTACTCACTGGGCCACCGTGCCGCCCTGGAAGGAATCTCGTCGCTCTCGTAAAGTTAAGATCGGTTCAGCAGCGCTGGTGGCTTTCCAAGCCCTGTTGTAAACTAAGAGAGTCATTTTTAAACAAAATGTATCTCGGAATAGTAGCCAATGCAGGTCCCTGATCAATGGAGAGTCGCTGTCGACGGGCCTTACCTCCCAGGTAAGTAAACATGGAAAGCTTCACTGTGAATCGTGGTAAGAACTTGAGCTCGGAACACGGCCGTGTACAGTACTAGGCGCCATAAATATAACAGCGCGGTTAACAGGCAGGTTGTGTAAATTATTGAGTGCATTCACAGCTCATTTTTGTCAGCAGACTGCTGGATGAAGGCCTCCCCACTCTATATTGGTGACGGTGGTTGTTTTAATCGTGCTTCACCAGATCGGTCAGTGTGGCTTGGTAAAGGCCAGGAGTGTCAATGCCGAGGCATAGAAATAGAGTCCAACAACAGATGTTATTGCACTGCCCTCGTCTCTCCACAGCATAGCCTCGCATAGCTACAATGCTGCGCACAGTTACTGTGCCTGACATCAATGCGTATCGCCGTGGATATTAAATATATCCACGGCGAATATATCCACGGCAATGCGTATTGCCGTGGATATATTTCAGGAATTCTGTAATGATTGGAAAGCACAACATTGCTGGGGAGTTTTGGTTTTAACGTTCTTACAAATGACACTGACAGTCAAGGGAAAATCACATTGCATAGACATTTGGAACCTATGTTATATCTCATCTCATTGTCAGAAACCGCTAAGTCCTGTACAGGGTCGCGGTGAGCTAGAGCCTATCCCGGCAGATACAGGACGTAAGGCAGGGATACACCCACGATAGGACGCCAGTCCATCGCCGGGCACTGCGGGCTATTATTTAGTCTGTAAGTCAATTAATCTATGCAGCAGCGTGTTTTTTGGACTGTGGGAGGAAACCGGAGTGCCCGGCAAAAACCCACACGGACACGGGGAGAACATGGAAACTCTATACAGAAAGGCACCCGAGCCGATATTCGAACCCAGGACCTTCTTGCTGTGAGGCGACAGTGCTAACCACTGGGCCACCGTGCCACCCCCTATGTTATATGGTAACAATAAAATGTCTTTGTGGTCAGTGTTTAAACTATACGAATACATTGAGATTTACAGTGTCGAGCATTATCCTCCTCCTTCACGAATGAGTGGAGGAACGCTCGACACTGCCAACCCGAAAGAGCAGTTCTTAAGAACAAGCCTTATATGTCGATCTGTGAACCAACAGCAATACAAAGACATTACTTTAAAGACATTCTAATAAGATGTCCACCTCTGTTGGGAGGTTACCAGATAAATTTCACACCACTTGCACTCATTTATGGATGGAGAATAATAACATTTTGAGACAAAATACAAATGTCGAAACCTCATTGAGGTTTAGTCTTTGTACATTTTCTCATAACAGCTCATTTTTTACAGTCCTCCAAAATCGCCCATTTCACAACGTTACAGTCAATGGATCCAGGTTTAAATGTTTTGTGCATCTGACATTCAATTTGGCTGGCACCCAAAAATATAACTGACGTGCCACTAAACTCAGGGGCAAATCAATGCAATCTATAAAATACAATCATTGTCATAATTAGCCACTGGCTGAAAGATACCCTGAGCCGCAATCACCTCTCACAATTTACGCATGAACTTATTTCATTGCTCTCTCTCTCTCTCTTTGGTGGATGTCCTTTCGGTTGCATTCCATTTTCCTGACCACCACTCAGTTATTATTCTTGACCATCGGCCCATCTCCCTTCTAATCTTGACGGGACGAGCTCAATCCTACTTACTTTCCTTACCAGCTTGACTGGCCTCGGTCTACATACTTCGTATGCAATCCACATGTTCCTCTTTCTGCCTCTGAATGCAATTTTTATCCAAGCATTTGTCAACGTGGGCGGTGCAGTGGCCCAGTGGTTAGCGCTGTCGCCTCACGGCAAGAAGGTCCCGGGTTCGAATCTCTCGGCTCGGGTGCCTTTCTGTGTGGAGTTTGCATGCTCTCCCCGTGTCCGCGTGGGTTTTCGCCGGGCACTCCGGTTTCCTCCCACAGTCCAAAAGCATGCTATTGCATTTGTTATTTGGCTCGCAGGCTAAATTGCCCCGCAGTGCCCGGCGATGGACTGGCGTCCAATCGTGGGTATATCCCTGCCTTGCGCCCTGTGTCTGCCGGGATAGGCTCCGGCTCACCGTGACCCTGTATAGGAATAAGTGGTTTCAGACAATGAGATGAGATGAGACTTGTCAACGATTAAACGAGGCTAACTGTGCGTGCCCGTAATGTCACGTGAAACGGATTCACTTTATAGACGGGCAGCGTGTATAATGAAATTGAATCAATTGTGTTTCAAATGAAGTATGATCGAACGCCACCGCACATCACATTTATACCAATGGGCTGTGGCGGAGAAAATGTTAACTGTTGACATTTATATTTTACAATGTGCATGGCTCGTGCATCAGCCGCTTAAGTGCGGCCATGTTATATTATATAACAAAAGGAACATGAACAAAAAGTAAAAGAATGCGCACACAGTTATATTTTCAGTCACTGGCATTGTAATTGAGAAACTCAAGCGTGGGGCGCGTTTTCTAAATAAGCGACCTTTGCTCTTGTTTTTGTCCTGATCGGAGAGGTGCTCCGTTCGAGTGCGTGTCACCAGCTCCACGTTGGAGGCGCTGTACACCTGTAATTAGAACGGGCAGCTGTCTTTACTTCTCAAAAAATAAACCACATTCCTCCACCCAGGCTCTCAGCACAGCGCATCACTATTTCATTCCAACTTTCCAATCCGCTTAATAGATCACGAGACCAAGATTCTGTTCCGAATGCTCGCAGAGCTGCGTGTCTCCCAGTGTTACAGAAGGGCCAGTGGAAGAAGACTTCACATAACTATTTCCGAGACACCTCTCAAGTGTAATTTTCCACATGCAACTTGATGCAGGGAAGATATGAGTCTCTCAACAGTAAAGATCCCAGCGACCCTGTACAAATGACATGATTAATTCTCAGAGATAAACTTTAGCAAGCTAAAGTGCAAAACCAAATGTAACATGATTGATATTTCAGTAGTAATCTGATGTGGACGAGATCAAAATCTCGCCACATTAAAAAAAACCCTATGCTTTAATAGCGAGTGGCTGCCACCCAGATTCAAACCCAGCATCTTAGCGATGCTGCCCTCTGTGCTTTGACTCTTGAGTCATCCGACCATGGCCATGCTGTGATAGTTGATGCTGAGGCTGGTGCCATTACGAGGAGAAAGCTTAACCCAGCTTGGAGGCGTTATTGCATCCTTTAATGCACTGGCTAATAATATCTGGTGTACACATCTTAGCCGTAGTGTGGATATCGCTATCATGTTATCTTATCTACCAGCAGTAATAGCAGTAATGTAACTTGTAAAATATTTATCTATCCATTCGTAATTCAATCCCAGGTAAGCCTAGGGGATGATTAATGGTGGGGCACTTTTGGCTAAAAGTCATGCCCGTGCTTCTGCAGTTTTTATCTAACTGGAGAGAGTTTCACATTTGTACTGTGAAGGTTGACAGTGCTGCACTGATAAGCAAAGAGTTACCAGTAGAGTACAACATGAGCAACATGCTCTGCATATGCTGTCCAAGAAAATCCCGGCAGGTGCAGTCTTTATAATGTGTATCTCGCAAAGATATAATTGATGATCGCTCACAGATGTGTGTGTGTGTGTAGCTGCATGTGCTTGGAGCGTCTGAGCTCCCGCAGAAGCTGACCGGATGTCAAGCGGAACAACGGACATCACACTGCACAACACGCGCTGCGCCCCAATAAACAGAGCCATGAAAACCCGAGACGATGAATAATTAACGCTGGAGCATTTGCCTGTTGCCATCCCATTCTATCTATTTTTGTTTTAAAGTTGCTGATGTTCGTCCATCCGTCCTGTCAGATGACGCTGTTATAAACAGTCGTTAAGCCAGAAAAGTGTATAGGTTTCAGCATTGAAGTAAAATAAAGTTTAAAAACTCGATTTCCAATTGCTTTGCCACGCACGCTGTTTATAATCTTTACACTGTTATTCTCAGCTCATCTCATTGTCAGAACCGCTTAATCCTGTATAGGGTCGCGGTGAAGCCGGAGCCTATCCCGGCAGATACAGGGCGCAAGGCAAGGATTTACCCACGATGGGACGCCAGTCCATCACCGCGCACTGAGGGCAATTTAGTTTGCAAGCCATTTAACCTATGCAGCGGCGTGTTTTTTGGACTGTGGGAGGAAATCGGAGTGCCCGGCGAAAACCCACGCGGACACGGGGAGAGAACATGCAAACTCCACACAGGCACCCGAGCCGAGATTCGAACCAGAGCCCTTCTTGCTTACACTGTTATTTATGCCTTTTAATCATGCCAAACAATGGAAACGATGCCCATCGATCAAAATACGGTTTAACAAGAGGTGATTTAGCACGGGGCGGCGCGGTGGCCCAGTGGTTAGCGCTGACGCCTCACAGCAAGAAG
>JAZEWT010000002.1:18887722-18904424 GCA_036362905.1 Mordacia mordax | reverse complement strand
TTAAATTCCACCACCAAAACAACAAATTTCGTTTTTGCATTCTGCCTCCCCGCCCCTAAAAAGTATCCCGATTGTAATTTAGGTGTCATGTTATGTGAATAAGTACGGTATGCATTCAGAGCTCTCACAGAGGAAAATTAGACAACGGCGGAGGCATGATTCAGGTATGCTTTAGGCATCTTAGCACGTGGTGTGGGAAACGTCGCGAAACTGAGAGAAGCACTTGATACGGCTATTCCGAAATAACAGCTTTGGAGAGCAACCCTTATCAGAGTAATGTTCATCGTATGATAAGTTGAACAGCAACAATTTGGCCAGACGAAGTGCAGAACCAAAGTTTGCATTTACTTATTTTAATTTAGCACACAATCTCATGTCTGTCCAGGTTTAAAGGGTGCACATTTTGCTCCGTATATCAAATTTCTTGGGCAATGCTGCAGTCGCTCATGACTGCTGTTATTACTCATTTCAATGGGTGCTCAAGCGGTACAATTATAGTGAAGAAATTAACTCAAACCATGGCTCCCAGCACGACTCGTACATGTAACGCTGAACCTATCCAGTGCGCTTAAAAGTACTGGAGTTAATCGTCAAAGGTTAGACAAGCAGTCGGAATAAGTTGTTTTATTTAGGGATGAGGGCGGCGCGGTGACGCAGTGGTTAGCGCTGTCGCCTCACAGCAAGAAGGTCCCGGGTTCGAATCTCTTGGCTCGGGTGCCTTTCTGTGTGGAGTTTGCATGCTCTCCCCGTGTCCGCGTGGGTTTTCGCCGGGTACTCCGGTTTCCTCCCACAGTCCAAAAGCATGCTCCTGGATAGGTTGATTGGCTCGCAGACTAAAATTGTCCCGCAATGCCTGGCGATGGACCGGCGTCCCGTCGTCGGGTGTATTCCTGCCTTGCGCCCTGTGTTTCCGGGATGGGCTCCGGCTTCACCGTGACCCTATATAGGATTAAGCGGTTTCAGATAATGAGATGAGATGAGATTTAGGGATGACCCGCGATGTACACAGCAGCTATAGGTACTGGCAACCCACCGTTACTCTGACCGTATGGGTGCTATTCTCCTAGGTGAGGTGGAGCGAGCGGTGGCGCAATGGTTAGCGCAGCCCTGTGAACACGATAACCTGAGTTCGTTTCCCGACCACGACCAACATCTGTGGCGAGAAATATTTGTGTGGTGGCCAAACAAGACCGACGGCGTGGAGAGGCCTTCATCCAGCAGTGGATGAACAAAGGACTCTAGATATATTTTCTGTTATTACATTAGATATACAGTGCTGCAGACACATCTCTTTGCAGTGTGAAGGCAAAACAAAACGGAAAGCGTACCAATGTGAATGCTTAAAACACATCCAGGATCGCAAAATTCGATAAATGTCTATGGTGGGATTTAAACAGAAACATATAAACTGCAGCCTATAGCGATGTATAGCGATATAAATGTTTAAATCTTAACGTTGTATTCGTCGTATTATTTGAGAAGCGCTGGGCATGGTTAGCACAGTTTATTGAGTCTGCTTGCTCTTTCAGAAACCAAAAACCTAGGAAATCACACACCGATCAGTAAGTGTATTTCACTTGGAACAACGTGCATTACAGGAGGCAACATCGGGCAATAAAATATTAATGATGCCTAATTGACATCCGTGACAGAAATTGGTTATGCTTTAATCGGCGTTCTTTTTTTTAAATTACGAATCTCAATTAAAACAACAACAGATCTGTCACACATCCAAGTTCTGTGTCGGACAAACGTCTCTCAAAAACGCTCAATTCGCTCACGCCTCCTGACTTGTTCGATCAAAATTAATAGTCACCGTCGGAACACTCACACACGCCGGCAATTCAGGCACGCAGGGCGAGCGCCAACTCCTCAAAAAGTGCTGTCGACCCCGCAAATCGAGATCCATCGTCACCGTCGCCCCCAATCAAGCCGAGTGATGGGGCGCTCACAAACAAGCCCGTAGTTGCCACGGGCAGGCAGGGCGCAGTGCCATGCGACGAAACAACGGCGGGGCGGAGCGCCCGGCTTTCGTTGCCACCGAAGATCGCGCTGTAAACATCTCACGCGCATTACCCGACTGCTCTTCAGTTCCGACTCCAGCGCCGACATCCTGTTGTCCCACACCATGCGGTGCAGGCGGTAGCTTTGGGCAGACGCTCTGAGCGGGGATGACATCCTCCTGCGCAAAGTCTCATAGCCCCCGAGCGAGCAGCACCAGCCCCGTGCGGCGCCGCGTTCCCATCCGCATGTCCGAGGCCAGTGTCTCCGAAACCCCACAGCCCTATGTATGGAGAGGAGAGTTTTATTGTTTATTTTATTGTGTTTATTAACCACCACCCGAGCAACCCCCCCTCCCCCCCTCCTCACATGCGAGACCCACCCCTTGGGGCTGGCTGCCCTTCCCCCTTTGTCGCTCGTGTCATGGGCAGGACGCTATCCCAGACGCAGCCCGAGGAGGGAGCCTCCACGCCGCACGCACGACAGCTGTCACCACCATCATAGCGAACGTGGGGGCAGCGCGCACGGCGTGGGCGCTCCCTCTCTCTCTCCCGCGACGGGCGCAACCAACTCGCGCGCACACCTGGGGTTGCGCGAGGGGTGGAGGGGCGTGGTGTTCCGCTCGGGGTAGCGGCGACAGCCGCGTTCCGGCAGATGCCCGTCGTGACGAACGGCAAAGTAACGCCCTCAACCCACATGGTAGCGTCCGCGCCTCGCGGGGCGTGGCTCCGGCCGCCCGGCGCTTTGATTGATGGACACACACGGCCGTTCGCCTCCCCGCCCCGTGGTTGTGTTTCGTACAGCGCATAGGCGCTGGCTTCTGCCTCCGCGCGCGCTTCATTGGGTAAGGGCGGCGCGGGGGGGGGGAGAGGCGGGCGGCGGGGGCGAGGGGGGGGGCGCGCAGTCGTCGGGCGGTGCGTGTGTGGTACGAAATGTAAATGTGGGGCAGGGCTTGTTCTTAACGGGGTCGTCACCACGCCCCTCCCCCCTGGTACTTGGCTCAGCCGCTGCCGTTCTCTGCTGCTGAGTTGCTGCTGCCACGGGGCGGCGTGTGCAAGGGGCGCACTTGTAACACTCGCTAACTAACTAACCAAGAGTGTAAAACTTCGTCAGAGATAAGAGCAAATGAGTTGAGCGGACGAGCTAGCACCTGCAGCGATTTCGTGGCTGAGACGCGTATTTCTTTTGGTACAGAGTCCGTATAGTTGTAGTGTTTGTGGTGACCGCAGCAGAGTCGTTTCAGTGTTAGGTGAGCGTGGCGTTGTGTGGCTTGAGAAGTGTGTGCGGCACAGTGTGTCGTGCGAGTGTGTTGTTGTGTGTTCCGATTGTCCTGTGTGTGGTGTAATTGTGAGTGTTGTGTGGCTTGACAAGTGTGTGCGGCATAGTGTGTCGTGCGAGTGTGTTGTGTTCCGATTGTCCTGTGTGTGGTGTAATTGTGAGTGTTGTGTGGCTTGAGAAGTGTGTGCGGCACAGTGTGTCGTGCGAGTGTGTTGTGTTCCGATTGTCGTGTGTGTGTTGGTAATTGTGAGTGTTGTGTGGCTTGAGAAGTGTGTGCGGCATAGTGTGTTGTGTGTTCCGATTGTCCTGTGTGTGGTGTAATTGTGAGTACTGTGTGAATGATGTGTGTGTTGAGTCCATCGCGTGTATGTTCGTGTCGAGCGGCATTGTGTTGAGTGTGTACTGTAGTGAGTGTTTAGATGTTGTGTACTGTAGTGTGTTGTTAATGGGCATATTGTGAGTTTGTGTATTGTGTTCATTGTAAATCAGTGTACTGTGAATGTGTATTTAAAGTGTCTACTAGTTTGTGAGTATTAAAGTGTCTGTATTTTAACTGAGGTGTCTATCGATTAATTCATTTTTTGGCATTAAGGTGAATATGTCCACGATTTAACTGTTTAATAATCTTAGATTCGATGTTGTTTAGATGCCGCTCTCTCCATAGCTCCGTGCAGCGCTTTGTGACCCTTGGGTGAAAGGCGCTTTAGAAATGCTATTATTATTAAAGTTGTGAATGAGTACTGCGTTGTCAATGTGTATTATGAATGCTAGCAGGGAGTACTAGAAATTTGTATTTTGAAGGTGTTTAAGAGTGTCAGGAATGCGATTATTGTAATAAGGAGCTTGTTTATTGTAAATGTGTTTAAGTATAGTCAGTGCACTGTATTGTGTAGTGAGTGTAATTAGTGTATTGTGAATGTTTGGTGGCTAGTGAGTACAGTACATGTATTGTGACTAGTGTAAAGGCTGTACAGTATTATGCTTGCATGTTGAGTGCGGTGTGCTGGGAATATATGTACTGTCTTGTGAGAGTACTGTACTGCCTTGTGAATCTGTCTCGTGTGCATTGTGAGCGTGAGTGAGTTTATTGGTTGTGTGTATTGTGTGTGTGCGGCTCCAGTCTGTCTGTGGCCGTAGCCTTTGGACCACGGTACCCGCCGAGGTTTAGATGTCGCGCAAGTTACGTGCTCCTGACGTTTGTGCCGACTGCAGCGCCAGCGGTAAGAAGCCCTCCTCCTCCTCTTCCTCCCTGCCATGGTCCCATCGACATCCCCGGGTCTCACACGTGGACACACGTCTCTCTAGTCACCGTCTCCTACAGGACGTTGGTGACAATGGTCTTCCACAGATCTCTGCTGTTTGATATTTGCACAATGTCTAACTGTCCACTAACTCGACATGTCAGTCTGTTGTCCATCATCTCTTTCCTTCAAAATTAACAGTTATATCCAGATTTTCAATATCCTCTTTCCTCATTATTCCCTTCTAGAAGTGCAATTATTATTAATATGCCCGAGAAACGTCGACGGTCTTTTTCTAATGTCGTTCTACCTCTTCCTTCTAGAACTCAATCTTGACAAAATGTCTCCATTTGACGTGTGACTTGTCCAGGATACCTTAAAGATTCGTCTAAAGCACATTTCAGTTGCTTTCATTCTCTTTTGAATTCTTGATCATCTTGCCCAACATTCTGACACACAGCACAGTAGCATAAGTTGTGCTGTCAAAACTTTGTGACCTTTGTGAATTCCCACCTTTCTGCCCATAACGTATTGTGCTGTGCAATCTTGAGCGCCGTTTGTCTCATTATGTTTGGGGTTTCAGCTCGTTCCGAGTTGTGTGTGAGATTGCTTATGTATGCAACATTTAGTGTTACCGATTGCTTTCATGATTGGGGCTAGAGTTTATTTTTTGCAGAGATTGTTGCCCTGAGTTTGTATCTGCTCAATGGCACGCGTTGCGTTGATCGTTTCGGAATGAGTTGTGTCGGAGGAATCCCGGATCTAGACCTTGCAAGCTCACCGTGTAATAATAAGTCTATTGGATGGTGGAAGTACTGTGTGTGTGTGTGGTAACAGTGTTGAGGGCGGTAGTGGGAGATGCGAACCCGAGATGAACAGAGTTTCTTTACCGATCATTGCCAACACCAACATTGACTCTCTGGCCGAACCGGTTCTGGCTCTCCCCGAGTTCGACCTCAAATGAGTACTGCGCAGTACTTGGTGCGATGTGTGAATATTGACACTAGGGAGACAAAGGCGGCCGGGTGTGGGTGTTCGTTACCCACCCATCGTGTGTTGGCCTTAATAGGGCCTCGCGAACAGCGCTTGTCCATAAAGTTTGTCTTTGTGTCGTAATAACAATGGCTCTCTTCATCGCGGTGGTAGGTTAACGGTTTATCATCCGTGACTGTTTTTCCAAAGGATTCTCATTTGTTTGAATGATTTCCCCAGAACTGGTGTGTGTTTCTAATCACACTCGTGTATATATAGTGTAGCTACTTAAAGACACCTCTGTTGTCAGGCTCTCTCGCACTGAGCTTGGCTCCGCGCTTCAATTTCCACGTTTAGTTCCAGCCGAGGCACGGAAATCTAAATTGTTCTATTATTATTACCGATGGCTTTTTTCGTGATTATGCCGTACGAACGAAAACGAATTTTAATTTATAGACACCTTTAATTTATACGTGTTATACATTGCATTCATGACATTGAATGTCAAACCTCAGAATGAATATGGCATGTGTCAGATTAAGTATGTTGCTGGTGTAAACATTGATACACACATTTGTATTTGACTACGAAGTGGATTGTTACATTTCAGAATCGTGATAGATGGTGATGGCATGCGAAGGTCTTCATCGAGCAGTGGCTTGATCGTAGCTTATGTTCATGATGCTTTTCACAGTATGGTGTGTGTGTACCACGTGTACTGTGTGTCTTTTGTATTAGTGGATCTGCACACAATGCACATTTTTTAACAAAGGGCAATTTCCTTTGTGGAGAAAATCGTCAGTCTCAACAGTTTGGTTGGAGTTTGTGCTGCCAATTCCCAAGTGAATATTTACCATTTGGGAGGAAACCGGAATACCCGGGAACAATCCAGATGTACAAGTGGGAAATGCGTGTGACTCCGCAAAGATGCATTCAGTAATCTTCTGCTCTATTGCCAAATCTTGGTCACCTTACACCTTGTTCGCAGGCTTAAAGCCAGCTTAGCTTGTGACACTTGTTGATCCCAAATACATTTAGGGCGTTTGATTTCCACGGGCACAAAGTCGCCCGAAAAACCCATGGAAAATCCACGTGCGTGAATGGATGATGCTCAATATCCGCACAAACGGGTCCGAAACTCATTCTACATACTGTCCTATTACCCCCTGGCCACCAGGTTTGTAATGTGATGTGTGAATATTTCTGTCTGATCCACTAACTCTACCTACAAAGCTGTGTGGATCACAGGCCTGGGCCAATATTCCAGGAACACGTAATCTGGTCAACTTGACACCTTTCATCAGTGCTGTACTTCCTCTTATCTGTTCGACTGTTGACATAAAAAGCATTGGCACTAATCTAAATGTCTCTTTGAACCCAGCAACCTGATATTGTTTCCCAAGAATGACAAATATGAGTGGTGAGTGATGATATCTGAACTGGTTCCTGGCCCTCTTATACCAGCACTGACCAGCCAGCTTAAGTAGGGTCAAGCAGCCCTTCCATGACCCAAATAGGCATGAGAGGGCCTTCATCCAACAGTGGATTGATATGGACATACATGCTGTTTTATTACATTACCCTATTTACAATACGTTGGGTAAAACTGTATTTTCAGAAATATGGTAGTTTCAATGAAAGCTCAAGGCATGCAATGCGTTTAATCGTTTAGTTTTTAGACGCCTATGCAAATTGCCAACGGAGAAGAGGTCCTACATTTTGTAATTAATTTAGTCTCAATTGTTGGTAGTCTTTTCTGTAAGTGGTTTTTAAATAACCTTTTTCATAATATTGCTCCCATTGTTCTTGTTTGTAGTTTTGGCAAATGCCACCCACTATTGTTGTGGAATGCGAACTCGTTGCTGTAATTCAGTAATTACTATCGTCGTTGAGAAAACTTTGCTCCGGTGAGGTTGCAACCTCTGATCATTATTAATGATGTAGAAAGTAGCGTGCTGTGGAGGTTGGTATGTGCGGAGCAGTTTGAGTTGGCTCCGTAAATGCAATATTGGATGTGTCAGCAGTCTGTCGCATTTGACATACATGTGTATATACACCCTGTATAAATAGCTCCCTTGTTAATGAGGGATAATGATAAGGTGTGAAACCTCTCGTCTTTTTTATATATAATTGTAAGCCGTCTCAGTAACATTTGCTTGAGCAGGCACTTATTCATTTTTTGCAGGCTGGTAATGGCAGCGTATGTGGAGTGTGCGTGGATTTAAATGAGAAATTCCCACGTGACTTTAGAATGAAAATAACATTTTTATCCAGACACCCGGGTTTCAGATTAGGAAAATGGGGGCAGAGTATTGGAATAGGAATTCAGTCGGCAGGTCACATCTGGTGGAGTCGTCTGGGTATTTCTGCTTCTTGCGCGACGTCTGGCCAATGTAGAAGCGTAGCCCAAAATACCCCTCCGCATAGACTGTCCAGAGTCCCGTCCGGTTGAGGCCATTCCAACAGAAGTGTCCATGAACAAGCAAATGCAGGACTGCGTATTTACTTACAGGAATGTAAGTGTATTTGTGCAAGTTGATTAACTTACCATTATCCAAAATCCAGTTGTCTTTTACTGGCTGCCACTATCTTCGTAATTGTAATTGTGACATTTAATGGCCTACTCTACATCATTTGTAGCATCGTTTGTATGAAATGTACAGAATTAATTGTCCAAAATACATTTATAATATTGTTTTAAAATAATGTGGAAATACTTTCATTTTAGTGAGTTGTAGTTAAACTGATATTCAGTCAGTTTTTATTTAAGCTGGAAAGAACTGTTGAGCTATGTAGCTCTTTTTAACAGTTGTCCAGCAAGGATCGATAAGCAAGTTACAGCATCTCAGGGCACTGGGGGTAATTTAGTCAGACAATTTACCAAGGCAGCATGTCTTAATGCTGAGAAATACATAAAGCCCAACACTTAAGCTTTCAAAGGGAGCAGTTTTTCATCCTAGTAATAGCGATCAGAATGATAACATTATTCTGTCAATGTTAATTACATAGTATAATATGCATCATAAATATATAAAGGAGTGCTGTGTACATCAATCCATGTAATTACATCGATACCAATATTGTAGCCCACATGTAAAAATAATTCAAAGTGTATACATATACTCATAGCTGAACATAATTATCAACTTTGTGTAAAATGACGATTCCCCAGTGTTAAAACATCTCTGTTTCACATGTTCTTAAATAAGTGAGATCGATTTCAATGGGATTCCAAACCGCGGTTTTACTGTTCGGTGATCACATGTTTCATCGAGCTGCAGGTCAACGATGCACATAATGTGTTTTGGAATCATTATAATTAGCAAAGGCATGGCATTGCCTCCCAGTGATTTTGGTGGAACTATCCATTATATATCGCCCTGCCTTGCCGTTAGATATAAGTGCAGCTGTGTTGGGCGTGACCTGCCTGCTGATCCGATTGTCTTTTTTCGCCCAAGGCTTTGCACAGTTTCTTTTTTAAACCTAACGGTCAACGTTTTATTTAGCACAAAGGAAGTGCTCGGGTTTATGTGCCTATCTATCCACTAGTTGGCTCTAGTGTGCGTCCCTTTGGTTACTTTTCCGAGTTGTCCAACGCGAACAAAAGCAAATCTAAACTATACAAGCCGCTTCTACTGTAAACTTTATACTGGTGGAACACAACGCTGTATATTTTCTGTGTATACTTTTTGTTAAGCTCTCATCCGTCACATACGATAAGCTTGGCGATAAGCGCGCAAGCGTTGTATGTGTTTTCATACTTGCGTTCATCTGTGACCTGATTACTGCCAGGGTGCTGGCAGTGCGTACGGCGCCCGTGTCAAGATGCGTGAGATTACAGGAGAAGGAGACGTCTCTCATGCGTGCATTCGCTTGGCACGAGGGTTTTCTCCCTTGTAACCGCTCGGGATTACTTATCGCCAAAGTGCCTGAGTAGTACAGAGAGATAATGTCAAATAAGAACGGTGTAGGTTTTTGATAAATAAAGTTAAATTATATAAACGACCTGTTTATCATGTTTGTAACATGACCTGTATATCACGTTCGTAACAGTCCACTACTAAACAAGGTCATTTGGGAATTGTTTGTCGATACCTCACGCTGCTCAGGGTCGGAGAGTTGGGGGTGCGGGCATCATGGGCTGCCAGGACAGGTTCAGATATCACTCGCCACTGATGTTGAATGTTGCCTCCAGCCAGCAACGAAACACAGGTTGCAGAGCTCATAGCAAAATGTGCTGACCACTATGCCACCATTCCACCTGCAATTTATTACCGCATTTTAGTATATTGTCAACGATGGACACACTGCGCCCACAATGGCCGCGCCTGCATTGCATTGATAAGTTTGGCATTAGTGTTTTCCTGTTTGCTGGCGAGATTTAAAATGACACCGGGAACCCATTGCTGTGCAATCTCCAGGCAGAACATTTGCGGAGAAAACACTCCCTTGAGACTGGAGACTCTGACAATGAGAACAATCAGACATTGATGGATAACTCAGTGGTGGCCTTGGCAGCTTTTTTGGTCTATGAAGATATAATTATATACATTGCTCCTTAAAACTGAGCCTCTACACAGTTGAACATGACACATTCAGTATTAATAATAGGAACCTTTTGCACGGTATATTGCGGTGCCTGCACTAGATAAAAATAACGTCTGCACTTTTTTCAGTGTGTTGTTCTAAAATAATGTGAGTAAAGTTTTCACGGAATCCGAACAATTTATCGCGCCCTTGCTTAACTACACGTTGGTAGTTATATTTCCTTACACGATGTATATCATGATGTATAGCATTGAGTGTGCCACATGTGCATGCATACCATTATTTCTGAATTTGTGACTGCGGCATGTGTGACATTGGACTAGCCGGTTGTAAAGTAATATTCCTCATTGACATGGCGATTCAATTCCTAATTTGTATTTTGGCCAAACATTGGTGTCCTTTATAAACGGTGGTACATAGAGAAATTGGTGAACAATCAATGGAACGTCCAGATTTAAATGTCTTTCACCCCTCTAAGTGTGTAATCCTAAGGTATGTATTTGTCCAGAATGCTTTGTTTAAATCACACGAACGGTATTATGTAACCTATTTCAAGCGTGAACTTTAAAGAAGAGAATCACTCTATATGGAGTATTTTCAAGGCAGACCGTAATGTAGTTTTGCAGAGACCAAATATTGTTAAAACTGTTTAGACAAATGTTTTGGGTTGGGCAGGCATGTCTCTAGAAGTCACTGTGCTCACTGTTCCGCGATAATGGCAGTGATAGCCAAAAGGGACCTTACTGATGAGATGGAGCACAGAAATAATGTCATCTGCTGGTGCTTGCTGGATAGTTTCATCGCAGAACCATTGCGATATGATGGCAGCATGGGGGGGGGGGTGGTGGGCTTCATCCAGCAGTGGATTGATCTTGGCTGATGATAATGAGTGGATTCAGGAGTTATGTACTCACACTACTCTTACAAATCAAAGTGTTCTCACTTGGCAGCTCTTGTACCTGTTTTACCCCGTAGCCCACAAACCGCTGCCTGACTGCGTGGCATGTACTGTAGGTCAGTCCAGAGTACTTGTGGGTTGCTGTTTTTATGAGAACTAACTGCCTTTTCAACACGCACACACTTAGCTGTTACAACGCTGCTGTTTAGTACATTTTTTTTGTAATACGTTTACGACTAACATTGGATGGTTGCCATTCTCTGGGAACTGCAGTTGAGTATAGGGGGAAATAATCTGCCTGTGCCAAGAGGTCAAAGTTCAGCAACCATTCCAAAAATATGCTGAGGCGTTTTCAAGCCAAAGCGTCAGCTGTCAATAACAGTAATGACGATCTGGTCGCAACAAGTCTATCTCCTGTTTATTTTTCTACATGATCAAAAAAATACCCACTGCTTGTAGTTTAGAGACTTCCGTCTATTCTCTCACGGCTCTTGACAAAACGGATGTTAGAATGCGCGTCAGACAAGCCAACAATGATAGTATGACAGAGGAAGCTGAGTGGAAAGAAGTACGCAACACTATCACCGTCAGTTCATGCACGAAAATACACCTGTCCTTTCCACATACAGACAATACAGTGTACACACTGAGGCCTGCCTTGTCGATTATCATCCTCTGTTTTCCTGCAGCCAGTCAACGGACAAAAACGTTTGTGTGGACTGTTATTTTTTGCAAGGATGTTTTTTCAAGTTGTGGTGTTTTGAATACCTCTGCTGAACACCTTTTGCCCATCTGTCATTTTGTAACGTATGTGAATTACATCACAATAAGTAATGGTAAAGGGAGCAGGCCTGCTGTTACCTGCTCACGTTACACTTGTGGAAGAGCCGGCACTAAGGGGACACCTCTAGAGCCTCTCTGAAGGGTATTTTGACCTAATATTTTTTGCTACTCTTGCAAGGGATGGATGTTCCCACCTGCCGATGAGCTATTTCTAGTAGACAGGTATTTTGGTTCTGTAGGACCCCTTATATCAAACCGCCGCTGAATGATGGCCTACTCATGCCCGAGAAAAATCGGGTGTTATTTTACCAGACTTCACACTGGTCAGTGTGAGTTCGTAAAGGAAGGGCTATGGCCGGTTAAGATATCACTGGCAGTCGTTGCTCAGAATCTAATTCCGTGTGATGAGTTATTCGAATCTGTCGGTGTATGCAATGTATGAAATAACGATGGATGTGGGGTGACACGGTGGCACAGTGAGTAGCGCTGTGGTCCCACAGCAAGAAGAGCTCCGGTTCGATTAACGGCTCGGGTGCTTTTCTATGTGGAGTTTACGTGTTCTCTCCCCATCCCCACGTGGGTTTTCGCCAAATACTTTGGTTTCCTCCCACCGTCCAAAGATACCCTGCTGCCTCGGTTAATTGGATTGCGGACTACATTATCCGAACAAGTGCGCATTGCAATGTACTGGCATCACATCCAGGTTATTCCCTTGCTTTGCATCCTCTGTCGGCCGGGATAGGCCCCAGCCCCCTCCCCCCCGCGATCCTGTACAGAATTTATCATGAATGAATAATTAGGGATGTAACAGTTCACTTGGTGATTTGATGAAATGTCGAGATTTATCTTAATGAATGGATTGAGAAAAAAATCTAAATTTAATTTTCAGGGAATAGAATGGCCTCTAGTGGCTGGTGAGATCACGTGGAACCTTTTAATTAAAACAAGACTCTTAAATCATCGATTATTACCGACGTGATCTTGCGCATATATCGGAATAATTCATAATAACGCAATCCGTTCCTATAACTCGAGTAATTATGGCAGTAGAGTAAAACCTTATGGTTTTATGTCACACAATAATGCAACCTGAAAACAGCTCCAGTCATTCCCCTTGAACAAGGGAGGCAAACAAACAATTCTATCGCTGTGTTTTATCATGAATCTTATGAAATAACCGCATTCAACAAAGCCTTCAAAGTGCAGCATTATCGTTATTCCCCTCGCTGGCTGTGCTTATGGTTGACAGCACAAAGTGCAGCTTGCTGCCGAAGCTATCCCCGTAACCCCCCCTCCTCAACCGTGGTTTTGCCTCTTCCAAACATGGCCATCCCGACTGCACGCAGTTAACTGCTGTCATCGGAGCGCCTTTCTTTAAACCTGCTCGCAAGACAGCTGTACCGACCATATTTTCCCAACTAATTTTTAGCCCTTGTTCCGTGCATCAATTCCAGGCGCGGTCAAGTGTTGCTGCCCGGGAGTCGTTTCACAACCGTGCAGCCTGGATGAGTTCTTTATTCTTGGGAGTTGTAAGCGGCGGGCACTGCGAAGCGCAGCCGATGAGTAAATTGCATAGAATGTGCCCAGTCTTGTCAGTTCACAGACGCCGTGCTGCATTTGGACTTGGGTAATATACGTATGGCTGACCGTCATTCAAAATCCTGTTGTCGAGGCTTGCGAGATTACGTGGGGGGGCATTGCATTGTAATTATATGACCTCCACATCTATGCCTTTACTAGCTCACCCTAAACAGCATTGTTAAATGACCCCCACAACTTGCAGTGTGGTGGAGGCCCTCATCTAGCAGTGGATTCACAAGAGGACTGTACACACGCTAAAGCGCAGGGAGAAATATAATTATAATAATTGCATTTCTACAGCGCTGTTCACCCGAGGGTCACAGCGCTGTACAGAACTGCGGCGAGAACAGCAGTTCGACAATGAGATAAGAACGGTAAATCAGTAATAACGCTTTTCTTGGATTTTTTTTTTTACAAATCCTAGCTGTGGAGAGAACAGCATGTCAACAACATCAGGACAGTTCACCTGAAAGTCATGCAGTCGCAATAAATTATAGAAGGACGTAAAATAAGCTTTAAAAAAAAAATTCTGCAACAAACAAGGAAGGAATAAATGTTCCCGATCAGGCGCAGGTCAGAAGTGAACAATCATCCCGACACGACAACACTAAGCCGCATCAACAGTCCTAGCCGGAGGACTTGAAAGCCTTACAGATCAAGTGAGTCTTGACATTTTAAGATGCCCAAGGACTCAGCTGATGGAATCTCCAATGGAAAGGCATTCCAGAGTCTTGGAGCAGAGTGGGAGAAGGCTCTGTCACCCATCGAATCGAGGTGCGTCCTGGGCACATGTCGCAAGCCCTTACTGGAGGATCGAAGTTGTCGTGTCGAGGAGGGTGCCTGCAGTAGATCATGGATGTATGTCAGAGCAGCGCCAGTGAAAGCCTTGTGCGTGAGAAGGAGGATCTTGAATTCAATCCTGTACTTAACAGGCAACCAGTGGCGAGACTTCAGTACTGGGGATATGTGATCATAGATGGGTGTGCGAGTGAGGACTCAAGCAGCCACATTCTGGATGTTTTACCCTCTGTAAACTCACATTAATTGTAGCCTTAAAGTGCGCGTTTATTAAGTGGCAGCTTAAACTACATTTTGATTAATGAACTTGACCAGCTCAGCCCATTGTCATTCACCATTGACAGATTGATGGCTGTATGAGTGGCTTGCTTTTTGTCATTGGTATTTTGTAATTCCTCATGCAATTTATTCCCAGCTCTCTATTTAAAACACCATTTTTACATCACATGTTCAACACTTGCCCACCGTGCAGTACTTGGATAACTGTAATTTAATTCCTTACTTGCCTAGTAATAACTTATATTTTAAAATTAAACAACCCACAAATTCATTTAGTACAAAGTTAATTATAGGCGGCACGGTGGCCCAGTGGGTAGCGCTGTCGCCTCACAGCAAGAAGGCCCCGGGTTCGAATCTCGGCTCGGGTGCCTTTCTGTGTGGAGTTTGCATGTTCTCTCCCCGTGTCCGCGTGGGTTTTCACCGGGCACTTCGGTTTCCTCCCACAGTTCAAAAAAAACATGCTGCTGCATAGGTTAATTGGTTTGCAGACTAAATTTCCCACAGTGCTCGGGATGGACTGGCGTCCCATCGTGGGTATATTCCTGCCTTGCGCTCTGTGCCTGCCGGGATAGGCTCCGGCTCACCGCGACCCTGTACAGGACTAAGCGGTTTCTGACAATGAGATGAGACGTTTAAAAATATATAAACTTACCGTTAAAGTCTTTGTGTTACAGTAAAATGCGCATTCACTAACTGCAAGCTAAAATGAGACATTCGTTTTTCCTGCTCCGTGCTGAATCAGCGGAGGGGGCTTCCTTTCACATTTCGATGCTGCTATTTTACGTGGCAAAAATCCTTGTGCTCACACGTTGTTACACATTCTGAGTGTTAAGTGCTGCTGCTGAGCAGCGATGTGCCATTAGCAATTTCAAATCAAGCGGCAATGGACCATATGCTCTTTGGCACAAGCGGCTGGCTTTACTTGCTTGGCAGAGTTTTGGCCCAACAGCAAACATGACGACAATCAATTTTAACTCCCCTGTCATATCCACTTAGAACTCGTATTAGGTTTGAAATATGTAGGACGGACGAGAATGGAACGAGTGAAGTGCATGTAAAATTATTTGTTTACTTTAAAATCATGGAGTGCCTGTGACATGCTTTTGATTAATTTGCCGAGGCATGGCTTGTGCCTGAAAGCATTGTGCAGTGCTGTGTTTGTGTTGAGTTGAATTTAGAGTCTTGGTTTAGCACAGATGGTGCCAACTTTCCTGCTGAGGGACGGACTAATGTTACAAATCCTAAAATTACCCATCGGCAAGAATTCTGAGGACCAGCAAAAATAACTGGCGCACGGTCATTTTCCGATTAGGCTGCCTAAATATTTTAATGCGCATTTTATTGATCAAGTGCGTCCTTTTGTGTGAAGGAACCATGTGTGGCCTGAGTGGAAACACCGTTAAATATTACGTTAACGCTTTGACCACAGATGCCACGTTGCCACAGCACAATATTACATGGTAGAGATTTTTTAAAAGCTCGTTTCCACTTTAGGAGACTGGATTATAAGTTTGTACTTTGTGCCCTTATTTCCCCCCTTCATGTTTTAAAGCAAGGTATGTCGGTATGTCTTAAAATCCAGAGAGGACATAGTCTTTCCAAAGACATTTTAATATAGTTTAGAACAATATTCTTTCAGGTAATTTTCTATCAGTACATTCCCACCCAGAGGAAGAAAAATGATGACCAGTTATCCAGAATAACATTCTATAAGGAATCTTTCCCCTTGAAACAGCGCATTCATTGTTATCATCTGTAAGATTGCCTTGCAGAGTGTCGTATTCTCACGATCTTTTTTTGAGTGAGCTCAAACTGTAGGGGTGTCTTATAGCTCAATTCACATTTTCTAAAACTAAATGTTGACAAAACAGATGTTTGATGATTGCTTCGAAAAGCTGCTCTCTCGGGACAGCCGCGTCGATCGCTCCCTCACACGTTAGAGGCATTCTCAGGCGCAGTGTGTGTGTACAGTGCCTGTTTCTCCTATACAAACAAGACCATGAACCGAAAACAAGAAATGAATATAAAGCTCAGCCAATCCTGGAGGCCAGTTATTGAAGTCAGTAATGCATAGATATAGACTATAGGGCTATTGGGTGTGGACATCACAGGGGGATCGCTAGGTGTGTGAGAAGTTCAATCATGAGATGCAAATTAGGAGGACTAGCCACAGACAAAGCAGGAGGGGGTTATCGCAGTTCCGGGGTGTGAATAAGATAAGGAGATTAGTGTTAATGTGATTCGGATGTAGACCCCACACAACAAAAGATGACTCGACAAATGCATAGTACCCACATATATATAGGAGCAACAGGCACTACAC
>JAZEWT010000002.1:18857085-18874098 GCA_036362905.1 Mordacia mordax | reverse complement strand
TTTAGACAAATTCGTGAAGCGTTAATATTATTCAAAGGACTATTGTGTACAGTATATTAAGCGCCACTGTCAAACTAGAAGGCAGTAGGTTGCAGCATAACGATTTTCACTGTTCCCAGCAGGCTGTCCAGTCCACTGTGCTTGTTCTCATTGCTGCTGCTGTAGTAGCAACTGATGCCAGTAGTGCCACTGACATTCATTGAATAATCTTTGCCGTGCCTAGCCAATAGGAGAGCAGCTCCACTAAAGCTCTTACACCTGGCTACCTACCGTGTTGCTCACAATCAGAACTTTGCACACGGGTTCAGACAATCAGCCGCTTGCATTAAAAAGCCTGCGCGAAGTATAGGGGTGGTGAGTCGAGCATGCATTGAATCACCTGCTGGGGGAGATGAGTAATTCCCTCTCTGCATGCAAGTGCCACCAATCTCGGGACAAGGTCTCATCTCATTATCTGAAACCGCTTAATCCTATATAGGGTCACGGTGAGCCGGAGCCTATCCCGGAAACACTGGGCCACCGCGCCGCCCCTCGGGACAAGGTGTTACTGTAATTTTGCCCCTCTGCGTGAGATCGTCTACTTCTACACGTGTAGGTTAGAAGCCAATCAAAACCCAAGCACGCAATATTGGTTTAGCATGTTGAGATCACGGCATGATGCTCAGTGGCAGTCATCCCATTGTCGGCGCGGTCTAAAAACCTGTTCACCCTCTGAGTAGTTACTCCATTGTGGCACAGAAAAACACACCGTAACATGTAGTAATATTTTTATGCATCTATAGCACCTTTAATAGGTTTGGAAAGTGCTGTGCAAAACAAAGACTCGATAAAATGAATACTAGCAAGCAGGATGAACCAGGTTGTGGGCCCTTCCCCAGGTCAATGAGCTTTAAATGAGTATCTTGTGTGTAATGAACATCAGCAATGGGGAGACATCGGCTGGGCGTGGTCATGTCCAAGTCCCACCTCCCTTTTGTACCGTAACGGCATTAATAGGTGCTTGCTAACGGCGCTTGCCAGAACCGTCTGTATTTAAAAGCCTTTATGGGACGATCGTTGTCTCTGTGTGCAGACAGTGCAGGCCCTTGTGAGCAGTGGCGCCAACTCGATCTGGGAGCACTCTCTGCTGGACCTCGTGCAGATTCAGAGTGGCCGGCGTAAGCCCAACCCTCAGGACAAGATCCAGTGAGTGCCGGCGATGTCATTGCCATCCGTCATTCTCGCACGATGGCTGCCACCGATGGCGTGACCCACTGCCATCACTCACCCTAATCACCAATTTTCATGAATTTTCATTCATTTCTGTAATCCTTGTCATCGTTTATGTGTTGACCTAAGCATTGAGTGTTTTATCTCTATTTGACAGAAAGTTTCCACCCTGATCATTTATACACTATGCAGGTGTTTACTCTCTATTTGGGTTTATTCCGATATCGATTCGCATAGCTCTTGAAGTAACTGCAGCATTAAATTGCGATAACGAATGCATATCAAGTATGCCAATGTAACGTTCCCTGTAGTCATTGCCACCGTTAAAGGCATTGTCACGTGGCTGCCATTGGTCTGCACACTGGCAGATGCTTGATTATACGGTTGACAAAATCACACTTATTGGAACATGTCAGTCTGGCGAAGGGAGGCGTTTTGGTTGTATTTGTTACGTAGCGTTCCCCCCCCCCCAACCATTGGGTCACCTTGAAAGCCACATCCAATTATTTTTATGTTGGTTGAATAAGAGGCATCAAATTATATGTTAACCATCACTGTGATTTATAGGTCTTAGCAGTCGCGAATACAGCCCGTGTTATTGGACCGCAACCAAAGCAATTATGACCCGCGCACGTGCCCATAGCCTTGAATCGTTCGCCGTCCGTACAAATTAGTGTTGTAAGATCGTAAATGTTGATGATTTTATAGAGTAGCTTCTTCTTTAAGCCTTCATGCCCGTCCGTCTAAAGATAATCGAGCACCCACAATATTGGGTGATGATTCACCGTTGTTGCCACCTAGAGATTCAATGACTTGTCCCAATTCACAGTCGTGGCCCTATGCAGGAATCAGGTATTTTCATATTGATTGCTTCGAAAAGCTGCTGTCTCAGGACAGCCGTGTCGATCGCTCCCTCTCCGTCCGACGTGGGCTGTCCCGAGAGAGCAGCTTTTCAAAGCAATCGTCATGCATCGAGCCGTGAAAAACCTACATCGTTCTTTTTATGTTATTTTTACAACCTCATTCATACCGCTATGAGTACTTTTTTGCCAGTATACAAATATAAGATTACAATAGGTTTTACCGTATCTGGCGATTATGCAGGTGTATACTGGCAAAAAAGTACCCATAGCGTTAACAGCCCCACCTAAGCTATAAAGCATTGATACTGCATTGTCTGGAGCTGACTGCCTTTTGGCAGCGACTAACACCGGCAAATAGGCTCAAAAGAAAGCCACTGCCAGGTGAAGGTCGGTCAGTTGAAGGACAATGCATAGGTTATCAAAGCTACCTGTTTGCATACTTTGCCACTAGTATGTGTGGCTTTTGCAAACTGGACACATTGTAAAATGTGTCTATTTTGGTGTTTGGGATCTTCACACCTGCATAACTGCCTGGCAATTATGCAGGTGTTAAGATCTTAACACCTGCATAATCGCCAGATACGGTAAAACCTATTGTAATCTCATTCATACCGCTCTGTTTCCGTGAAAGACAAGAATACCAATGTGCAATTAGAGAGCATGCAGGGATAGATAAAATAATGGATGGGTTAAGAAAGAGTAGGTTGAGATGAATAGGTCATCAATGAAATCCATTTTTTGGGTCCGGTCACGTAAAAAATTATAGATTATAAAATGGTGTCGTTTAACCCTCCACACCCGACACAGCCACTCAGCAAGGGGTTTTCACGTTGAACAGAAGAAGCGCCAATTCCTTTACTATCTCAGCACACCGGTGTGTTGAAAAGCGACCCCACAATTTTGTAAAATATTTTTTTGTAATTTATTGTGGGGTCGCTTAAACGACACAATTTTATAGTCTATAATTTTTTACGTGACCTGACCCAAAAAATGGATTTCATTGATAATATTGGTCACGAAAGCCTTCGAATGAATAGGTCATGTTGAAAGGAAAGATGGTGATAATTGGGTCAAAACTTGCATAAAATTTGAAGTGGGAGGAGGAAATGTTGCTCGAGGTAGGTCAATCAAAAAGTGGGCAAAGAGGAAGACAACTTTAAGAAGATGGGTTTATGGAGAGAGGATGCAAAGGTTAGGTAAAGGTGGAAAAGAATGATCAGCGGTAATCGCATACCCGGAGGAAAATTGGGGGGAAAAGGTCTTAATGATGACGAATCATATTGCTTTGTTTTTATCATCAATGTAACGTTATGGCATAATTTGCTGAAACATATGTATAATATGTAGCAGTTTGTCAATCCACTGCTGGATGAAGCCCCCCCCCCCCTTCCCTGTGTAAGTCATTCAGGCCATTTGAGCATACTCCACCACAATGGTCCACGTGAGTTGGTGGAGGGGGACCCAGAACTGGTTCTGATCATATGGCTAGAGGGTTTTTTTGTATTAATTGGAATATTGAAAACATATCCCTTGATAGGTATGCTTTAAATGAGGCCTTCTGTTAAATATATGCTCAAAGCTAAATAATAGCACTTAATTGTTTTACAGTACATTCAAAGCAGATATACCATCTTGCTTATTTAAGGTTATCCTACATAGAGAGTGGAAGCTGGCAGAACAAATTCTGCATACTGCACTTTCAATGTGAATGGTCTTGGAAACAGCTCATATTTATACAAAGCCGATAAACGCTCTGGATATGTAAGCAACAACAATGTGGTGTCGGTAATGTCCCTGTGGCTGAATTATGGTTCTGCGTGTCTTTAATAGTATTTGTAAGAAGTCATATGCTCACTTACATCAGTGTCACTTATGAGTAAGTGGTGTGGCAATAGCTATTAGCATTTCCACGTGGCAGATACATTAGGCATAGCGTAATTAGTTGTGGCAATACACGTTTTATTTTACGGATATTGTTTTTTCTTTCCTTCTGAGGTTCTGAAATAGTGGCCTTAATTATTGGCTTTACTTGTTGGTCTCAAGATAATGTATATACTTGTGGTTTCATTTCTTCAAAGTGTTAAGAGTGTGCATTGTTTGTCAGTCTATGATTGAAGTACTCAAAGAATTAAGAACAAATACCTATATAATCGACGCGGCTGTCCCGAAAGAGCAGCTTTTCGAAGCAATCATCATGCATCGAGCCATGAAAACCTACATCATTACGAATACCTATATAAGTGCTTTTCAGTTCTGTTGAATAGCCCCCTGATGTCTTAATGTCTTATATTGTGTGTTGATCAGAATGATGCCCAATGTTTTAGCCCAAGTGCTAGGAACTTCTTCAGGAAATGAATTGAGCAACAACCGATTATGTGGCGTTGCTTGCTGCTTATGTCAGTTCTTGAATTTTGGCTGAGCTTGGAACAGAATGTCAGATGTCGTGCTAAACAGCCTGTAGTGCAAACTGAACCCGTATCAAAATTTTTTTAAAAATGAACGCAAAGCATCTATTCTCTAAGCATTGGGTAGAAATGTTGGGAAGGGCTGATTTTTTTCCATTGGTGGACTTTGTACTAGGTGATTGGAAGATAAGGCATGTATGCTCGTTTGTTGTGCTCGGTGAGGTTTGTATGTTTTAATATTCGGGGGTGGCAGAACATGGCTGTAATTCAGCAACTCATTGGTGTGGCCTGTTGATCTATAAACCAAGAAATATTATTTGTGAGACGCCCACCCGCTGTGCAACAATTGTTATAAGGCATCTCAGCAACAAGGTTTATGATTATGTACATCAAGATGAATTGCTGCTCTCTGGTGCTTGGTAGGCATTCTTTCAGTATATTTCAGCACTGAGTAGTTATACACTGGTCACAAATGTGTCTCCTAATGCCCAGTATCTTACGTTCTGATTCTCCGAGGTAAGAAAGTGTGCTTGTTGCTCTTCACGAGTTCTGTAATTTGACAGCTGAATGTATTTTTAAAACTTGGCCTTGCTGATTTCATACTATTTTATTTCGCAGTAGTTTGTGATGACATTGAAACAGTGAAAAGTTTGGCTAAGAGTTATTGGCTCAATTCTGGAATGCCATTTCCCAAACACAGGCAGCAAAGAGTAGTTTTATTAAATTATAATTTAAGTGTAGGCCACCAAGCTCGATTACGATAATATATCTCCATCAGCTTTCAGAATATCGTAAAATAAAGGTCGAGGCAATGGTGTTTTAAAAGCACATAGCTAGGAGATCTGCCAATTCACCTGTAATGAAAAATGTCAGGGGGGGTTAAAAAATAGTTCGCCTCTTGCTTCAGTTAAAGATTACATTCTCACTTTCCGCAGCACACCGGCAAGTGGAGGATGATCAGGGTGATCTATGGTACCTCCATACAGCACGTTAAATTGTGTGTGCTCTTGATACATTCTTGTCAGACGAGCCTTGCCCCCGGGGACAGATGGATTGGCGGCTTTCGAGACCGGCACTTTTGGGAGTAAATAATAAATCTTGAGATATGCACCCAATTTCCTTGCATCCTCTCCGACCTCCCGCCTCGTGCAATATATATATATATATTTTTTTTCCTCACACAGTCTCATCTGACACAGGTATTTCATACTAAGGTGATGCTATCAGAGATTACACACTCAGGCACAGCTGCCCAGCTGGAAGTTTCATTTGGATGTCCTGCGTCGATAATCTCCTCTCGCCCAGTAGCCATATATCAACTGTTTTTAATATTGCGTTTTTATTTAGCATTCCACGTGTTGAACACTATCCCACAGCATTTACGATATGGTGGAGTAGCGATGCATTTCTTCTGTGTGCGGATTAATGAGCGAGGTTTTATGTAGCCTTGAAGTATCTTGAGCCTTCTGGAGAAATTTAAAATTGTGCATTTACATATCGGGTAAAAACAACCTAACCGTTGAATTCCGTTCCATCGATACCCGAGTCACATTGAAAAGTTGTAATATTTATTATAAAGTTGCATTGACTCATTTTTATGCAGCTTACAGGTTAGTTTTTTTTTACGTGGCCATATATTTTGGTACCTTCATAATAATTTAGGATTGTGTAAATCTGCTATTATAATGGACAGGTTAAGGTATACATTACTTACATTTGCTCTATTATCCGTAATTATTGTTATTAAACCTACGATTTGTGAATTAGCTTTGCTGTGGTGGCATTTCCGCACATATATCGATGACCTAATTTCCTGTGGAATTAGCAAATGATCTGAAATTTATTTTCAGAAAGTAACAGTCTTAATAATCAACCTCAATTTCATAGTGCTATGACAGCACTATGAGAGTTGTTAAAACTATGTAAATTTATTTTAAGCATATTTTGGATACTCGAGTGCATTGGAAAAGTATGCTGTGTTTAAGCTGTACACTACACCACCAATTAGTAGATGTCATAATATTTATTTGTCTGAAATTATAATATATACATTGATGTTCTGTGGATTTTGGTTCAGCTTCTTAGTGGGAATGCAGTAAGTGTTTTAGCTAATACTTTAAATGCACTACACATGTATGAAATTGTACCTGCAAGAATAAATGATTTATCATCATTGCAATTATGAACGTATTATATGCTTTAGTTATTATTTTTAGCGGAATGGAATATAAAAAACAACATACATGACAAACGACACAAACAGGACAGACACACAAAACGGCATGAACCAAACAAATGAGACAACAAACGAAACAAAAAATCATCCCTTCTTGAATTGAACCGACGCCCTGAATAACAATGATGGATTGAATTGCCGCGCAATTGAATTGTTGTCATTGCATGCCTATATCTCTCATCTCTCATCTCATATCTGAAACCGCTTAATCCTATATAGGGTCACGGTGAAGCCGGAGCCTATCCCGGAAACACAGGGCGTAAGGCAGGAATACACCCGACGACGGGACGCCGGTCCATCGCCGGGCATTGCGGGACAATTTTAGTCTGCGAGCCAATCAACCTATCCAGGAGCATGCTTTTGGACTGTGGGAGAAAACCGGAGTACCCGGCAAAAACCCACGCAGACACGGGGAGAGCATGCAAACTCCACACAGAAAGGCACCGGAGCCGAGAGACTCGAACCCGGGACCTTCTTGCTGTGAGGCGTCAGCGCTAACCACTGCGCCACCGCGCCACCCATGCCTATATCTAGACTAGAATTATCGATCGGGTGGTGGTTTCTCTGACCAAGTCCATGTTTGTCTTGCAGCCCCACCAAGGCTGAGTACATCCGTGCCAAATACCAGCTGCTGGCATTCGTGCACCGATTCTCATCGCGAGATGATGAGAGTGTCACTGTCGAGGACATCAGTAAGGTACAACAGGCCTGGTGCAGCCATGAAATGACCTGCATGCGCAGTGTTATCCACACCGCGGTATTTCGGTGATGTTAAATCTACTGCTTCTCATTTACGTTTCATCTCTTAGACAGCACTGTGATCACTTATGTGCCCCTATTGAGTACATGTACCATGCTGCATACTGCCATCTGTTATAACCTAAGTGGGTTTTTTTTCCCATCTATAAATAGTTTTACATATGAAGGGCATTTATAATATATTTCATAGTGTTTTTTAATGACATTTTAAGTTAAATTGTTTGAGATGTACCATATAATGTGCCCCGGCGATGGACTGGCGTCCCGTCGTCGCGTGTATTCCTGCCTTACGCCCTGTGTTTCCGGGATAGGCTCCGGCTCACCGTGACCCTATATAGGATTAAGCGGTTTCATATAATGAGATGAGATATAATGTGCCTTTGATAAATTCGCCCAAAATGTGCTGGATCTCATCAGATCTTAAAAGCTTCGTAGGGTTGAATTCGGACAGCGCTCTGATTGTTGACCGGCATGCATGCCAGGTTATCATAGGTGACCACAGTCCTATCACAGGGTTTAGTCAATCTCTCCACAGGAAAACCACACCACTGTTGTCTTCATATAAACCATCGTGATTGTTATTGTAATTCAATAAAGAAGACTGCAAAGGAAGTGTAAAAAAAGGTTTTTACGGATGTTATGGCTGTGAACGGTGGCCTCCCACTGCCCACCCTTCTGCTGCAGCAGCTAGCTTGCCTACATCTGGAGTGAGCACACCTTGTTGTTGTCGTCCCCGTTTGCAGCAACTGCACTCGAGCGTACGGACGGGGAACCTGGAGACCAGCCTGCGGCTGCTGTCCCTGGGGGCCCATGCAAACTTCTTCCATTCGGTGAGAATGCCACACGGCTGTGGCAAGCTGGCAAAAAATTCTCCATCTGTGTTATGTGCCTTAAGAAGCAGCCGTGATGTAACGGTTAGCACACTGGACCAACATCTGAGCGGTTGCCGATTTAATTCCATTTTCCAGCACTGACCGTTAAAACAAAGGACATATTTCTCTAATCCTGCTGCCACTGTCCACCCGGCAGTATAAATGGGTACACCACAGTTAAACGTGCAACAAACAGGCTGAATTTGGTGGGATAAGAGTGTGGTTATATCCACCCTATTCATAGGTGCCTGGCCAGCAAGGTAGAGTAGGTAAAATACTTCCCATTAGAGGGGCTCTAGAGAGCTTCCTTTTGTGAAGGCCCTTCCGCCAGCAGTAGCGTGAGCAAGCAATTGCAGACCTGCACCTTTTACACCTTTCCGTAAAGCTGAAGGCCCTGTGACTTCGCTGTTGCTGCCCATTTGTAATTTTTGTCTGTTTTAATCGTACAGCACCTTGAAACATTTCATTTTACTTTCGTGTAGTGTTTTATAGTTGTACCACACAGCTCTCCGATGTGTTTTCAGGTTGTACCATGTATTGTTGGGCGTAATTTGTGACGTTTTTGCTCCACTTGCTGAAGAAGCTGCCAAGATTTGGCGAAAATAAAGTTTGGGCATCATATCAAACAGCACACAGTACAGCCAAAAAACACATTGGAGTGCGTTGGTAATGAGTACTGACTCTTGGTGGTTTGTATGCTGTTATTTACATATGTGTTGGCTTCTGACCCAAACTATCGTTATGTGTTTGTAACTGATGTTTCTTTGAAATGCAATTCTCATGCTTATTTGCTTTAGCACACAACGTCCATCTATCTCTGGCATTCACTTCATATATCTTTGTACTTGATAGATGATATAATCAACGTGTGTATACCAAACAATGAATCTTTATAGATCTTAGTAAAGCTGTCTGGCTTGTGGATTTACTCATCTGTACATTGTAGAGCATTATTTCAGTCGGTGCATGAGGACGATATGAATGTTTTATATGTGCGTAACCGAGTTTTGTTCCACTGTCATTCAGTTTCCCTTGCCAAACAAATGACCTACGAACCCAATGGTCTATTTTCTCCAAGCACAATCCATACCTTTGTGTTAAGTGTCTGAATCGTATGATTGCATTCTATTCATGTGTTCCGTATATCCACCACTTGTGCACAAGAGCACAAGAGCAAAGGCATTCTTTTAAACCCTGTCGGACACTGTGTCAATCCTACCATTTCAATTTGAACAGCATATTACGTGAAAAAAGAGAATGGCAGTATTTGGTGAATAATACTGAAGGTCTTCACGCATGAATTACCTTTGGAGTAAATCTTCCGCCATTTGGCAGCTTTACTGTAACATTGCTGCGATGAAGGAAATGTTCCTGATGTATGTCCTCAGGCATCAATGCAGAGGCTATATTTTGACATTGAAGGTTAGTGTGGATTATGTCTGGATACTTTGAATGTGAATGAATAACATTTTTGCTGGTGCTGCAAACTGGTGTATTTGCCAACCTGTTTCATGATAATAGAGAAGCTCTGTTAGTTAAATGTATTTACTCCATTATTTATTATAATGTTGTCAGACAGATTAAGGTGATTACGCTTCCACTCCAGTCGTTGCACATACTGTCTTGAAAAACGATAGGCACAGAACCAACCAAGCTGCCTGACCATAAATGATCTAATGTCTTGCTCTGCAATGTGTTTTTGAGTTTACCATGCGTTGCTCGACTGCTTAAATAATACCATGTTGTCATGCTATCCGACATTTAGTTTCCCCATTTTTATCTGAAGATGATCCCAGTCTATGGAAGAAACCGTTGAACGTCACGCTGAGCAACGTGTACAGCAATCCGAAAACTCGTGCCAGCTCTGCGACACAACCATAGCAACCTGACGGACAGAAACTCGTGACTGGCTGCTGAGACTACGGCAGGAGCTGGACAAATCGATGCATTATATGCATCGCAGCAGATGCTTGGGGGGGGGGGAGGGGTCCTTCATCTGGCAGCAGATAGATCATGACTGGTGATGATAATTATAACGATGTGACATGCCTTGTCGTGGTGTCCTCATCACCAGCTGTTCTTGTAGCCACGGACTAGCGTGCCGATTTACGGCTTTGGGTGACAATAGCAAGTGGAAGAAAAAATTGCAAGCAGGCTACTGTTGTGGTCATGAATCTGCTCAGAATAATAAAGTCATTAAACGGTTATAGAGTACGTACACTAACTTCTTTCTGAAGTATTTCACAATCCAGTTCGAACTTTATGTAAAAAATGGAGACGACCCCACAATAGTGTGCTTTAAATATATAGCCACGTCACAACCAACAGTTTATTCCACTGTGTGCTGTTTTAATTTGTTGTACTGCCTCTGTGTCCCTGTGAAGAGAAGCCTGAGCAAATATCTCACGGTCCGCATCTGTATTAGTCACGTCTCTGTTGTCGTTCCTCTCACTGCTGCTGTTGTCTTGCAATGCGCTGGGCCAGGAGAAGGGCTCCACTCCCCTCCACGTGGCAGCCAAGGCTGGGCAGATACTTCAGGCGGAGCTGCTGGTCGGGTACGGCGCAGACCCCGGAGCTCTCGATGTGAACGGAAAAACCCCCGTGGAATACGCACGGTAAATTATCTGATACATAGTTGCTGCTGCAGTGACCGCGTACATAAAGCAACGGGTTGATACAAAAAAAATAACTCCGATGTTACTGTCCCTGAGAGGAAAGGAAGGTCTTGGTACTTTGGCTTTCTGGCTTTAGTCAGGAAATATTAGGATTTACAGAGATAGTCTATTGTTTACTGGTGAGGGTAAGTGTGGTTGGGGAGTGGGTGATGTCAGATCATATATCACATGTACAGTTTCATTGTGATGGTAAAAAAAAGCTTTGCTGGGTTTTTGCTGCTTCTAAATGTAGCAGTCGCTGGATTCACTCAGCTGTATTCCATCCTTTGTCATTCCATCACAAGTCTTGTCTTTGGGTAATTATCCTTGCTATAGATGTCCTGGCCAAGGCTGCTTACTTTACAAATGAATACAATGATGTCTCTTATATAAATGTGCTATTCTAGTAGTACATTGAAATAATTTAATTGCTGCACATAATTGTTAGGTTAGGTAGATGCTGTGTAAATTGCCCGAAACAATGCCGCGATGTACTGACGTCATATCATGGGTATAGCCCTACCTATGCGACCTCTGCCAGGATAGGCTGCAGCCCCCCGTGACCTTGTACAGGAATAAGCAGGTACTGATACTGAACTGAACAATAAAGCATTTGTGCATTATCCGTCAAGTTAAGCAAAATGCATTTCAGTTCTTTACTATTAACATCACTGGTCTTCCGAGCAATGAAAAGCCTGCCAAACTAATCAGTGTAATGTAGAAGCAGGAAGAAAATTGAAATTGATGCATTATTGAAAAACAATGAATCCCACGGGGGAAATTAAGGGATGTAATTTGTAAACGCTTCTTTATGTTGTGTGGGGGTTGAAGAAAATCGATAAGGCACCTTTCTCCGCACAATCTCGCCAGCCTTCTGATTGTACACTTAAATCAAACGTGAAGTCCCTGTGTACAGCGCATAATGTAAACATCGGTTGTTTTGAACACAATCTATACGCTTGAATTTAGCTTTTGGACAAATTTTACTCTCCAGTCATATGTAAACTTACATTGTAAAAATAGCTCTGGTTGTGGTTATCATAAACTACATTATTTATTCTTTGGTAAAGAGTCAGCGTGCATTTAATTTTGCTTTTAAAAGCCTCTCAATAACTTTATGGATTGAGCATATTAATGAAACTGCATTTTAACAAGTATGAAAATAACTGCCTATTCATTTGTGATCCTTTATAACCTATGAGCATAGTTGCATCTTCCATTGTATGACATATGAAATGCATTTAACCCGCTTAGGACTTAATTTATTTGTTTGGGTCAGATTGCGAAAATAAAGCGTGTGGTAAACCCTCCTCCACCCAACAGTCAATCAATCATCATGCCCACAAACGTTCCAATCACTGCCTTCGCACATTGGTGTGTGAGCAATCTCACAACATTTTAATGGGTAACAACGTATCGCTGATAGTTACAACCAGCATAGTCAGGCAGCGGCCACAACAGTCTTTGGCCTTTAATGGGGAGCCTAACCTCATCAATGTGTGTTCACAAGGGAAGAAGGCGCAGCAGGAAATTCTACATAGCAGTTATTGAATTCACATACATTACGTTACTTAATCATTTTAATGTTATTGAATGATAATGCAATGATCAAGTATTATTTAATATTGTGGCATTAGAATGTTAGCAGTTAGATTCTTTTCTAAGGATACTTCCTGCCACTCTAGGCCTTTGTCTCGCTTGCAAAAAACTCTGTCAAGGAAACATCCTAATGGGGAGAGGGCCGTCCTATCAGAATTTCGTGAAAAGATTTTCTGATGTGGAATTATAAAGGGGGCGGCACGGTGGCCCAGTGGTTAGCGCTGTCGCCTCACAGCAAGAAGGTCCCGGGTTCGAATCTCTCGGCTCGGGTGCCTTTCTGTGTGGAGTTTGCATGCTCTCCCCGTGTCCGCGTGGGTTTTCGCCGGGCACTCCGGTTTCCTCCCACAGTCCAAAAGCATGCTGCTGCATAGGTTAATTGGCTCGCAGCCTAAATTGCCCCGCAGTGCCCGGCGATGGACTGGCGTCCCATCGTCGGTATATCCTTGCCTTGCGCCCTGTGTCTGCCGGGATAGGCTCCGTGCTCACCGTGACCCTGTATAGGACTAAGCGGTTTCAGACAATGAGATGAGATGAGAATTATAAAGGCAATTATTAACTTATTTTTGGTTAATTGATGCATCGTTTGCCACGATGTCACTCACTCATTAACATTAATAACAATTGTAACTATTGTGGGCAATAGTTGCAGTGAAGACGGGGTCGCAGATGAGCTCAGCACAGAACACGTCTCCTACTGATTTCCGCTCGGTGTACTTCGTCAGCATCTTGGGAGGGTGCCATGGAAACCGACGAATATCCGAAGTTCAGCGGCCCATTAATTGCAATCTCATTAATATTCACGACGTGCCACATGTCGTCATATGCGCGTTCGCAATGACATTGATGCATCCTGTGTGCGCGCTCGCTTCGGGTTGTGTCACTGCCTCACGCCTGCCCCCTAGGTGTGTCTGTAGTTCAACCCGTACACGAATTGGCACGTGAGCATAATGTTCAGTGTGTGGCAGTGCTGCTCATCTCCCCTCACCTCCCCTCACCTCTTCCCTCGCCCACAAGTGTGTGGCAGCTCCAGGAGTTAATTATTTACGTGCTCTGTCTGGAGACCGTCCGTCTCTCTTTTCACGGAGACCTAGTTATAAATATCCCTCATGAAACGACATCTTTCCTTCGCAAATGCTGTAAATGTTGTTGATAATAATCCCGTCTTCATCTCGAAGACATGTTTGCGTTAATAGGCCTCCGACTTGCAATGTCTGTATCTCAGCCCTAAGCGAGTGGGATATGTGCCATTGTACTCTCATCTCANNNNTCCACACAGAAAGGCACCCGAGCCGAGAGATTCGAACCCGGGACCTTCTTGCTGTGAGGCGACAGCGCTAACCACTGGGCCACCGTGCCGCCCTGCCATTGTACTGTACAGAGAAATACGTACCGGCGGAAGATTATAGTAGCATTTCACTGCAGCAGAAGCTTACTGAAAAAATAAATTTGCTCCACATACACACACATGTAACATTGTACTGTGTCAAAAGTCTCCAGATTCATCCAATCGATCAAGACATAATATAAAGCGTGGCAATGTTTGTTGACAGATAGAGATGGTGGCAATGCACACCTGTCATCCAGCCCTGTGAAGGCAGTGAATGTTGGTCGATGGCACAAAACTTGTAAAATTCCATTCCCGTGGCCATCGAGGAGCTGCACCCTGATTCACCAGGAGGATGCTTTATAGCAAAATGTGGACTGCACTCGTGTCATCTGTCGGGGACAGAATGTTTCTGCCCTCGCATACATGGCTTTCTTCTCGGGTGCTCCGGTTTCTTCCCACGTATGAACACTCGTTGATTAGCAAATAGCACCTTAAAATATAGAGGGTTGCAGACCGTGGGGAGATATTGGTGCCGGCTCACTGAGGCGCTTCCTTGCCGTTTGTCTGTGGGTCCTTGTACCCCTGAGTTAGTCTCTCTTCAAACGTGAGCGAATGCTAATTGAAATTGTTATTATTATTATTACAACACAATGTGGGTCTCGAATCATTGTGATATCAAATGGGTTCCATGTGCTGTTGCATCTCCCGACAGGCTTGCAGGATACCATGAGCTGGCCGAGAGACTAATGGAGTGTCAGTACGAGCTGACCGATCGTTTGGCCTTCTACCTTTGTGGAAGGCGTCCTGGTGAGCTCATAACAGCGGCGGCAGACATCCATTTTTACTGGTGGAAATAGAATTTACCCAGTATTAGATAATTGATTATATACAGGGCACAGCTAGCAGTAGCTTGGAGAGACCTCGATTCAGCAGGGAATTAGCTATTGAAGTTGATGTTAGATTTATTTTGTCTTAATGCTCGAAAGGGCAGTTATGACCATGATTGGTTTAATCCGAGAGAGCTCATGCAATCTCTCCTTCCTTCAGTTGTGCTCTGCACAAACTCCATTTTACAAACTCCTCCTCGGGCATCATTGCCGTGCTGGAACGTGGTTCCGGTGTGGAGCGCAGTATAAGAATATGTTATTTGCCTCAATAATATATTTGCAAGGCGGGGCAGTGATGTGGTGGGTAGTCATTGCTGTCTCACCAAAAAGGATCCCCAGTTAGATTACTGGCTCAGGTGCTGCCTTTTTGTTTGGGGTTTGCTTGTTCTCCCCATTTTTGCACGGTTTTTTTGCTGTGCACTACGGTTTCCTCCCACAGTCCAAAGATTTGCTGCTGCTCAGGTTAACTGGCCTGCTGACTAAATTGCCCACAGTGTCCTGTGATGGACCGGTGCCCCAGCCTAGTATTATCTCTGTGACCCTGTACGGAATTAAAACGGGTACTGCCAGTGGTGAAGATATTGAGTGTGTTTGCAGTACGTGAGACTCCACACGCAACAGCATAGACAGTGTTGCAAGTCACCTACAAAGCATACACCTGCCTAGCTTTATAAACGTTGTAGTAGTTTTCGTCTGAAAATGTAAGCAGCCTGTGTGATAGCTGACTTTGTCTCCTGTGGATGTGGTCGTGCTTGTTAACGTGTTGACGCAGACCACAGGAGTGGCCAGCACTTCATCATCCCACAGATGGCTGACAGGTAAGGGACTACAGTCTATTAAACACCTCTTAATTCACTTTGGTTTTTCTTGACAGCCATTCACAGAGTGACTTGCACGCAAGCGTTCCGAAATTCCTGCGGTGTCGTGTTCCAACACTCCCAAACAATTTGCACTCGTTGCCAAAAAAAAAAAAGGCTCTAAGTGTTAACTCTTTGAAGCAATGTAACAAAGTCACCAGGTTTCTTTTTTGGAAGGCAATCTAAGCGTCGAATCGGGTGTTGCATCCACATTGTTCTCTACGGTAATGGATTATTGAATAGAATGAGAATATAAAGGTGCGAAGGTGTACCTCACAGTGAACTGTAAATTAATGTGGCCATCACGAGTTGGTGATTATTGTGCGAGCTTACGTATGCAGTTATGAATATTGTGCTCCTTAGACCGTTGTTAAACGCGTTGTATATGCAGAACTCATCCTGTTGGAGTAATGCTGTGGTCTCCTTTGAATTAAATATATCTAAATCTTTTGCAACAGAAGGACACCAACGTAAGTCTCTCTAAACATTCAAGCCATCTCAATGTTGAAATATTCACAATGATCATATCTTGCAGGGATATAGATGTGCATGAAATGTTTTTTGGCATACACATAATTGCATTATAGTATAGCTGCTAAAATATTGTGCTGCTCTGAACATAATAATAATAATTTTAATTGCACTTCTAGAGCGCTTTTCACCCGAGGGCCACAAAGCGCTGCACCTATCTGTGGAGAGAACGGCATGTCAGCAACATCAGCACAGTTAACTGAAAGTCAAATAATGGCTGTAATTTAGAGAAGGACATTAAATAAGCGATTAAAAAAAAAATGTTCAGCAAAAAAGGAAGGAATAAATGTTCGCGAGCAGGCGCAGGTCAGCAGCGAGCCAGCATGACAACAGTGAGCCACATCAACAGTCCTAGCCAGAGGACTTGAAAGCCTTATGTGGGTATTATTTCCACTCTACGTACAGATATATCATATACATTTTCTATCTGATATAAAGTAAAATGCCTTATAAGGGATGACCCTTGCAATGCCATTTTGTGTTGGTTGCTTTTGGATAATATGTCAAAGAATAGGATGTTTCTGGTTGACCTTAGATGTTAAACTATTGATTATATATCAAAATAGTTGTGATATTGAAAATCCTCTATTTATAATATCCGCTATTGAATTGCGTCAACTGTGAAGTTTGCATGTTCTCCCCGTGTCCGCGTGGGTTATCGCCAGGCACTCCGGTTTCCTCCCACAGTCCAAAAAACATGCTGCTGCATAGGTAAAGTGGCTTGCAGACTAAATTGCCCGAAGTGCCCGGTGATGGACTGGCGTCCCATCGTGGGTATATCCCTGCCTTGCTCCCTGTGTCTGCCCGGATAGGC
>JAZEWT010000002.1:18837141-18851078 GCA_036362905.1 Mordacia mordax | reverse complement strand
GGACCTTCTTGCTGTGAGGCGACAGCGCTAACCACTGGGCCACCGCGCCGCCCACTCAAACAAGTTGTTCAGCCAAAAGCTGTGGCAATGTAATGGTCACACAGTCTCATCTGTTTGTGAACTGTTGTACTGATGTAGGTTTGACAGCTCGATGCATGAGAATTGCTTCTTAAAGCTGTTCTTTCGGGATAGCCGTGTCAAGCGATCCCCCTCTCTCCTTTCCCTTTCGCCTCCCACATTGGAGGCATCCTCAGATGAGTGTGGTATGCTGTATTTTGTCTGATGTCCAAGGAAGTTCACTGCCTTGCCTGCATTCCTTTGATCATTTGTCATATGCTCTTCCCAGGTCTTTCCCATGAGTCCTTTGCTAGTATCTCCTGCCGTCCATTGTCCTTCCCACCCCCTTCTCAGGAAAGCCACTATTTTCCCACCTCCTGTTATGTCTGGAATGTCTGTCCAGTTGTTTACAAGGCTGGATTTCTTTCTTGTGTTTAGGAGATATTTACATTCCTTTAAAAGTCGTATTTCCATTGTTACCTGAACTTAATTTTAGAACTGTTGTTAATTTTAAACCAGGTTCCTATTTGTGATTGAGGCTGTTTGGTGTCTTGTGAATCTCCAATGCTTCATGGATCAGTCTCGAGCCTTTGTGGTGGAATCACAGGCAGTGCGTGTATATTGTCAAAATCGATTATGTGTTGTCCATCTTTCGTGGCTGTCTTTGCCTCACAAAGTTATCGGAGTCCGATATTCGTGGTTTTTAAGAAAGTCCATCTCATCTCATCTCATTATCTGAAACCGCTGAATCCTATATAGGGTCACGGTGAGCCGGAGCCTATCCCGGAAACACAGGGCCTAAGGCAGGAATACACCCGACGACGGGACGCCAGTCCATCGCCAGGCATTGCGGGACAATTTTAGTCTGCGAGCCAATCAACCTATCCAGGAGCATGCTTTTGGACTGTGGGAGGAAACCGGAGTACCCGGCGAAAACCCACGCGGACACGGGGAGAGCATGCAAACTCCACACAGAAAGGCACCCGAGCCGAGAGACTCGAACCCGGGACCTTCTTGCTGTGAGGCGTCAGCGCTAACCACTGGGCCATCGCGCCGCCCACTTTTAAGAACGTTGACTCGTCTTAACCCTAGCAATACGCAGGACAGATACCGAAAACTAAGGAAATCTCACCCCTGCAGCTCTATAGCACCTCCAAAGTAGCTTTTGCAATTGTATGTGAACCTTAAATGCGTGTCCAGGCAAGCAGGGCTTTGAATTTTTTGTGGTAAGACGTGGATTAACCTTTATTAGTAAGCAATTGTCTTTTAAAATGCTAAGCTTTTCATACATAGTCGGAATTAGCAGCAACACTGTTGTGGCGTTTCCTTGGCTTTTCAACAAGCCAACTAGCAAGGTCTGTCCTGATGCCATGCCCAACCATTCCTACTCCTCTTTCATCATCGTGGCCACTCACCCAAGTCCTTTGTCACTCTCCTCCCCAAACAGAATATCGAATTTCCGAACGACACAGACGCCCCTATTGCCATCCGGGAATTTGTGAACGTCAAGAATGCCCTGGCAGCGTCTGAGGCCAAGGTACAACAGCTGCTGAAAGTCAACAGTTTCCTGAACGAGGAGCTGCAGCATCTGCAACATGAGGTGCGACGTGGCATGTGGCATGGGGCATGTGGCATGTGGCATGGGGCATGTGGCATGTGGCATGTGGCACGGGGCACGGGGCACGGGGACCCGAGCCTTGCAATGGTCACTCGTGACACGAGTGATGCCCAAGAGCTGGAAAAGTGTCATTCGTTCATTATCAAGACCCAATCCTGTACAGGGTAGTGGTGAGCCAGAACCTGTCCTGGCAGACATCGGTTGCATGGCAGGACTGTACCCAGGATGGAATGTCAGTCCTTCATCGGGCACCAGGGACCATTTTGTCAGGCCGATTAACCTGGCAGCAACATGTATTTGGACAGTGGGAGGAAGCCGGCATACCTGGAGCGGACCCCCGCGAATACTGGCAAAACGTGCAAACGCCACGTACAGAGACACCCCAGCTTGGCATTCGACCCAGGGAACATCTGTGAGGCAGCAGGACTACTCACCGCGTCACAGTACCAGCGCTAGAATATTTAGTCTTTACATCCCGTTAGAATTGATGACTCGCAAAATCAAGCCATGTTAGCCCAAATATCCTGATTGTGCTGACGCTCTTCAGGAAAAGCAGCATTTCGGTGATAAGCCAAAGATAAGCAGACATTGGTCGTTTGTGAGCGTAGCTCGCTAGAAGGGACTGGCGAATGTGCACGCGTGACCAGCAGAACGTGCGCGTGGCAGCACGTTGATCTCCCTCATTGCGCCGGACGTTTCCGCGAGATGCACCGCGTGTGCCGACCAGCCAGCACATGCCCGTGCCAAACGTTGGAAACTGCTTCTCTGCGCAGTATTATTGCCTGTCCTTCACCAAGCTGGCATGCTATGTGGGTATTGATCATTGTTAATAAAATTGCAAGCCATGCAGCAACCCAGGTGGTCGCCTTTCTCAATTTGAGATTTACGATTGCGTGCGTGGTTCATTATCATATATTATTATTATATATATATTAAAAAAACTCGTTTTGACGGCTGGTTGGCTGACGCGCGACTGGGCAAATGCGTAGTGCTGGCATCACCGTGCGCGTGTGTGCATCGACGTCACGTTGTTGAACCGAGTTCATACGTCTCGCTATTTCATGCCTTATCGCGCACCCTCCACCCCAGCCGTGTTTCCTGTCCGCAGACCAGTGAGCGGTGCAAATTCATGCTAATGGTGTTTTAATGGAACGATGAAGTGAATTGGTCTTGCATAAACCGTTAAAATAATCACCACAAACGTTCAGAGTTATGCTAATGAATAAAATCAGCAGCACAGAACCTTGTGTTCCACAGCTTAATTGCAGCCCAACGACTAGTTCGATTCTACTGGCGGCAAAGCATTGGTGATTCCCGTGGAAAGATAATAATATACTTTCACATTTATATACGTGAGTGAGCCGTACTGACAATTGAGCCTCAAGACTGAGGAGGTCCCTGCACTAAGATGTTACATATTTCTTTTCAACGAATGTTTTTTTTTTTGGGAGGAAACCAGAGTACCCAGAGAACCCCAACCTAAATGAGGGGGTAACACTCAATAATCTATTCCAATGGGTTCACGGATCCACTTGCTCTACTGTAATGTTGGTGGCCGCCTCCACAGCCTTGTCAGTTTGGGAGCAATGCAGACCAGCACTGCCTCCACGCACTGGTTTACAGGTGTGCCTCGCCACAACTATCACCCTACACCTGTTGATCATGTCCTACTCTTCAGTTTGCAACCCGGTAGCAGGCAGTTAATTGGTCGGGGGTATGCAGCAAATCAGGCAAGAGGGGAGGTACGACCCACTCAATGATGAACACACTCTATATACATCTCGAGCTTTGAGCAGAATTACGAACGATTCAGTCTGCTTTTGTTCACCATACGTTTTACTCTAGTTCTCGCTCTCTATGCGTGAAAAGGTTGTCCCAATATTTTTTTACTTGGCTCTTAAGAGTTTACCATTAGGGCAGAGCCCATTGCGGGGGGGAGTGGGGGCTTTACCCCCAACCTCTGTACCTTCCTCCAATGCTATAGGTTTGAGGTTCCGTGAGCGGTGTCGACGATGTCGATGCGGCGCGGTGGCCCAGTGGTTAGCGCTGACGCCTCACAGCAAGAAGGTCCCGGGTTCGAGTCTCTCGGCTCCGGTGCCTTTCTGTGTGGAGTTTGCATGCTCTCCCCGTGTCCGCGTGGGTTTTCGCCGTGTACTCCGGTTTCCTCCCACAGTCCAAAAGCATGCTCCTGGATAGGTTGATTGGCTCGCAGACTAAAATTGTCCCGCAATGCCTGGCGATGGACCGGCGTCCCGTCGTCGGGTGTATTCCTGCCTTACGCCCTATGTTTCCGAGATGGGCTCCGGCTTCACCGTGACCCTATATAGGATTAAGCGGTTTCAGATAATGAGATGAGATGAGAGATTTATTTTCATGTGTCGGGCCGCGAGAGCCTATGTCAATACACTTCCGTTCGCCGTCAGGTGAGGAAACTGCACAGCGAGAACGCGGCGCTCCGGCAGCAGTACAACGCCAGCGTTTACCAGAACCACGGCTCCCCGCGCCTCGTCCCGCCCGCGGCTTTTCCGCTCGCTGCGCTCGATCGCAATGACACGGGGCCGCGGAGGGTGTGCCGGCCGTTCTCCATGTACGAGACTGGACACCGCGCCTACCACCCCGCCGGGGACGCAGCGGCTCAAGGGGAGGCGCCTGCATTCCAGAACAACCAGCCCTTCCAAAACAGCGTGAGTTTCATGGCCGACAGTGAACTGACACCGAACCAATGTCCCCAGGCAAGCCAGATAACAACAAATGTGAATCACAGGTTTCACTCAGGAGGTGCACATGGGAGTTGCAAAAGTGCGTTAAATATATGGTGTTTTTGCTTTGAGAAAAGCAGGAGCCGTTTTTAATGGAACGGTGGGGTTGATGAGCTGTTGAAATGCAGGATTTCAGGAATGGGAAGCATCTTTGGACGTTGTGATGGAGCATTATGTTTTTTAGTAACAAACCAAGCCGCATGTGGTTGTCTGAACTTGAATTGTGCTTCCTGAAATGTTGGACGATGTCATCAGCCACTGGTTGTAGCGGTTTGTGGTATGGGTCAGACAATAGGCCAATGCAGCAGTGGCATTCACTGGGCAGGGGTGAGGTTATTATGAGGAGAATAATAAAATATAAGATTCTACACCCCCTTTTTTAACGTGCATACAAACAACCAGACATTCCCTTTGTTAATGTGTTAGGCGCTTCAATAAGCACTGGCTTCAGGGCCTTCTCTGTCACTTAAACTTATACGGTTTGCGACTGACAGTATACACCCTGCTTTTCCAGCCTTCTCTAGGAACCCACCACTCTCTGCTCGATGCAGTTGGGTTTGAACCCCACAGACGACTGCATCCCACAGCGGACGACATCGCAATATATTTACCCGCCTGTGCCAGCCAGCCACCAATCCTTTTAAGAATGTGCTATAATGCCCCATAACTACACGCCGTTCGTCTGGCCTGTGCCAAAGATAGTTATTGGGATGGCCTCATTCTGATGTGATTTTTTTTTAACCCCACTTTCCTCTGGTCGAAAAATAAAAACCGCTAGGCTTCACGCCAGCTTCAGAAGTCAGCATGTCTGGTGTGGCCTTATTTCACCTTTTCTGTTTTAAAATGTGCATTTAATGATGTAGGTTTTCATGGCTCGATGCATGATGATTGCTTCGAAAAGCTGCTCTCTCGGGACAGCCGCGTCGTGGAGAGAGGAAGCAATCGACGCGGCTGTCCCGAGAGAGCAGCCTTTCGAAGCAATCGCCACTGTGCACATAATAATAGTAACATACCCTGGTGATGACACCTTGATTATTGCTCGATCAGTCACCCACAGGGAATTATTAATGAGTAGACCTGGGCAAATTGCCGTGTATCAACTTATTCAACAAAGTGTATGAAGATTATTGCATGTAGCTAATGATGTTATAATGGCAGCCAGTGGGGCTGCAATGTGCTTGCCTTTGAAATTCAAATTACTCCCTTATGTGTCAAGCTAACTTTGGTACCTGACAATGCCTGTGATCCATTTACAGATAACCCACTAACTTCCAGTTGCCCGCTTATAAACTTTAATTGCAAATCAGACTGGCTATGTTGAACAATGTGTGGTGGAAGTTGTAAAATTATTTTAGATGTGTGTAGAGATTCGTGGTGAACGTAGAGAGGCTCTGAATTAAAGTGTGATTTTTCTCCATATTGTCTGCATGTTATTTTAATTTGAGTAGGCCTTGTCAGACTAACATTTTATTTCAACTGATAAAACCTATCGAGCTTAGCAGATTTTTTACTTGGTCGATGTGACATCAGTTACATGACATTCCAGTATGGCATTGTGCAAACTAACAAGGACACGTTGCATGTACTTACATAGATACCATCACCCATGGGATATGTTTTTTGCTCCTTACACCTCTGGAGCAGTTCTCGTCACCGCGCCATACAACGGTAGCGCCAGGCTGCGTGACGCCAGCTGGAAGAGGGCCTCTCGCCAATGCCGGGTCCTATCCGTCGTCGCCCAACCTCGTGTCCTGGGGCCAAGAGACTCCACGCCTGGTGGTCACATACCAGCACACCTGGATGCAAGTAAGCGAGTGTTCATGTACCGGCAGCACGGGAATACCCGCTTTGACGACACAAGATGCAGCCTGTCCAAAGATTGCTCTTTGCACTAGTCCATTGAAATTTGCTGTTTTTGTGTTATTTATTTCTTCAACAGCAACAAACAGTACAGTTACATGACAAACTGGGATACACGTGTTTCCAGTTGACCAGCATAAAGAGAGTACGTTCGTCGTTATTTTGAGCTGTGGTCACGGACACAATAGAAACAAGAAAGAGAGAGTGAGGAAGGAAAAGAGCAGGAGAGAATTAAAACCGACAAGCATGGTGGATAGAAACAAATGTTAGTCCATTTTCAAGTGAATATATTAATCTTATAATGCACAAAGGAACAAAAGAAAGTGTTGTATTGTTATCTGCAAGTTATTTTTGGCTTACAATTCACGTTTTGGCAGTCTGTTTGCACAGTTAATGGACATTGCCGTATAAACTTTAATTTGTATTTTTTAGCGGCTCCATTAAACTGAAAATATCCTTGCACAGCAGCTTCTCATTACATGTGAAACAGCTGGTTACCAAAAATAAAAGAGCTAACGAATCGGATAATCCGAACATCTGCAACACGCTTAGACGTTTTTGCAGTAGACGTAAATATTGCTGCCATGTTGCTGTAAATGTGAATGTAATGATGTAGGTTTTCACGGCTCAATGCATGATGATTGCTTCTAAAAGCTGCTCTCTCAGGACAGCCGCGTCGATCGCTCCCTCTGTCGCCATCGCGACGTTTTGCCTCACACTTTAGAGGCATCCTCTGGCGCTTGTCGATATAAGTGTCTTAAAGTATAAAATTACATCACTGATATTGGTTTTGAAAATTATGATATGCTTAATTTTACTGGGGTTTTTTTGCATCTTTTTAAGTTAATGGCATCTATTCAATTTTTTTTCTTTGTCATGTGAATGTGTGGTTCCCTTAAGGTCTCAAAGCCGGACAAGAGACTTAGTACTGCTGGAAGTGACTATGACAACACTCAGAATGAAGAGGAACAAAATAACACAGGGTACAGAATAATGGAGTGAATGAGTCATCATTTCCTTGCCCGTACTGGCTAATGAACATTCACAGAGCACATGGTGCTGTTATTTTCTTCACTCATTATTGACACGCGATTCATTCTAGAGATCTCATCTCATCATCTGAAACCGCTTAATCCTATATAGGGTCACGGTGAGCCGGAGCCTATCCCGGAAACACAGGGCGTAAGGCAGGAATACACCCGACGACGGGGCGCCAGTCCATCGCCGGGCATTGCGGGACAATTTTAGTCTGCGAGCCAATCAACCTATCCAGGAGCATGTTTTTGGACTGTGGGAGGAAACCGGAGTACCCGGCGAAAACCCACGCGGACACGGGGAGAGCATGCAAACTCCACACAGAAAGGCACCCAAGCCGAGAGATTCGAACCCGGGACCTTCTTGCTGTGAGGCGACAGCGCTAACCACTGGGCCACCGCGCCGTAAAAAATAAATTTCTTTTAAAGGCCGGGGGGGGTGGAATTCTTTAAATTGTGATTAGAAAGACATTTTATATCAAGGGATATAAAAATACTCTGGGAGTATAAATCAGTGACACACTACTATTGGCACATGTTCCAATCCATGCAAAATCGAAGCTAACATTGTGAAAATGAGACTCCCAAAATAACTTCACGAATTTTCTAATTACCATTTTCGTCCTGTTGTGCAAATGACGTATGGGGACATTGCAAATATGAGGCTGCCGTTGTTGAACATTTCATTTTGTGTGCAATTCAGAGGTCCCATGTCTTGGCACGGCAGTTGAGAGAACTTTTTTTTTTAATACTCTCCGATAACGTAGAAGTGTTAATGGGTACACAAATCAGCAGATCACATGTAGTCGAGTAAAATGCGGATACTACCATCTCTTCCAAAACACCTGGCCAGCATGGATGAAATCTATTCTTCTTGATGCACACACTTGAGCTCCCTCTAGTGGAGGCCTTTCTACCTGCAGTGGCTTGAACAATAATGTCTAGCTGCACTTTTACAATTACCACACTGTAAAGCAACTGTACAATAATTGCATTGGTAGTCGCAGTCACTACATCTGTAACAAAACATAGCAAAGAGTGAGAGTTTGTTCCATACCCATGTGCATTCACATCACGGTGCGTCCCCCCCCCCCCCACGTGTGATCGCTGACAATAGCGGCGACAACGTGGATATGAAGCAGGTGAGGTGTGACGGACTGGCCTGTGCCTCCCCGCTGGGGGACGGCGCCGGCATGGGTCAGTGTCAGGATTTGAGCGGAGACCTGGACCCGTCGCTGCCCAGTCCTGATGACGTGATCCACAAGACGGAGCACATCACCAAGAACATCCAGGAGCTGCTGCGAGCCGCGCAGGAAAGCAAGCACGAGAGGTGCGCTCATCCGCACGTCCCCCGCGTGAGCCGCGCCCCCCCGGCGATGTTACCGCGAGACCCCACCATTTCAGTGCGTTCGCTCGCACTATAAGTAAACATCGCATAAGAGTGACGGTGGTGAGCATGTGCCCTGTGTGCCGATGAGGTCACGTTTTTCACATGCATGCATCTCAAGCAGAGATTTTGGGATATGTCAATTGGTTACATTGATTGTTGATAAGGGCGGCGCGGTGGCGCAGTGGTTAGCGCTGACGCCTCGCAGCAAGAAGGTCCCGGGTTCGAGTCTCTCGGCTCCGGTGCCTTTCTGTGTGGAGTTTGCATGCTCTCCCCGTGTCCGCGTGGGTTTTCGCCGGGTACTCCGGTTTCCTCCCACAGTCCAAAAGCATGCTCCTGGATAGGTTGATTGGCTCGCAGACTAAAATTGTCCCGCAATGCCCGGCGATGGACCGGCGTCCCGTCGTCGGGTGTATTCCTGCCTTACGCCCTGTGTTTCCGGGATAGGCTCCGGCTTCACCGTGACCCTATATAGGATTAAGCGATTTCAAATAATGAGATGAGATGGATTGTTGATAAGTTACAATTGGTAAAAAAGCAAGATAAGCAAGTGGTCCTTGCCAAAAAATGCTTTTGTGCATGCCAGCTAGCGTGTATCCACTTGATTCACGTGTCCACTTGATTGGAACAATGGGCGTCTTCATGAATTACGTGCTTGTGGCTTGTGTTGTATGTTTGTTGGCCATATGCTATGCAGAGTGTTTTGCTTTGCGTTCTTTGTGCTGAACTTTTAAAGGTAATAAAAGTATCACGTCTTTTGCACTGAGTGGCAATGTAGCCATATGAACGAGCAGAACATGATCACTGTATCAAACACAAAAAGTAGCTGGTGAACATAGCACACTGTCAGGCACCGTTAATTTGTGGTACCATCACTGGACCACTTTTAACATTGGCGCTCTAATGGACTGGATCATGCTAATGCCATCCAGTACTGCAGAGCAGTTGTCGTGGTGATGCTCATCAAGCCGTGTCTTGTGGTCTGTGGTTGTGATGATTTTAGACAATGTTATTAATTGCAGAATCAATTACAAACTACTGTATGTTAGATGCCTGTGAATGTCTATGAAGATTCACATTTACAATGTGCTAAATATAGAATGCCTCTACGGTTTAGAACTGTACACCGCCAAAAGCATTTCTGTGACACTACAGAGAATGTGAGTTGAAGCTCTTACTTGATTTCACATAATGCAGGTGATGCGTCGGTATGGCTCTTCTGACGCCTTGCTGAGCTTCACTGCGTTCTCTCCCTGCCTTCTTCACGTCTGTACGCCCCGTCTCTGTATATCTTCACTAGCCGCGACGTCCCAATGTCCTCTCGCTGAGCTCTTCAATCCAACCTTTTTTACCTTTATCGTTTACCCTCACTTCGATACCTGTACCTTCATTACGATTGTAAAATGTCCAATTAAAACCATCTTTCATCTGAAGCATCCATCTCTTTCCCCGTCTCTTCCTCCCCTTTGCATCGGTCCCTTTTTTTATTTATATTCTCCCTGTCCCCACTCCTGCGCCGCGCGCTTCTCCGTCCTCTCGTCCCTGCCCACTCCCGGATGAGCAGCAAGCAGCTGGAGAGGGACAATCTACGGCGTTTCAGGCACAGCCTGGGGTGCTTCAGCAGCCTGGTGCTGTGGGGCGATCGCCCCATGCCCCACCAGCCCACTCTGCAGCCACACAGGCCTAGCTCTCTCGACTGGTACTTCGACCACACCTGGGTCATTCATCCGTTTGCCTTTTTTTTTTGGCTTTGCTTTGCGCTTCTTTTTCTCTGCTGTCTTAACGAATGAGGGAGACGCACACGTAACCCGTTCTTCATTTGCTTACAAATTTACATAACGCGGTGAAAGAACGGCATGCGATTTGCGTGTTGGCAGATGCGCCACTTTGGGGAAAACGCCTCGCAATAACAAACCAGGATGTATTAACGCCGTCCTTCCATCAGCATGTAAACTGTGCCCGTTTTGTGTTACTTTTAACATGTGCACGTAGACGTTGATTGTGTTTTGTTTCAGTTGGAGATTAAAAGCATGAGGTATCTCTGACGGAAACTTCATCCAGCCAAACTCAATACCACGGCTGCAGGAACACATTGCCTCATACGTATATTTTTTCTCTCTCAAAAATCTCTTTTCTTCCAGCTTTGTGCCGTGTTCAGAAAAAATATCTGCAGCCGTATACGAAATGGCAGCTCTCTTCCCTAAGGTAATGACAGCTGTGTATTTATGTTAGCAACTTTCATTCCACAAGCATACACGTACAGGAAAATCATGGTGTTGTTTTTTTTATTATTTTCGTTTTCTCCAATTTTATTCCAGTTGTGTTTATTTGTGCCAATACCACCCAGTCGTTAGACAAAAAGTCTTCATTTAAGAGCTATCAGGACATGACAGCGCATCACCTCATGCTATAAAATATAATATTGTAACACAGAACTAAAGCGATGCCTGTAAGTGATTTCCTATTATACCAGGGGTAGCCTGGCGATGGACTGGCGTCCCGTCGTCGGGTGTATTCCTGCCTTACGCCCTGTGTTTCTGGGATAGGCTCCGGCTCACCGTGACCCTATATAGGATTAAGCGGTTTCAGATAATGAGATGAGATGAGACCAGGGGTGCCAAACTTGAACAACATTTCTCATAGCACAGGAATCGAATTGAAATATACAGGCATAGTTTTTTTGTCAAGGTGGGTGAAATGATGTACAGTCATTAGCTGTTGGGCTGTGACTCAACCTACTGCGCACTGGGTTTACTACACTGGCAGCTTTCTGGCTTCATACCCAGAATATCGGCAGTGTCAGCTCGGCACTGTATCATCTACAGGCCGGTAGGCCATCTCTCCACGCCATAGTTTGTAAATGTTTGCGAGCACCGTGTTTGCTCTTCGGACGCACAGAGGCCGGCGTTGGAGGCGGTTCGCTCCTCACTACGACTGCTCACGAGCAGCGCCGCTCGGCTCGCCGCTGAGTGCCGCAAGACGGCCGTACCATCGGGCCCCGGTGTGCCTGCCGTGGACTTGCAGCTGCTCACTCAGCAGGTGATCCAGTGCGCCTACGACATCGCCAAGGCCGCCCGCCAGCTCGTCGCCATCACCACCAACGAGGGTGGCCAGTGACTGCCCATGTCCAGCTTTGAGCGACCTACACGTGGGTTGACTCGAAGGGAAATGCTGCAGAGCAGGGGTGGCTCTGGGTGAGGCCTCTCATAGACTCGTTTTCCAATGTGCAACCGAACCGTGCCGAAGCCATGTCGAGCCAAGTCTGGCACGTGCTCCACAGGTGCCAGGTTGTTTTTCGGAGTCGTGTCGTTGACGTGAAATGCAACGAACGAGTCGAGATGCACGTAGTTGATGGAGCGGACACTCTGCCCTCGCAGTGTATTGACTGACATCACACAGAACGAATGCATCCTAAGACTCGACCCCAGTCCTACTCGCGTCATATTCGCATGTCTTGTGAGACCGTTGCATCACGGTTTGGTTCCGACTCGGCACTTCAAATAGGCAGTGAAAAAATCCACCTTGTAACCACGAAGAGCATGGTTCGGAGTGCAATTGGAACATGGGTCTTGGATATCTGGGCTTAATAGCTTGGCCAGAAGGAGCAATAAATACATGAACAAATATTGTGTTATTGATCTCAGGCACTGCGTGGTCACTGACGACCACACAAATGTGGCCCAACTGACATTTATTTTGACTCAGTCGTACTCGTCTCTGGGAGTATAAAGCAGTGACTAATGTGAAACGGTTATGTCCGCAGCGGGTGCGTGATGTGGCCAGTGTGGTTTGTGCCATGACGAGCATTCTCATGATTGCTTATATCAGATGCTGTCCTGATCGAATGCGTGAGCCTTTGCTTTTGGTGCAGATTAGAAGAACGAAAATGTTACATGCTGTGGTATATTTAGCAAAATTGCCAAATATATATTTTAAGTGATGAAACACAGGAGGCATTAACGTCCTAAATTATAAAATATTTAGTTCTTTGAGAGCTGATATGGGCATATGGGGGTTATTTTGGTAATCTTCAACTTTGTACTTTTTTATGCCACGTGATATTCTTTAAATGCTCATAAGGCAAATTGTGTTGATGACTCTTTGAACCCCTCTCGATGTACCCACTTGTTAATGCTCTCGTATAGCTGCTCTTCATCACCCTGCTTTCCCTGCGTGCTCATACCTTACCCGATTTCTTGACTTTCGATGTTTTGTTTTTGACTGGGACTCTGACAGTCTCTTTTTACACTATGACGGTGGTTTGTCTGGCTACGCTGAACAAACAATGACCACAGCGGTATCTCGTGAAAATATATTTTCGTGCATCTAGGGATGATACTGGAATTGGTCTCTTTTTTTTTTAAAGGTAGTTTAGTTAAGTATATGTATGTACATTTTGTTTAAAAAAAATACTCCAAAGCTGTGTGCCATATTGCTCAATGTATGAAATGCGGTTCTTTTTACAAGGCTAGTATTTGGCCTCTTGAAATCAATCTCTCAAAAAACACCTTTTGATTTATGACTTTGGTTTCTGACCAGAACACTAATTGCTCGCCTTGGTTGATTCACAGTGTAAGTGATGCCGATCTGAAATATTGCTGTTAAAGCTGAAATGCGCTAGGAAAAGTCTGACTAAAGAGCTCATGACGACGGCTTATGTAAGTCTGATCTTTTCAGATGTCATAAAGAAAGCTCACTTGACCCTGTTTAATACTTGGACGCGTCACCACCAGGACTTGCCAGCTTTTGTAGTCATGGGGATGTCAGCTGGCCAGGAGATGGCAGTCCTACATACCCACCGATACAAGTGTCGCACTGTTATATGCATACATTTTCTCCGAGTACTCTGGGTGCTTGCCGCAAGCAAACGCTCATTAATGAATTGGCAAACATCCCAATTGATGACCCTTCTCAATTAGATGTTCCTGAGTAAGGAATTGGCTTTTTTTAATTTGTAAGAGGCACGTGTTTCCCATGATAGAGGTAAAAAGTAAAGTAATTTTGATAATTGTGTAATCATGTTATTTCCCCAGTAGTGGATGAAGTATTGATACGTTTCCTTAAGTTACGTCTGGTTCTATTAATAACCACCTAAGTTAAGATGTAGTCATCCCATCCGTATACACTTACAGTATATAGAGGAACGAAATTACGTTTCTCTTGGCCCCTAGTGCAAAAATAAAGCGAGGCTGAATCCACATGCAACAGGGCAGGGCAACACA
>JAZEWT010000002.1:18797697-18828859 GCA_036362905.1 Mordacia mordax | reverse complement strand
GGGGAATGTACATTTACTAATGTGCTAATCAATAAATTGGTGTTGTCAGTGCAAAGGAACTTTAATACGGTTAATGCAAGTAGTGTAACGATATAGTTCGAACAAAAATGAACCGTTGGGATATTCATGTAACTATCACAAGTTGTTAATATGTTCACGCGTGCCAAAAATACATTGCCGTTTTAAAACAAAACATAACAAGTTTAGTACCTAGGCCTAGTTTAGATTTTACACGATTCCTTTAGTGAATTAAACTGTTATTTACATTTTGTTCTTTTAACGTACCAAAGTGAAGCCCATGTGACAGTGAGTGCAGAGGAATTTAAATGTCTCATTTGGAACCATCATTAAGATAATTTCTTGACTTGTCCATTCACAGCAGAGCTACTCGGGTCCAAACACAAACTACTCGTTCAGAACCCATAACCCCTCTCACCTCCTTGTATTGGGGGAGTTTAAGTGCTGCCAAGTTCCAACAAGAATCCTCACTCTTGCAGTTGTGCATCTGCTCTGCATCCCCTTACCCAACCCCACCCTCACTGCCATTGATGGGAAGCATTTTGAGATGTTATGAAAGGTGCTCGAATATCTTGTAATGAGTACAGGAAATACAAAATGTTATTTCTCTAACACAGCTACGGTGAATACACGAAGACTGGCTTATATTTTGCAGGTTGCCAGATCAATGATGAAGCACATGACTAGTAACATACAAGTACATACTTAAAACTATCTACATCCTTGTTGCCTGACAGTAAGTGATGTATTAAACTGTTGCACAAGCACACGGCATTGAGATGCTACCAAAACATTGCAAACAAATGTATTACTGACATGAACCATAATGGCAACAAGTAATAAAATAGTTGATTAAATGTTAATATTTGTGGTAAATGGCATTGCAACCACAATCAGGCCATACCTCTCGGAAACCAGTGTAACATGTGCTGGCAATACTGCAACATTAATGGGGTCGGAAAGAGAGGTGTGAAAGTATTTATAGAGGGTTTCTTGGTGATTCAGGATTGTTCACAAGGCTCTCATTAGCACGAAAATAAGTTGTACAGCAGAATTGACACCGCACACGAGGTTTTTCTTCTGCTTGAACGTGGATCGAAATTGACCTCGACACCCAAAACATAACTTCAGTTTCATTTCCAGACATAGCTGCCACGTTACTCTACTCATGACAGATGCCTATTGCCACGCATCACTGTCACATGACCATTACAACATGCAGCCTCATTGAAAACATTTCATCCGTACACTCTTCAATACCTCGCTCTGCGGCCAAACACTTTTATAGTTTAAGAAGTCGTGATAATGTGTGAACATACTTTAGGGCGGAGGGGACGTGGGGAGAGGAGGAGGGGAGGGGAGAAACAAGAGAAAATTAGAGAATACTAATCGGTGGTTATCACACAGCTGTGCTGACAGATGCAGCACTCTGACAGCTCTTGGTGCGTGCGAGCCGCCCCTCCCCAGCGCCAGCCGCCGCTGCTGCATCCCCACCATCGCTGTTGGGCTGAGACATGAGCAGTGCCGTTGTGCTACCGTCTGCACATGGGGACACCACGGCTGCGGCTGTGCAGCCCCCCTCAGGGTGCACAGGACCCTCAGGAAGACAGCCCAGTGCTATCCCAGCAGCATCATCGGCCACCAGGCGGTGGTAACGATCTCCATCACCTGGAAGGAGACGCACACGTACCTTGGAGTACCTATTTTGCGGCATGGGTGTCTAAACATTTGCAACTGTATTGATGGTTCCCTGGACATTGTTAAATAAACAGTGTCATATAGTTCACATATTGTCTTCCAAGACTGGGAAAACATCCACAAGAAATCAAGGTATCTACCCCTCAATAAAAACTGGAGTGCATTAATACATTGAGGCAGCAATCTCGCAAAACAAAAGATAATTGTAAACTCAGTGAATGTAACCTAAGCCGGGAGTTTCCGTTTCAGGAGCCATGCCTAGTGAACGATAATACCTCATTACTTAGATGTCAACAGCTGCCATTAACAGAGACACCAGTTGACAAAAAGAGTTGGTCCTGCTCAGATGTATGGCACCACTGCTGTCTCTTATCTCACCACCTCTTTCCCACCCCAGGTCCTTTACCCCCCTCCACTACTCTACCTCCCTCACCACCTGTATCCACTTCCTCTCCCTGACCTTTAGCGCTTCACCCCACTCTGCTACAGCCTCCCATAATCTACCTGCCACCTGCTCTACCTCCCATCCCCCCTCGCCACCTCCTCTCCTACACATCGTACCCTACCTTCCTTTCCATGCTCTACCTCCTCACCCATTTACACCGTCCTCTACCCTGTCTTATTTACCACCTTTTATCCTCTATAATGCACCTTCATTTTCTCTCTTACCTCCACTCTCACTTTTTTAGATGTGTAGGGTCATTACTAATTCTTTTAGGTATCACTTCGAATGTTTCACTATCGATCTGCAACCCACCCCCAAAGCCTCTTGGAGACCAGAGTGGCTGGTGCTGTACCTACCAGTGTCAGCAGCCGGTGTTTGCGCAGTGCTGACGGCCAGCTCGTACGGGGGTGGTGGATCTTCAGGAGGAGGCGGCGAGTCCGGAGACTTGTACGCAGTGTACGGTGGGGGTGGCTCGGTGAAGTGAAAGGCTCCACCCTCACCGTCGTCGGAGAGGTGCAGCGGCGTGAAGCCCGTGCCCAGCGATTCGGGGCCCAATTCGAAACCATGCATCCGGCCCCGACCCAAACCTAGGTGGTGCACTGCACAGATACAGATCCCCTCTTCGACAGCTGGCGAAAGTGCATGCGTGTACAGTGCATGAAGAGATCATCCTCATCATCATTACTCATACCCGCTTAATCCTGTACAGAGTCATAGGGGCCAGAGCCTATCCCAACAGACACAGGCCGCAAGGTGGAGATATACCGAGAATGTGACGCCAGTACATCACGGGGCACACTTTTGGAATAATTTACTCAGCAGTCCAATTAACCTCGGCAAAAGTGTGTCTTTGGACGGTGGTAGGAAACCAGTGTACCTGGCGAAATGCACACGGACGCGTTTAGTTTAACACTATGCCTGGCGACCTTTGTCTCCCAGTACTAACGTTTACACAGCACATCAAGCACTTCAAGCCATGTACACCTATGGGAGGCCCAATATCGATTCTGATGTTGAGCATTGTTAATATGCCAGGCTTTTAACTCAATGTTTGCAGCACATGTTGAATGCGCACCATTTGATTTTTCAGCACATGCGTTAACATGTTTTAGTCTAACACAGGCCTGCACCTACCCAAGAGATTCATAGCCATCAGTACTAAGTAGCTCTATAGTATGAAGATTTTTTTTCAACGGTTACGTAATATTTTTGTAATTTACAAGATTTGCACTTTGCAAGAAATACAAAATATACCATAAAATTTGGTGCAATTACATACAAAATGCATATCTAAGATGATATAATATATTTAAAACCATTCAATGTGTAACCATTTTATCTCCTCATTCATAAATTCCCACAATTTGAAATTTTTTTTACATCGTAGCAAGTTTATCTATCAGGGAGTGGGTGACCGAATTGACATTGCAGGGGCCTGAAGCCTATCTTGGTAGACATGCTGCAAGTTTTAGCCGACACACCAGATGAGATGCCTATATCATAGGGTATAGGATTTAGTCAGCATATCACTTAAGCTAGGTGGTACGTCTCTGGACTGGCATGTAACCACAGGCACCCACGGCACGAGTAGAACTTGGGGCATTCTTGCTGTGAGAGGCAGCACCACCGACTATTCAGTCATGCCTTGAAATATGCCAAGTATAATGTTACATCAGAATTTGATTACCATATATGGCTGAACACATTTCAAATGACCAAAAACGTTTAATACACTTATAAAACTGGGTAAATGGTAAAGTACCCTGATTATCGATAAAGACTATGTGATGCCCTTTGGATGCCATCACTTTACATGTAATGGCACTGGGTTTTCCCAAAAAAGTTCCAATTTACAATACAGGCAGTCCTTAACTTGGAAATGCCAATACTTACAAATGAGCTCCTATAAGATACTATTAACTGCAGATAGTCTAAAATCCGACTTCAGGTTTTATGAACAAAACATCTCAACAGCCGTCTCAATAATGTCAATCCTAAAATTATAGTGCATTACTACTTTGTACAGTATAACATTAAATATATTGTTTTGTAACTTGCATTCAAATCCAACTTATGAACAGAACTCGGGAAAGGAACCCATTTATAACCACGGACTACTTGTACATGCAATCAAAACTGGAGCATATTTTGGCAGTCCCTGTAAAATTGCTAAGACATTCTGTTATTGAGATGTCAATTGCAGATAGTGCATGCAAAGTGACTCACAGTTGGCACCGATGAGGGACTCAATGTGTTCACGCCTCCGCTGGCGAAGGCGGTGCACCAGGAAGAGGAGGAGCGAGAGAATGAGGAAGGAGGAGATGCAGCTTACGATGAGCCGCATTCCACTTGCCATGCCATCCAGAAAGCTACCACCAGCTGCACACAGAAGCATTAAAACAGAGCACAAATGAGACGTAAAAACAAACCCTCCAGTGAATAAATGAAAGCCTATAATTACGTCCTACCTATGTTTGATTGGACAGTACTACTGGATTGTAAAGGATCAGAAACCTCATGCTGAGGGGGCTGTGTTCCAATGAATCAATGCCAGGGCTATATAACCTGGAGTCTAGCACTCCTACAGTGTCTCCCGTGGTGAAGAGGTCTGGGGTGAATTGAGACAAATAAGGATCAGAAGCCCCTCTGACAAAAGGAGGTTGATGTGAGGAAGATCATCCGGCCATAGAATTTTGCTTCATTACTCCTGGCATTAAGAGGAAAAATGACCAGCCTGCATAACGATGATTATTTACAAAGCTGTTATGTTTGGATAACTGTCAAGCACTCCTCGTCTCTCATTTGCAATGTTTTACCTCTCACGGTAGAAGCATCTTCAGGCACACTGAGACTGTCTCCCTCAGTTGCAGCACACCTGAATCTGCCTCAAATGTAGGCGGTGCAATGTCGCATAATAGAGAAGAGAACGCTTCACGGCTATCCGAAGGAACAGCTTTTGTATGCAATCATCATGCATCAAGTGGTGAAAATCTACACCAATAAACCTGGATGGTGGCAATTTAAACCAGCAACCTTGGATCATCTTGTTGTACAGCTGCCCTTCACAGCAAGATCAGTCTGGTAATTTGAAACAGCCGGCAATAATTCTAGCCCTGTCAGTACAGTGTAATTTGTGGCGAGTTATGGATGTCGGCCTGTGTAAGCACCTGGGTCAAGGCAGGTGAACTTGCAGCATTCGCGAGGGTCCATCTGGAAGCGCTGGCAGGCCTGGGGACGCTCGCACAGGGCGGCGATGCATGTCTCTGCCTCACCCTTATGACACTTGCACATGAGACATGGGTCACTGCCCCGCGGAGTGAAGTCTTGTCCCTCCACAACCACGTTTTCTCGGATGTCTATGCATGTCTTTTCTGCAGTTCCAACCACAAAATGGGGAAAACGAGTGTGAGAAGTGCATCAATGTTAACATTTACGGCAAACGATTTGGGTTATTTAATAGTATATACTACAAAATGTATATTAAATAAATGCTAGACATTAAGAATCTTACACTGATGTCGCCCACATTTGCCTTGATTTTCCCAAGAAAAAGTATGAAGTAATTGAAGAAGAATATTTAGCTTATATTGATTGCTTTTACCTGTTTCCAACATTTTATCTCACTTATTCCTTCTTTTATTTAACAATTATTTTTTCTGTTATTTCATGTCCTTCATTTATTCATCGCCATTGTTTTACTTGAATTGATCTACTCTCGATGTAATTAACATGCCGTTCTCTCCACAGGTCTGTGCATCGGTTTGTGATCCTCGGGTGAAATTTACTCCAGAAGTGCAAATATTTTGATTATCTCAATTATGTAATGGGCATGATATGGGACAGCCAATAGTAGGGAACATCAGAGAGCTCGCTACCTCAGAGATCCATTAAAATTTCCTCTATTTCAGGGTGGCATGGTGGCGGGGTGAGTAGTGCTGTCGCCTCACAGTAAGAAGGAACCTGGTTCGATTCCCAGCTCTGGTGCTTGTCCGTGTGGAGTTTGTGTGTTTACCCCATACCCGTGTAGGTTTTCGCCGTTAATCTGTATTCCTCCCACTACCCAAAATCAGACTGCTGCCTAGGTTAATTGGCCTCCTGAGTACCTTGCCCCCAGTGCCCTGTGATGTACTGATGTCACATCCTGCGTATAGCCCAGCCTTACGCCCTCCGTCTGCTAGAATAGGCTCCGGCCCCCCGTAAGCCTGTACAGGATTAAGCGGGTATTGATAATGATGATGACCTCTATATCATACCATAAGAACAGCACTTTTCGGCGTTTTCTGATGGTAATATTCAATTGCATGAAGCACTCAGACTTTAAGTGTTTTAGAGCAGGAATAATTATTTTCAAGAGCTGGAATGCTGCCAATGCGCAATACTAAATTTAGAATTACGCTTTTGTAGTACTGTGATAGGTGAGTGGACAAATTTTCCACTCTCTTTACTTGACAAAGCAGTTTTAAGCACCGATGGCTGCCTGGCAATGAAGCAAGGTTTCTCAGGGATGTCAGCTGAGTGCTCTGGGCCACCTGGCCACTGTGTGTGGAAATGAGGTATTAAAGTACCAACAAATTACAAGCTTTCGTTGGTAATAATTAACTTACCAGCAACAACTCGCTAAAATAAAAATATTTAATTTAGGTATATTCATTCCTTATCAGGATTAGCGTAATCCTGTGGAGACTAGCTGTGAACATGGAGCCAATCCTGGCAGACATTGGGCACAAGGTAGGCTATACTCAGGATAGGATGCCAGTTCATTGCAGGGCACTGCAAGAAATTAAGTCAGCAGGCCAATTAACCTAGGCAGCATGTCTTTGGACTGTGGGAGGAAACCCGAGTACCCGATGAAAGCCCACGTGGATGCTAAGAAAACAACAAAACAACCAAGCTGTAAATTCAACCAATATTCTTCTTTCTGCGAGGCGTCGGCGTTACTCACTGCGCAAAGCACGCAAAGAGCAGTGACTGTTACCTTGCTTGCACAGGAAGGGAGCTTTCTGGTTACAGTTCTCAGCATACCAGCTGTGCAGCCCACGGCTTCTCAAGCTTGCATAGTGGAAGCACTGCAGCTGGCCACACAGCACCTCCGCCTGCTCAGAGATGGCTGCTCCAAACGTGGGTACCTTAAACGGACACCGTCAATTCAGTGGTTGTTGGCAAATTGTTAAGGGTCAGTGTGATAAAACAGTGGTGTTCAAATATTCCACTGACACGTTGTACAAAGAATCGACATTAAAATGGAGAAATTACTACTTTAACAACCTTGTCTGGAGGAAGTACCACCTCCTGTTGTGAGCCCCCTCCTTAAAAAAAAATCACAGCACATCAATTAAAAAAACAGCGATAGGTTTGTTCACATTCATGAACAGTTTTTTTTGACACACCTTCACCTAATATATGTTTTGCTTTACATTTTTAACTATCATATCTTCAGTTACAGACAGAGAGCTAAAGTGTTACAGGTTGACTTTTCATGGTGTACAATTTGACACGTTACATTTTGAGATCCATCTGGCTTCTGGATCAGGTTAATCCAGATTCGAGGGCCAGTTCAGAACCTTTTCCAAAACAAAACGCTGTGGCCTTACAATATCTTTTTTGCAGACAGAAGTGTGCAGACTGAAATGTTTTGCTGTTGCTTATTTCATTCTTTTATGCATATAAAAAGGTCAAATACAAACACATAAGAAATACCTATAACATTACCATTTCTTTTTAATATTCTTCATGTGCAATTTTTTTTAAGCAGCATTAAGTCATGCACTGAAAATAAAGCTTATATCAAATCAAGAATATTACCTAAATTCATTTTAATCATTCAACTATGCAACATTACTGAATAAAACCACAGTCAAGACATTACTGCATGACCACTTACCAGATTTAAACATTTACATTTAATTCGAAACGTTCAAATATGAAGTATGAAATGTAATGAAAGCCACAATTTTGTGGTGTACTTACCCCATGTTTGAACCTCTTGCCAGTGGCCCTCCAGTGAATTTTTACTACGGTTTGTGACAATGTATTGGTACCCTACCCAAAACCTGCACAGACGAAATAAAATTAAGACATGCTGTGTTGAACAAAATGCACAAGTTTATCCCATACTCTATTAGATCAAAATATCAGGTTTTCTCAGTCATACGTTATATCTAACTGACCTGCCATGCTCACGTGGCAGACCATCTTGATTTTCCAGCCCCCAGTCCTGGCTCAGAATGTACTGCAACTCCAAATCACTAGTGAGAATGGCCAGGTAGCCTCCAGCCTTCCCACAGAGCTGGGCAGCCTCCCAGTAGCTGTCAGCAGTCACATATGCCCGATAGCAGCTGGCTGTGCCCTCATAATAACGCCAGCGCAAGGGGCATTTCTCTGTGGGTCGTGCACACATGTCAGCAGTTATTACCTTCACATAAATTGAGTTAACTTTAATCTTACACTTTATTAAGCGAAGTGGTTTTTTTTTTACAAAAAATGAATAACTCCTTGTAATCAGATTTCAACACAGCCCTGTCAGATTAACCAAAAAATGGCTTATCAATTTATTCGTCATGATTATAGATTATCAACCGGGCTAGAATCACAACCTAATAATAAGGTAGAAGCAATAATCACTGATGTTTTAATTGTATTCCAGTACAAAGCCATTGATGTTTCAAATGTAATAAACCATTTTCTTTGATAAAAATACAAAGTTTAATAGTGCTTATAAAAATTGCTAAATTCTACAGTTTACTAATGGTGCGGACTTGTTCAAATGAAAGAACGAAGAGCGGTCAATACATTTGTTTCACAATATGAAAACTCCACACTTACTGTGTGAGTCTGAGGTGAGGCTGAATGAGGACTGGTGGGAGTTGTCTCCAGGCGGACCTTTATTTTCTGGCCGGTCTCTGCTCTGGTAAATCCACACCTCTTCTGTGGGGCCTTCAGAGGAGAACAAAGCCATTTGTTTTTATAGGCAAGACATTGTGAATGTAAAATAAGTAGAACTGGAAAATAAATAATTAAATAGCACGTGCTGTATGGGTCGCTGGGCCTACTTAATTTGGATCATTCATGATGTGGGAAACACAGCAATATAAACCGCCTATTACATCTTAACATCACTTGGAAGCAAGCCAAATGCTAATAGTGTAACATCAAATATAGGGCAATGACTCATCGATACAGACAATACCTCTATTCATTTTATGACGTTTTTAATCACTGCAAAGTGTTTCTTTTTGAAGAGAATGTGATTATTACCAATCCCACCTGGATCTGGTTAAAATTTTTAAATGAGCTGCTGCTTATTCTAGAAAAGTATGTGACATACCCAAACGTAGAAATTTAATTTAGACCCTAAACTACCATACGGCAGTGTATAGCAATAAAATGTGCACAAGGTGCTTCAGTTCCGTAACAAACATTTAAATGTAGTAGAGATGTATCTAGAATTTAAGCTGTGTAAACAATGTCAGCCTTGCTTTCCCTGAAAAGATTGAGCATTGAGGTACTCAATGTTTTCAGTGCATTGGCGAACTTTTTGAAGTTGTCATGTTTGCATGCATTAAATACATTTATACCAAATATTAATGATACCGATACCAATTTAGAACATAGAAAAAATATCAACGTATTCACTATACAATGGTTTTGGTCATAAAAAAGCAGTATAATTTCTGTTGACTAAAAATCTGTCACAAATTTTAAGTGTTTGTGTATTATATAAAGATTAGCAAGTTCTAGTCAGGATGAAAGGTAATCTTCTCCTGGTAGAAGTGGTTCAATGCTGCTACAAACTTCTCCAGACTTACAGCACAAAGGAGGTTGAAGCCCTGAATAAATATTTACAGGCTTTTTAAAAATTGGGAACATCTCCACCATCTGAAACTACCTTATTTGCATTGTTATACAGCACTTTACACACTAATAAAAAAATAAATGCCTTGTGATAAAAAACAATATGTATTGCGCAAGGTTTAACGGTCAACGTGGAACAACTGCACAAACCAATGCCATATCGGACGTAAAGGATAATTATATAATCTTGTACTTTCTTTAAAATAAACCACTTAAATAGTAGCTGCAAAAAGCCCAGTAGATTAAAACCCATAAGCCCTTCAGGAACTGTGCGCACCACAAGTAACAATAACAATGAATGGAACTTGCCTCACTACAGAAATAAAATGAAAGTGCCATTTACAATGAATATGACCATCTTAAGGCGCAAGACCACACATGCTACACAACCATCCTAAAAATGTTTGTAAGTAAAATGCGACTGGCATCAAAAACGTATTGGGGCTTACTGTGAAGACTAGAAAGTGCAGAGTTGTCTAAACTGATATGGGCCTACAATTTGAAGGTTACATTCAAATACATCTAAGTTTTCAGTAACACTGGTAGGCTTTAAAGAGTGCAAAACTGAACCTAGAACATATGCCAATTTTATGCATTTGTAAACACTTGGAATGCATTTATTCATCAAATACTTAACTGTAGCAATGTAATTTAAATTCCATGACACCAACTGGTAGGTGTCCTTGATGTTAGGACAAACATAAGTATGAAGATAAACATTTAAGGGAAATCATTCAGAACTTTACCGGGGCAGTTAATCTCATCGCTGTTGTCTTCACAGGAGGCCCAGCCATCGCACTGCCAGCTGAGTGGGATGCACTTTATTTTGCCGCTCCAGCATGCAAACTGGTCTGAAGAGCACCGCGAGTCTGCACAGTTTCAACCACGCACAATGAATGGGCACTGCTCAACAGTGATGCATTTCATGTTTACGTTTAATCGTCCCTAATAAAAAGCCTCACAACGTTGGTATACTGCCCTACCAGAAAATTAACAAAACTTAGCCCATACCTGCTGGTGCCCTGGCCAGTGCCTCTCCTGGAGCTGGGAAGAAGGCAAAAAGAAAGTGTTATTTTGTCCACTGCTGTGGTACTTGAGGTTTGTTGTTCATAATTAAACATCATTTTATCTATCAATGGATCCCAGTTTTTGGCTTAGACCACGTAAAAATGTTTGTCGTACACCCTCCACCACCCGATAACAGCCAATTGTAAAAAAAATTATAAACATAAAAATGAAATACGATATCTCGCTAATTGCAATCAACATCATCAGGCAACCCGTACCTACTTGAGACAAGTTCGCTTCAGAACTGAGATAGTGACGAATTGGCACGTTTGATTCACGTTGACAAACTTTACTAAGGAACGCCTGAGGATGCCTCTAACGTGTGAAGCGAAACGTCGCGATGGAGGGAGAGGGAGCGATCGACGCGGCTGTCCCGAGACAGCAGCTTTTCGAAGCAAACATCATGCATCGAGCCGTGAAAACCTACATCACTACATAAACTATACTTATTGGCTATTGTCGGGTGGTGGAGGGTTTACGACAAACATTTTTTTACGTGACCTAACCCAAACAGGGAATCCATAGATAACACTGGTCACGAAAGCCTTCGAATTAAAATTATCTTTGATCAAATACAAAACAAACAGTTGACAATTATGCGGTGGTAAAGACTGACCTCACACTCAAAATCACAATGCCATTTCTATGACAAATAAAGCCAGAGTTTGGAATGCTACTTACAAGTTAAAAGTTCACAACGAACCCAAATATCAAATTCGGTGGAAAATATCCAAACGTTAAACTCAAGAAGAGGTTACTTACAAATCTCCGACACATCTTGTGTTTATTTACAGTACGACACATGTGAGTGTACCACAATCTGCGCGTGTGCTCTTAATAGTAATATTTTAGGAACTAGGTGGGTGTAACTAACTCTAGAGCAGGCAGGGTTACCACGTGTAACAATGTTTCCATTGCACAGGTGCACTGGAATGCACTAAAACACAGCAGTAAATGGAATAGCTGAGATGTCTCCTTGGATAAAGTTCCACAGGCATAGTTATTCACCACTTGTATATAGCCGAGCCAGAACGCGTATTGCTACGAGTTTTGCTTCATCCGAATAAACTCGAGGCGTATCTATCGAAGTCAGAAAACGATTCGTCTTGCTAAGGTTAACGGCAGGCAAAACGTCAGGTGTACATTTGTGTTTACAATAACTTAGCCCGTTTGCTGTGATGAACAGCAACGCAGGTGCAAAACAGTCACAGACTCGCAAAGAAGCCACACTCAACACGGGCGCAGAGCGCATTGAATGAGCGTACTTTGCGTGAACTTGTGGGAACTACAGGCGCCTTATTGGCGCTGCGCATGGCTCTCCGGGTCGCCCACTGCTTACAAATAAATCAAACTGTATGAATAATTGAAGAACTGTTGCTTTGAGCGGTCGGTGAGCTCGGCACTGGCATTGCACGGCAGCTGCCGTCAGCTGCAATGCCCTGCAAAGTGTGCAGCTCGTTTGTTTCAAAGGTAAGGAGATAAACGACGTAAAGAAAATATTCCGTAACGGTGCAGCCCTCCGATTTCTGCTGACGCCACCACTGGGAGCTCCTGCATCAAGCTCACAAAACACCGCTGTGAATGGATGAGCAACCTCGTATGTGGAATCCTCCAGTCAAACTGTGATTTTCCTCTGTTGCCAATGTATTTGGAACCCCCAGTCAACCATGGTATTTAGGGCGGCACGGTAACTATTCATTGCATTTCTAGAGGGCTTTTCACCCGAGCGTCACAAAGCGCTGCACAATAGCTTTATGGAAGTATGTGCATGAGGTAATGATAATACAGGTTGTGGTGATGATGATAAAGTTCTCCAGAGTGTTTGAATTATTTGGGATTGATTTCCAGCCCACACACATCAAATGAAATGTACATTGAAAACTTGTAATGCGTTGCACTTGGTTAACTCAGCCACAAACGAGCATATGGCGTAATAGGAAGACAAAAGTGCAGGCAGAACTTCCAAAATGCCCTTACTTTAAAAGTGTAACAATGATAAAAAGGAACGTGTTGATTATATGTTCGTGCATGAATTGGCGTGAACATGGCCCGTTGTTTCTTGAGGGGCCTGACATTTGGGATACAAGCTTAATTCTTTGTCTCATCTCATTGTCAGAAACCACTTAATCCTGTACAGGGTCGCGGTGAGCCGGAGCCTATCTCGGCAGACACAGGGCGCAAGGCAGGGATATAACCACGATCGGACGCCAGTCCATCACCGGGCACTGCGGGGCAATTTAGTCTGCAAGCCAATTAATCTATGCAGCATCATGTTTTTTGGACTGTGGGAGGAAACCGGAGTGCCCGGCGAAAACCCACGCGGACACGGGGAGAGCATGCAAACTCCACACAGAAAGGCACCCGGGCCAAGATTCGAACCCGGGACCTTTTTGCTGCGAGGCGACAGCGCTACCCACTGGGCCACCGTGCTGCCCTTAATTCTTGGTCCTACAAGTGAAGTCATCGGTGCTCAACAATTGTTTTCACAATCGTACAACTGCGGGTGGAGGGACCGAGGCATTCGTCACTCACGAACACCGCGTGAGCCCGCAGACGGCAGCCATGTGCTTGGTGTCGAGGAATTAAACACACGTGTTACAGGAGGGGTGCCGAGTACGCGACTCAACACGCGTTTTGCCGCTTTAAAAAACACACACACACACTCAGCGGTGATTAATAACAGCAGCCTTAATGAGATGACCCGCGGTGCAGCCTCGCAATCGATGCGACGTGGAGGGATTGAGCGCTGCACTGCTGCACCGCTGCACCGCGGCGCCACTACATTCCGCACAGCTGATGGGCATCGCAGGCGTCCTCCTCGCACGGCATTGGACGGCGCCGTCGCGGAGTCCGCCGCGGCCCCGCCCCCCCATTGGCCCGCCGCGGCCCCGCCGCCCCCCCCATTGGCCCACCGTGCGCACAATGGCGCGCGCGTGAACGCAAGCAGCCGCTAATGAGGCGGCGCGAGCCAATGGCGCGCGAGTGGGCGTGGCGCCGGCGCTCCGATGCGCGCGCCGGGAGAGAGAGAGAGAGGGAGGGGGGAGAGCGAGAGAGAGAGGAAAAAAAAATCCCCGCAAACGCGAACTCACCCGCGCGCTCCGCCACCGCCAACACGAGGCCGAGCAAAAGCGGCCGCATGGAGAGGCGCAACATTTAACCGCGATGCCGCATGCTTGTCTCCCGCGGTGAGAAAATCCACGCGCGCTCCTCCGCCGTCGTTCTCCAGCCGCCGCCACCGAGCGCCGCGCACCTCCCGCTGCTCCAACACAACAGAAATGGCGGCCGAGGAGCGCCGCCCCCACCCCCGCCCCCGCCCCTCGCTTTGTATTTCGCAGCTCGGATGCGCGCGCGCGCGCGGCGATGACGGGCGCGCGCGATTGGCTGAAGCGGCGCGTGACGGGGGGGTGGGGGGGGGCGGGAATCTCGAGCAATCGCATTGGAGGGGCTCGCGGCCGCCGGCTTATGAAGACTGGGATAATAAATAAGACGAGCGCGGTGCGGGGTGCGGGGTGAGGAGGCCCCCGCGTGAGAGGTGGCCGCTGCGCGCGCTGTGGCCCGTGCCTGTGTAGGGTTTCTGGTCACAGAGTACGCCGGCGGTCTCTTCTCATTGTCAGAAACCGCTTTAGTCCTGTAGAGGGTCGCGATGAGCCGGAGCCTATCCCGGCAGACACAGGGTGCAAGGCAGGGGGATACACCCACGATGGGACGCCAGTCCATCATCGGGCACTGCAGGCAATTTAGTCTGCGAGCCAATCAACCTATCCAGGAGCATGCTTTTGGACTGTGGGAGGAAACCGGAGTACCCGGCGAAAACCCACGCGGACACGGGGAGAGAACTCGCAAACTCTACACAGAAAGGCACCCGAGCCGAGATTCGAACCCGGGACCTTCCTGCTGTGAGGCGACAGCGCTACCCACTGGGCCACCGTGCCGCCATATATATGTAATGAAATTAATTCTTACGTTATCCTCGTAATGAACGTCATCATGGCACTACAATACATCAAAAGTAACGTCTCTGACAACGTTTTACTCTCATATATAAGTAATGGCTCCACGATGTGCATCGTGTTTTCCCACTAACGGAGATACTTTGGGTTTCGACATTCTTTGTAAGTGAATTATCTCTAACAGCCATACACAGGATAATAGAACGTGCAATTTATTTACCACTCGACCTGCTACCGGTAGCATGTGGATTATGACATTGCAACTGCTTAAGGAAACTTTAATCCAGCAGTGGTCATCATATCTTGCCTGAATTATACTTATAATGTAAAGGATTCACGGACATATGAGCGATGTGTTAATAGATAATACATGTGCATAGCACAATGCTGAATATGCACTTTCCATGTCAACGCTGCTTGTGTTTTTTTTTTACAATTGCTTCACTTCAGAATGTCCATTAGCAGCCTTTTTCAATATTTGATAATTTCACTAAAGAACCCAATATAGCAACATTCCTCTGTTTAATCACATTGCTAACCCTTCCCCGCTGGACAACTGTTAAAAAGAGATGCATAGCTCAGCGTTGCCTTCCAGGTTAAATGAAAAGTGACTGACATTGTACTAAATCGACTCTCAGTTGAAGGCCTCCTCCCCAAGCTGTGTCGGCCATTGGGGTGGTTCGATCATACTTCACCACACTGGTAAACATAAGTTGGTAAATGGTGGGGCGCGGTAGAACCGTTTTAGATAAAACACTCCCCAATGATTTTAACCGTGGGTGATCATCGAATTCAGGTCCCAGAGTTAATAAATAGTGTACGGTGTGTAACACTTTACCTTTGCTCCCTTGCATTGCGCTACCAAATATAAAATGTATCATTGCATAAGAGGCCTGTGTATGTGTACGTGTCTCTGTGTTAACATTTAACTAACTGACACAAGCACGATATTCCTAAAATAACTGCCATTCACGGCACAAAAAGTAGTCTCCGCCAGCCATATATTGTATTAGTTCTGGCTGTTCATATCCGTGTACATCCTCCAATGCCAAAAAAGCTGATAGGACGTGTACACAGGTAATTACATCTCTTGCACGAAAGACATGGGTGCACTGACACGAACACATTCATCGTAGTCAAAAATAAATCACTTTCCAAATACGCCCATTATGGTACCTTATATGTATTATTACAAAAATACCCCACTCCAATCGTTAAATGGATTAATTTGGCAATGAATGAAATTAGAAGTCTGCAACTGTTAAAAATAAAACGTGTCAGGTAACATTCAAACATTGAATTGTTCCACCTGCTAAGTACTGTTATTGGTGTTATATTGATGATGGATAATTGTTATTTATAATCTTGTAGGGAAGTTGATGTCAACTTATGTATCAAAAAGCATAAAAAATATAAACATATGCATGAGACCATTCACAGCTTATTTTCATATTTGATTTACCAACTCACCGATAATCAGTTGTCTTGCCTTAAATCAAGCAATATAATTTTAAACAGAGTGAGAAAAAAATGTGTGTCTCATGACCAGAGGTTATAACTGGTGTCAACTAATGCCATAATGACAGATGGCATTCTAGTTAAAGTACTTTTGGAGTTTTGCAGCTGGCACATTACTTAAAATACCATGGATGTTAGTGCCACGAACACACGCATTCCTATGTATAACTGCAATATATATGGCTATAGATTTAAGTTTTCTGCTGTTTCAGTTATGTCAGACTTGCCGACACTACCACTGATGTACAACATAACTCAAATACATGTTGGCGGCAGGCTTTAGAGGCAAAAGTCAAATATATAGCAAGTAAAAAATATCCTACGAGGGATTATTGGATTCCAAAGCCAATTACACTTCAGCACAGTAAGGTGAAATGTGTTTTAACGGCCGGGGAATATAGCTATACATTTGCAGCAACAAGATAACTCTCTCGTACAGCTCATAAAAAAATTCTCCTTGGAGTTTTGCAGCTGTGGAGTTTTAATACTGAATGTTCCGATAGATTTTGTGGGGCTATTAACTCCCCAGCAAGCAAAGGGAACTGATTTTGACGCACTGTCCAAGCATTCATTCATTATCAATAGCCCCTTAACCCTCTACAGGGTCGCGAGAGGGAGGGGGGACGGAGCCTATCCCAGCCGACAGAGGACGCAAGGCGGGGAAATACCCAAGATGTGGCGCTAATACATGGCAGGGCACACTTTTTAGGGCAATTTACTCAGCAGGCCAATTAACCTAGGCAGGAGCGTGTCTTTGGACGATGACAGGAAACCGAAGTACTGAGCAAAAACCCACGTGGACACGGGTAGAACACGTTTTTAAAATCCTTGATATGACCTCAAATAGTGAGCTGCGGACGTGTAGACATGTGTACGTTATCTGCAGACTAGCATTCATCAGTCACTCTCTGTTGAAAGCACATCAGGACACCAGTATTAGAGTACAGTATTATGTGTCTTCTAATGTCCACACACATAGCAATGGACGTATTGAGCACACACAGATCAGTATTATATCCTTAACACTGCGGTAAATGTTTTGCTAAATAATTTATATAGGCGAGAGACGTGGCCCAGCGGTAGCGCGTTCACCGCTTATGGCAGAGCTGCACATATTTCCTGCCAGTGGCCACCCTATTTGATATTGCAGATGTATTAACCGTAAAAATACGGGTTGCCTGCTTCACATTGAACGTTAAAGATTCCAGGACGTCATTCACAAGACTGGGCCATTTGTGTGCCGGCGTGATGGTTCAAAATTTCCACCTAAAAAAAATACTATCAAATTATCGCACTAGTTTGAAATTACTCTGAGATGTTGTCTCGTGGCTTTGTAGCAGGGGTGTAATTGAGTGGGAACGCACGGGAACGCCGTTTTCAGATGGAAACCCCATACAGGGAATGCATTAGGCTCTCGTGGTCTTAAATTTGGATGGCTATTTTACATCTCAGAAGTTACAGACACACAGGGAACGTGTTGCCATTAACTCAAAATGATCTGGGGAAGCACTCCTGGAACCCTGTTCTAAATGGGACGCGGACAATTCTATCCCGCTACTCCGGCTTCTGCCTGAACAACTGTTAAAAAGCGCTACATAGCTCAATGGTTCCTTCCAGCTTACCAGAAAAACTGGTTGACCATGTTGGTCAGAATAAGTAATCGAATATATGCTCAAGATTAGTTCAGACATCACTTATATCTGCTGCTGCTAAGCACATCTCACGAGTACAGCTCTCGACTAGGCCCAGAACACAAGCAGTGTCTAACTGTGAAAAGCAGACAATAGATGGATGACCCACTCGTCTGCTCCAGTCTCTTCTCTTAGACGAGCCGTGCACAGCTGAAGATTTAAGCACCGCGACTGAGCGTGTGCCGCCCTGTTCCCATAAATGGTCGTCAACGATGTTAATTGATTTAATGGACACTACATTGTTTAATAATTCATAATTAAAGATGTGAGCACTGTCCGGAAATCCAATTAAATGTGCCGTGTTCATAGCACATTTCCCTACCCACGATGCCACGACCCAACCCCATGTACAGAATATGATGTATATTTTTTTCGATGTGCAAGGAAACATGTTTGCAAGCTGCATGTGGTGTCATTTGGCTGAGATGCATTCGTTAGCCATTAAAACAAAACAGGAACCCGACCAACAGAGGGTGCCACAACTTATACAAAGTGCTGATCTGACGCACAATACAGTCTAATCACTCTAATGCCTCTGTGTGAATTTGAGATGATGCTGGTGCCTGCGTTATGGTGCGGGGGGATTAGTGGCTTGATTTCATTGTTCATCCCATCTTGTCACTGATTTCTCTGTCCCCGATGTTCATCAGTTCTCGGGTTGTCGTGGTTGCTTTGGTCAACGTCCTCAATTTATTCTTTGCTGTTTCTCGCCAAAATGTTCCCCTTTCACCTTGGCTTTGCATTTTTTTCGCTTGCTTTGTACAGAACTTTGAGATTGTGTTTCAGTATTTAAACATTCAAAGCAAATCGTTACGCTTTTATCTCTCGAATGATAAATCTGCAGTTTTGCGAAATGCATCAGGCTAGATAACACAACCTTTGTTCGGTGCTGTTTTTGGCTTCTTGTTTTGATGCACGTGCGAATACGATCCTATTTAGTTTCTATACTGGGTAGAAGTGTTATATTTGGGCTACGTATATCGTATAACGTGCCCTCAGTCACTCAGCTTAATTTAGGCAGTGTAACATCGTGTTTGTGTTTGAGAGTGCTTGATGTGCGTGCCTACTATGATAATAAATCCAATTTATAACGCGACCATATTAATTCACTTTCGCAGAGTTTATCCAAAAAACATCTCAGAGGGGCGAGGAAACCATAGCAAGGTGGGGGGTGGGGGTGGGGGGTGGGGGGAGGAGGCAGCCACGCGTTTAGCCGGTGCCAACATTTGCCAGACAATATATTATGATGTTCATCTCATCTCATTGTCAGAAACCGCTTAGTCCTGTAGAGGGTCGCGGTGAGCCGGAGCCTATCCCAGCAGACACAGCGTGCAAGGCAGGGATATACCCACGATGGGACGCCAGTCCATCACCGGGCACCGACGGCAATTTTAGTCTGCAAACCAATGAACCTATGCAGCAGCATGTTTATTATCATGTCATTGGCCAATTCATTAATATATTTTTTTGTTGTGGAAGTAAACCGGAGAACTCGGAGGAAACCCACGCAGAACTCGGGGAGAACACACAAACTTCACACGGAAAGGCGCCCGACGTAAAAATCGAAATACCTCAGGCAGAACTTTCTTTCTGTGATGCGCCGATGTTAGTTCTGCTCTCCTGCTCTATCCTGTGATCCCCCACTGGTCTATAATGCTCTTGGCATGCGATTGGAGAAGTTGGCATCTTTTTACACGTCGCCTCAAGATCGATTTCAACGACGTTGGCGGCTGTGTGTGAATGTACGAGGCTCCTCTTAGTCGCATACATTTGAGGAACATAATTCCAGTGCTAAATTTAATTTTAAAAATATATATTCCCCCCCCCCGTCTGAGATCACCGAGCAGCTTTGAATTACGTTCTCAAAGACACCACCCTCGTTGGTGGTTACCAAGAGTTTGTATTATAATTATTACGTGGGTAGATGATCTGAGGGGTCAAGCATCTTCACCAACCCGTATTGACCCACGTGGTGAGGTACGATCAGATAATAAAAGCCCCATTAATTGTTTCGGGATGCCTGCATGCTGTATTGGATTGACCATGGCTGATGATCAGATGGTGTAAAAAGTTTTTAATAAATAGATGCATCCACAACTTAGATTTTTTTTCTTATACTTGGGTAAATATTTGTCTCATCTCATCTCATTGTCAGAAACCGCTTAGTCTTGTACAGGGTCGCGGTGAGCCGGAGCCTATCCCGGCAGACACAGGGCGCAAGGCAGGGATATCCCCACGAAGGGGCGCCAGTCCATCACCGGGCACTGAGGGCAATTTTGTCTGCATGCCAATTAACCTATGCAGCAGCATGTTTTTTGGACTGTGGGAGGAAAACGGAGTGCCCGGCGAAAACCCACGCGGACACGGGGAGAGAACATGCAAACTCCACACAGAAAGGCACCCGAGCCGAGATTCGAACCCGGGACTTCTTGCTGTGAGGCGACAGCGCTACCCACTAGGCCACCGTGCCGCCGGTAAATATTTGTAACTGAGATATTGTAGCGAGATGTTGCAACGTTCTTACCCTGGGACAGATTTGTTTTATTCGAAAACACGTTTGTTTCATTTTAAATAACTGCTGTTTAATACAAATGAATGTAATTTGGAAATCGCTTTACCAAAAAGTGCCCTATAAATTATTGTAAAAACAATATCAGAAATATATTTTTGTCGTGTGCATTTAATACAAGCTACGCTACAGGTTGTGCTTAAATTACATGAACATATCCCATTGAATGCAGTCATTGCAATGACACGCTATATTTTACATTCATATACACGCAGTGGTGGTTCTGGTCCAATAGAAGACCTGAGCAGACATTATTTTCAATTTAGGGACTCGACTCAGATCTTTTAAGATATTATGACACGGGACAGATTTGTAGAAAATAACTACAAATGAGGCAGAGATTTAGCGAAATAAAAGAAACGTAGACAAGGGACAAGGGTGACGTTTATGCCAGGAATAAGATGTTGATCCGTTTGTTTTTAAACTTTAATGATTAAATCATCCCTATTTTTGTTCATGAATCAGGGGCCCCCTGAGCTACTTGGTGCACGAAGTGTTTTCTTTAGTTTGTTTACCCCTGGCACCCCTCCTCTACGTTGCAAACTCGTGCAAACACGAGTTTGCTGTCGTACATGATCCTTTCCAACGCGCAAGGCGGGCGACACAGGCACGAAGTTACTTTATTTTAGGACTGGCCCGCGGCTCGCACGTAATAACGTTTCGAAGCGTGTTAATGCATTCTCTGGGTAACGTTACAGCGCTGACACAGCGCAGGGCAGATCAAAAAAAAAATCTACGCGACGAAATGCGGTTTGGTCGAGGACGACTTTGAGCTTTTTTCCCCAGCACTGTAATGGAGTGACACGGGTCGGCTTCCCATCTCGATATATTAATAGCTTCTGCATGCGCTCTTCCAAAGTCTGTCCAACCAGCGAGTGGGTCTACCGGGCTCGCCTCTTTATAAACGTGACTGCCGCGCTGTGTGGTCAATGCGTGTGAGTGGAGGAGAGAGTCTCTTGGTTAATGGTTAAACCGGGCCCACAGTGTTGTCAAACGGGGCGCTGCGTTGTGGCCTTCGGGCTGGGGTTCAGGCAGGTAATCATCTCTCTGGTCAATCAATAATCTCTCGCAGCGTCACATCTCGGTGCGGACACGAGCTCCATTTCGAGAACGTACTGGCCTCGTGATCATTTAGAGCCGTGTTGCCAATCAGTTTAGGAGCTGTCAGCCACTCACCCCCCCCCCCCAGGGGTCGTTGTAAGAGAAGATACTTTTGGGGAATTTAATCTAGCATCACCTGAACGTTTCATTTTAGGTTATTTTTGAGCGGGAGTTATCCATGAATATTGGAATACATCTTTCATCACCTGGATGCTTCAATAGACGGTAGCGTCGATATATATAATAGAGTAGTGCAACATAGCGGGCCGCCTCAACAATGACAGCCAAGGGACTCTCGGACCTGCTGACACGCGGTACGGGCCACGAAGCCGCCGTGGAGGTGCAGGAACCCAGTGCCGGCGAGTCCGACTCGGATCTGGACGAGGTGGTGACCTCGTCTCCCTGCGTGGACGAAGACGACGACGAGGAGGAAGACGAGATGTTCCCCGGCATCACCGCCAACCGCGGCGGCGGCGGCGGCGGCGGCGCCGGCGGCGGCGTCGGACTGCAACCCACGCCGGGGTTTGGCAAGGAAACGCGCGTCGAGTCGAGGAGCTCGCAGATCATCCACAGCGGCCACTTCATGGTGTCGGCGCCGCACCGCGACGCGTCGACCCGCCGCCGCTACGACTTCGACACGGTGGACCGCCAGACTTGCCGTACCTACCGCTTCGGGCCCCGCAGCGCGTCGCACTACCTGGCTATCGACGCGTCGCTCACCCGCCTCTTCGAGTGCATGACCCTCGCCTACAGGTGTGTGTGTGTGTGGGATCAAGGTGCACCTAGCCTGGCACAGGCGCCGTGGGTTCTTGTGTCGTCGTTCTGTGGGTGCGCGGCAGGGCGGCTGCGCCTCGCAAACAGAGGGCTTTGCCCGAGGCGGTTCCGTGATTCCTGCCTCGGGCGCCTTTCTTCGCTGGTGTTTGTGTGTTCTCCTTCTGCACTGCGTGGGTTTCTTCCCGGTTCTCCGATTTACTCCCACAACTAAACAACGATGGCATCAGAATATATAGGAAGCAGTGTCTGGCGGGCTGGCGCCGGATTACTGACTGGCTACCCCCCCCCTCCTCCACTGCGGTGTCCTCGCTAAGCCTCCGTGTCCCGTCCATCACCGGGCACGTAATTAACGCCCGTTATGAACTGTATTATTCCCATAAAGTATTGTTATTATGCGCAGGGACCGAATATGAGCCTTCCCCAGGTCGACTCGGCCTCAAATGCGTTCATAGTGCGGTGTGTAGTGATGGCCACCCACCCCCTTGTATGACATGCTGGCTCTTTATAGGTGCACGCTAGGGCTATAACGGGTACCTTTGTCTTAAATATTTTTGCCTTTGTTTAAGTGTACCAGGCGGCGCGGTGGCCCAGTGGTTAGCGCTGACGCCTCGCAGCAAGAAGGTCCCGGGTTCGAATCTCTCGGCTCGGGTGCCTTTCTGTGTGGAGTTTGCATGCTCTCCCCGTGTCCGCGTGGGTTTTCGCCGGGTACTCCGGTTTCCTCCCACAGTCAAAAAGCATGCTCCTGGATAGGTTGATTGGCTCGCAGACTAAAATTGTCCCGCAATGCCCGGCGATGGACTGGCGTCCCGTCGTCGGGTGTATTCCTGCCTTACGCCCTGTGTTTCCGGGATAGGCTCCGGCTCACCGTGACCCTATACAGGATTAAGCGGTTTCAGACAATGAGATGAGAGATGAGAAGTGTACCTTTCGTGTGTGCCGAGTCGACCACAGCAGAGCTATTAGGGGCTAAAATTAAAGCTACTTTGTAATAGTGCTGATTGTATGTGGACAAAGTCATGAGATCATTGGACGCACATCCCACCCGTGGGCATGCAGGTGAATAGTGGGAGACGGGTAGCTTGGGGCAATACCCTATCGGGTGCCCTGACAGGTGTGTGCGTGAGTACACGACCCTAACCTACGGGTGTTTGGTGTTGTGTGCGCGGACAGGTGTGTCACGAGTGTGCATGTCAACTAAAGATGGATGGGTGTTAGTGACTGAATGGGTGTCTGCCTTTTTTGCATGCTATGTGTGTGAGATTATACATTAACACACTGATTCATGTCCTGATTTTTTAAAGTCTGATTTGCAGTCATTTGTTGATCAGTGCTGGAAATTGGCACCTCTGAGAACTTCAGCTTAAACAACTTACATAATGTTGTGTAATGCTTTTTAGAGCAAGTAAAGGTTGACTTGAGAAAACTACATTAGCACCCGGGCGGCACGGTGGCCTAGTGGTTAGCGCTGACGCCTCACAGCAAGAAGGTCCCGGGTTCGAATCTCTCGGCTTGGGTGCCTTTCTGTGTGGAGTTTGCATGCTCTCCCCGTGTCCGCGTGGGTTTTCGCCGGGTACTCCGGTTTCCTCCCACAGTCCAAAAGCATGCTCCTGGATAGGTTGATTGGCTCGCAGACTAAAATTGTCCCGCAATGCCCGGCGATGGACTGGCGTCCCGTCGTCGGGTGTATTCCTGCCTTACGCCCTGTGTTTCCGGGATAGGCTCCGGCTTCACCGTGACCCTATATAGGATTAAGCGGTTTCAGACAATGAGATGAGATGAGACATTATATTCATTGTTCAGATAAAGCATTGTCTTACATAAAATGTAAAGCGCAAATGTTGAGTAAAGCGGTATATTAAAATGCACATTAAGTATGTTGTGATATTCTATAAAAGCATCCAGCCTTTTCTCAATCCACCACTGAATCGATGACTCCCTATTCCGTGTACGTCATGTTTTATTTAAACCATGAGGTACTTTACCACGCTGGTCAATACGAGTTACATGGAGGATGCCTGGACTATTAATGTCAGCCGTGGCCAGGAAGTGAACTCGTTTTGCTGGGATCACGGCACAGCACCATAACTACATTATATATCTTATGACTCCTCCAATCCATGCATATAGAGCAGCATATGTTCGAGTACACACTACACATTTTCAGACAGCTCTAGTTACTGCAACGTTCACAAAGATTTCGCTGTTCTCATAGCACAGTGTAATATGAGGTCAGTGAAATCTGCTTGTTCTTCAATATTGATCAATATATTCTCAATTAAAAACAATTTAGGCTTGCGACACGCCAGTGTGTTTTACTGTCGTTGGAACTTTGTAAAAAATGAAACCATGTGTTTCTAGAGACGATTTAAATATGCGTGTGACAGGGAAAACCAAAAATCTTTCACTGTGTTAGTGAGCGTGGGGGCCTCATATTATACCCAAGCGAGTGACAGGGAACGCAATACACAAGAGCTATTGATTCAATCTCATCTCATTGTCAGAAACCGCTTAGTCCTGTACAGGGTCGCGGTGAGCCGGAGCCTATCCCGGCAGACACAGGGCGCAAGGCAGGAATATACCCACGATGAGACGCAAGTCCACCGGGCACTGCGAGCAATTTAATCTGCTAGCCAATTAACCTGTGCAGCAGCATGTTTTTTGGACTTTGGGAGAAAACCGGAGGGCCTGGCGAAAACCCACGCGGACACAGGGAGAGAACATGCAAACTCCCACACAGAAAGGCACCCGAGCCGAGATTCGAACGCAGGACTTTTTGCTGTTAGACGACAGCGTTACCCACTGGGCCACCGTGCCACCCTATTGATTTAATGATTTGTCCAATAACATTTCGGTCACCAGAGGACACGTATCGTTCTTGTGCTTTTGTGTACAAATAATGGAATGAAAGGAGCTGTATTGGACACATCCATTAATGCACGTAAATACGGATTCAATAATTTTGTTTAAATCAAGATTCCTTTTAAATACTGTAAAGAAGTGTTACTTCTAACATGTGCTTCATTAAATGTAACAAATTGGCATCATGAACATGCATGTCAGGTGGTTTAAATATGTACGTTTACTAAGAATGTTGATTTCGAGCCCTTGTACTATCTCCTCTGCTGGATGAAAGCCTCCTCGCATGTCGAGCATAGGGGTCATTGTAGTTTGTAGACCATGTCATGTCGAGCATAGGGGTCATTGTAGTTTGTAGACCATATTGAAAAAACGACGTCAAAACATTAATCAAAGCGTCTCGGCACAAATACCATACTCGCTGCTTTTTACACGCACACACAAAATGTATAAGTTTAGAATGTTTGAACGTGGATAACAATATACAGTTCTCTATATACACTTTCTGTAAAGGTTGCCAATCTTACTCATACCAGCACACAAAGGTAATGAAAAATATATTTACTTTACAAAGGGCACTTTTCTACAATAAAGTAGTGTACTCCGGTTTCCTCCCACAGTCCAAAAGCATGCTCCTGGATAGGTTGATTGGCTCGCAGACTAAAATTGTCCCGCAATGCCCGGCGATGGACCGGCGTCCCGTCGTCGGGTGTATTCCTGCCTTACGCCCTGTGTTTCCGGGATAAGCTCCGGCTTCACCGTGACCCTATATAGGATTAAGCGGTTTCAGATAATGAGAAAGTAGTGTATTTTTTTGTTTGGAAGATGTTTACAATTTTGTCCACCGTGAGGTCGAACCATTAATCAATAGGTGATAGATTATAAGCCCAAAGAGTGAAAGTTAACACTGCTGGCATCTCGTTGACAAAATATTGAGTCGCGTTGTGATGATGTAAGTCAACATTATCAGCTGCTATGGCATCACTTCTGAGACTGAGGAATGTTCTCCAAGAAGGCTCCAATGCCTGGCTTGTTCTTGCACAATCTTCGAGCGGGGCAAAACAGGGGCAAAACGATGTCGCCATAGTTCACAAACTACGCTTTGAACCTGACAACCTTCCGGTAGTTGCTAAAATTAGTGATGAGTGACATCTGGGTTAGTGCCTATTTCTCACTTTACCATTCTACACACACTAATGTGGTGAAGTGTGTAATGATAAATAAACCCGCTTGACCGATAAAAGTTGATGACGTCTTGAACGAGCTGGTGCATGAGAAAAGGCTGTAAATAATGCTGGCGTGTAGTCGCTGGCGAGATACAAAAAAAATACAATTTACAGCACGCGCATATTCCGTCAGTGTCGAAGCTGTTTGAAGAAAGAACGATTCAGAGGCACGAGGAAACTGCAGAGAGGTAGGAGGAAGGTAGCCATGCTGCCAGCTGGTGCCAACATTTGCCAGAAACAGCGTCCTATATACGATGCTATTGGCCAATTAAAAGATCTTTTATTGCATTGTGTGAGGAAAACAATGAACCCACAGGACACCCACGCAGAACAGGTGGCAAATACACTAACTTCACGAAGAAAGGTGCCTGAGGTCGGAATTGAATTGCCTCGGGCAAGACGTTCCGTAAGACGTAGATGCTACCAATGATAGACATTCTGCTGCCAACAAAAATATTTTACGAGGCATTCATATTTAAATATTCTTCACTTCCACAACATTATTACAGATGCCACTTTAGAAATTGGGCGGCGCGGTGGCCCAATGGTTAGCGCTGTCGCCTCACAGCAAGAAGGTCCCGGGTTCGAATCTCTCGGCTCGGGTGCCTTTCTGTGTGGAGTTTAGGCTAAATTGCCCCGCAGTGCCCGGCGATGGACTGGCGTCCCATCGTCGGTATATCCTTGCGTTACGCCCTGTGTCTGCCGGGATAGGCTCCGGCTTCACCATGACCCTGTATAGGACTAAGCGGTTTCAGACAATGAGATGAGATGAGACTTTAGAAATTCCTAGTCAACTTGAATACATTCTCCAAGATTCAATAAGTGGCATATATTACATACAACAAATAAGCATTGTACTAGATTTTAGCCACATGTCAGCTCTTCTCAACCCATCGCTTGATGAAGGCCTTGACACAGAACGTCACTCATGGGAGGTTTTGACCATACTTGATCACGTTGGTCAGTGCGGGTTGGTGATGGATGAGAGAGGTCAGGACCAGTTTTTATTCCTTAGCACTTGCCATACATAGATGTTAGCCGTGACCGGGAATCGGCCATGGGTGGCCCCAGGTTCATAGCACTACACACAAATCACTATGCCACTGCAGCCACCAAACTTTGTTATTATTATTGTCAGAAACATAATCATTGTCATAAACACGCCTTATTTATAGTGTTGAGTTGTTGAGGTTTCCATTGCATTTTCCCTTTTACAAAGTTGGAAAAGGGCCACAGACTATTCATGTCTACTAGTTTACACATCTGATCTTGGTTTGGCCATGAGGCCACGTTGCCTCTCGGATGTCTCTAGAATCGACTACAGCACCCACAAACCGCCAGCTATGGATATTGAAATGTGCTTGATGGATCTGCTGTCTCATTTGAGCCTGGTCTCAATATCCGTTTTTTAAACTTATTGCAATATGCAGAAGTACTCTTGCAAATTGTATCCCTGTCTTAAATTACACATGGAGTTTATTTCAAGACATGTATGTGCTGACGAAATAACATTGGGTGTAACATGGTCCAAAAAAACACACATTTTCAAGAGTGTTTTTGAAGAGTGTCCTGAATTGCGATGTTTTATTAATAATCCATTATTGAGAATATTCCATGTGGGAGGAAACATGCAAAAAACCCCATGCATTTCCAATGCAGAGGGAACATTCACATACCAAAAAATAAAAAAAATAATTGTGCAATCAGCTACCTGTGGGTACCACCTCTTAACACAGGTATTCTAACGCACATGACCATCCTCAAATCATAAGCATTGAAAAAAAAACATCTACATTGCTAGCATAAACAAATACATTCTGCCTATTGGTAAATATGGTCATTGATATAATACGAATAAAAATTATCTCGACTTGCAACGCGCGCAGTATTTCATCGCTTTGGTAGACAGAGAACAGCTCAGGGACACGAGGAGACACAGACGAGTGGAATTTACGACAGACTTGAACCGAGTCAGAGATTAGTTTCAATTTTTGCAGAGATTGTTGCTGGTAATTTTTCTGCCCTTTGATTTTATGCGTTGTTACAATGCTCATTGCGGAAGTTTGTTGTCGCAGGAATCCCGCACCTAGAGTTTGCAAGCTCACTGGGTACTTTCTGCTATAACAATAAACATCTATCTTGCACAAGCTCTCGCATCCCCACCAGCAGTGCCTCCTCCTTCTGCACTACAGAGTTTAACAAATTCACGCAGCAAGTACGAGTTCAAATTGAGAAACAGAACCGATCCCATTTGAGGCCGAATTATATATCCGTTGCACAACAAAGGTGTGTTGTTTATGTCATTATATACTTCCGTAGCCGGTAGCGTCGGGGGACTATTGAAAAGCACTCCATTTGCTGACAGAGTTTATTTAAAAATCCAGTATGTTATATACACAACACACTACATATCGATGACTTTTCACTGCTGTATTAAATAACAATCAGTCATGTGTTGTTTTTTTCAACACACGCGTTCTCATGTCCAATGGCAATGTATTGTAATATGTTAACTGGGCAGGTAGCGTTCATAGCCGCATCAGTCCTGCACTACATAGTGTTAGGTGGTCCAATTATAAGACACTTTAGTGCTGAGTGAAACACATTGAGAGGTTATGGGTACTTTTTTGCCAGTATACATATATAAGATTACAACAGGTTTTACCGTATCTGGCGATTATGCTGGTGTTAAGATCTTAACACCTGCATAATTGCCAAGCAATTATTGCCAGGCAATTATGCAGGTGTTAAGATCCCAAACACCAAAATAGACACATTTTACAATGTGTCCAGTTGGCAAAAGCCACACATACTAGTGGCAAAGTATGCAAACAGGTAGCTTTGATAACCTATGCATTGTCCTTCAACTGACCGACCTTCACCTGGCAGTGGCTTTCTTTTGAGCCTATTTGCCGGTGTCAGTCGTTGCCAAAAGGCAGTCAGCTCAGGACAATGCAGTATCAATGCTTTATAGCTTATAGGTGGGGCTGTTAACGCTATGTGTACTTTTTTGCCAGTATACATATATAAGATTACAACAGGTTTTACCGTATCTGGCGATTATGCTGGTGTTAAGATCTTAACACCTGCATCATCGCTAGATTATGCATAATCACCAGATACGGCAAAACCTGTTGTAATCTTACATTGAGAGGTGTTGATCAAAGGAAACAAAGCATTTAATTATATTACTTATAGGATGAAGAACTTCCCACACCCTATATAACATGATAGTTGTTTTTCCTCCTTTCAGCAATGCTGGCCAGCGCAGGTCTGTGAAGGTATTTGTCAAGTATCAAAGTGTAGATGTCACCATTGTTAAACGACGACGAGGATTTGAGCTCAGGTGCCTGGCTGTGTGCCAACCACTGCGCCACCGTTCTCTATTTGCTCTCAAAGGCATTACTGTAGTGAAGCTATAGGGTTCATATGGGCTCCAGCACATATAAGACATTCGTGGAGGGTATAGCAATCATTAAACTAACGGCGGATGTTGTTTAGTCATTCAAAGTGGATGACTTAAAGTTAAGAGGCTGGGGATAACACAATGTAACAACAAACAATGTAACAAAAAAGTTATTGTTGCTAATTTGCTGTTTATGTGTCGTTGTTGCTGACATGCCGTTCTCGCCGTAGCTCTGTGCAGAGCTTTGTGACCCTCGGGTGAAAAGCGCTCTAGAAGTGCAATTATTATTCTAATGATTAGAATCTAGGCTACACGTCTTCACAATTCATTCTTTGACTACAGACTGTTGTTCTGTGATATCCACAAAGCACAATAATGTACGACCCCTTTATCAACAAACCATGGATAAACGTCATGTAGGCCAAGGGGTTGTTTGGCTATGCTTCGCCATTCTGGTCAGTGCGGCTTTGTGACGAGGCCTATCCAGTTGCCACTAAAGTTAGCCATAGCTCGGGATCGCACTCACAGAGCAGAGCCCCCACCACAGGCCCTCCTGCAACACACATATGCTTGGCACGGTTATATTGCTCCCTTCCAATTAAGATACCTAAGATACCTTAGGTGCAAATGATAAATATCGTATCTAATATCTATTAGAAGGGGCGGTGTTGTTATTATGCGCATGGACCGAATATGAGCCTTCCCCAGGTCGACTCGGCCTCAAATGCGTTCATAGTGCGGTGTGTAAACATTGCCCCTAGGGAGACAAAGGCGTCCGGGCGTAGTGATGGCCACCCACCCCCTTGTATGACATGCTGGCTCTTTATAGGTGCACGCTAGGGCTATAACGGGTACCTTTGTCTTAAATATTTTTGTCTTTGTTTAAGTGTACCAGGCGGCGCGGTGGCCCAGTGGTTAGCGCTGTCGCCTCACAGCAAGAAGGTCCCGGGTTCGAATCTCTCGGCTCGGGTGCCTTTCTGTGTGGAGTTTG
>JAZEWT010000002.1:18752144-18769562 GCA_036362905.1 Mordacia mordax | reverse complement strand
CTCCACACAGAAAGGCACCGGAGCCGAGAGACTCGAACCCGGGACCTTCTTGCTGTGAGGCGTCAGCGCTAACCACTGCGCCACCGCGCCGCCCGCCACCACCCTGTCCCCTGTGCAATTTTTTTTGCAGAAACTCACAACGTTTCAACCTTTTGGCTCTGATGGAGGTTTCCCCGAAGCTTCGCAAGCTGTAACACAATTCCTTGGGTCTTCTGCATGTCAAGAAACACAGCATCCATACCAAGTAGGATAACATATTACCATTTGTTTTGATTTTATTTTTGTTCTTGGGGCTTTTATTGCTTTTGAAACATTGAAATGATGTAGGTTTTAAAAGCATTGTCAATTTGGTTTTGATTATGGCATCAAATTTTACGACAACAGTCCCACTGCTTTATTTTGTGGTTCGTAAATAGATTACAACATTAATTTCAAACAAAGTAATGTGTATTGGGTACTTCCATTCATCTGCATGCGCATTGAATTGTTGTTTAATCTTTAAATTTCATTGCTGCTTGCCACGCCAGTAACAATTTACCTTACTGCAACAGCTTAACTTCTTGGTTATGATTTGCTTTAGTAAGCAACATATTTTTTCTTTTTTTCCACGCGTAATTGTGTTTTCAGTCTCGTTTGTGCATTTTTTGTGATACAGTGCTGCTGTGTCTTTGGCTCAAGGAGACACAATCGTGCAATGAGCAACATTGAACTAATATTTATACATACAATAACTGGGTAATGATATATAATTACTGCTTTATTAATGTTATCGAGAAGAACGTCAGATCTGGAAGATCTCAACATATTTGTCAACCGGCCTTCTGGGAATCATAATTTGTTCCTCATGAATATTTTGGAAATGGCCAGAAATGTTGAGATATTCCTTTCCAGCAGCTTTTCGAAGCAATCATCATATTCCTTTCCACTTAGTTGCAGTTTTAGAGAGGGGTTATTTTCCATTAATGCATTTCAGGCCTTCAATGGCATGCCTGAAACAACAGGCCACGGTGTACTTACATCACAGGAAATTGTGTGCCCTACATTTGCACGACTGCTCATAAAATAACTGAAGAGTAATCATGTTAAGCAATGTGGTGGGTTTTTTTTATTCATAATTTCTCTTATGCCCTTATCATGTAATGTCTGTATTGTTTGTTATTTGTCACTCAGTGTGGATTTGTTCCGAGCAACGATGGACTGGGAGAGATGGTAAATCTAAACTCCAATATCCATTGTGGCATACCGCCAAAGGCTCCAATAAATGACACCTACCAGGACAACCACACTTTCTCATTATCCACGATGAATCAACAATTTGGGCTCTGCCAAGAATCTACCAGCAAACACCAGTCAGCACAGAAGCTCCGCTACCAGCCAATGCCTCCCGCCGCTGCAGAGGAGGTAACCAAGGCAGCGATGGAATCAGCTTATCCACCCCAATTTCCTCAGCCCACTACATTCAGCGTGCCCAATAACAACCTGCATCACCTTCAATCACTGGCCAACAATGCTCAAAATGCATCTCTCTCACCATTTCCCATCTACTTCTCAAACACAGATCAGTGTCAGGCGAATGTGGCTTGCATGGCCTCTGTAGGTCATGTTACATCTTCGAGCTTGGAGAAGCCTGGATGCTTTAGTCAACATCAGTATCAACAGCAGCAGCACCAACAGCAGCATCAGCAGCACCAGCATCGGCAGCATCCACAACAGCTTCAGCAGCAGCAACACCATCAGCAGCAAAAGCTAGTTGTGTCCCAGGACACTCGCAAGCGCTCTCTTCCGATGCTTTCTGAGATTGATGCTGTCGGCAGTTTGCAGTGTCCACAGGCAAACCTATTGCTGCCAGCTCAGCTTCCTCCCACAAGTCTGCAACCCTCAGCTCCTCAGGAGACCCGAAAGCGGTCTTTGCCCAGCAGCTCCATACCCGAGCTGTTCTGTGATTACGGCCAGAAGGCGGCGTCCATAGAGGTCGGGCAGCACGCGTCGAGCAAGCGATCTCTGCCGAGCAGCCCGACTCGCGATGCGCCGTACGACTTTGTGTTAACGGGCCTCTCGTGCAGTCAGAGCAACAGCGTGGCCTGCAAACCGTTCCAAGGCTCACTCGCAAATCCGCCCTCGGTCCTGAGCTTGGCGGACAAGCAGGAGCCGCCGCACGCCTTCGCTTACGCTCCCGGCGCGATGGGTTTCGCTCAGCAGCAGGCGAAGGCTTCGCTCCCGCAGGAGATCCAGAGGCGCTCCATCCCCAGCAGCCCTGACGGACACGAGCTGCCCCGTCGCGAGTTCCCAGCGGCGACCGCGGCGGCGATAGCGGTGGCGGTCAGCGGCGCGCAGCAGCAGCAGCAGCAGCTCGTGGCGCCTGTCGTAACGCTCAGCAGCCCCCCACAGCAGTCCCACTCGGCCTACAGGCAGCAGTCGTCCTTCGAGGAGTTCCTGGTGCCCATGCCCAAGGCGGCCACCAAGCAAAAGCAAAAGGTCCCCGTCGGGCCGTTGTCGGTGCAGCCACAGCAGCCGCAGCCACTGCATTTGGAGATGAACAGCACTGGCAGCAACAGCTCATTCCTCGCAAAGCTGCTGTCTTCAGGTATCGCTGGCATTTGCGGAAATCAGTGTTATTGTGATGTGCACACTGACTGGAATAATCACATCCAGTGAAATTTGCGGGCAGGCGGAGTGGTGGTGCAGTGGTTCGCAGGGTGTGCTCTGAACTGCATGACTTGAGTTGGATTCCCAAACTCTGAGCCCTTACCTTCCAAACCCACATGAAGTTGCACAGTGGAAATGTAATCAAATAGCCACAATAACAAAATATTTTAGGGAGGCCTTCATTCAGCAGTGGATTTATAAACGGCTGATGAACGTATGAAAATATACACTCCAATTGCAGTACATCTTATTAAGTCAATGCCCATCTAGAAAATAAAAGCGAAAGTATCCCCTGGTAAGGGTGAACGAGGACAGTAAAATATGTAAACAGTGGCCTTTATCAAGGATTGTAACTCATGGTTGAATCCTGATAAGGGACTAACCCTAAACATTACACTCATGTTGTTTCTTCCGAGGGGATGCCAGTTGTATTTTTGTTGTATTTAAAATGGCGTGTGAACTTCCTTCCATTGACATCGCTCAGATAATCTTTTCCAAGAAGTACACGGTCACGTTCGATAAGTAATGTACTATGTAGGCTCGCTCTGTCCTTGTATTACGTTTAAAGATGAACTTAGTTTTGTTTGTGCCGTTATCACCGCAACACGTGCAGGTTTGCTGCCAAGCCAATCTTCTGTTGGCAGTGCTGCATCATCTTCCGTCAAGCAGGAAGACATGCTTCCCACTCTGCTGTCAGTGCCTGCCACCTCGGTCAGATTTTTCTCTTGGGGCATATTTCTTCACATGTCTGGCTGCATATCTTTTATACTTTTGAAATTTTTGTGATAATAATACTGAAAGTTAGAGGACATTTTTGAGAATAATTAAACGTATTAAAATCAATTCTGGGCGGCGCGGTGGCCCAGTGGTTAGCCCTGACGCCTCACAGCAACAAGGTCCCCGGTTCGAATCTCTCGGCTCGGGTGCCTTTCTGTGTGGAGTTTGCATGCTCTCCCCGTGTCCGCGTGTGTTTTCGCCGGGTACTCCGGTTTCCTCCCATAGTCCAAAAGCATGCTCCTGGCTAGGTTGATTGGCTCGCAGACTAAAATTGTCCCGCAATGCCCGGCGATGGACTGGCGTCCCGTCGTCGGGTGTATTCCTGCCTTACGCCCTGTGTTTCCGGGATAGGCTCCGGCTCACCGTGACCCTATATAGGATTAAGCGGTTTCAGATAATGAGATGAGGAGAGATGAGCAATTCGGTGGACTTTTATCTGTGAGCAATGACTGCAATATATGATGCTTTATTTACTTTAAGCAAAGGGTTACTATGGTTAAACACCAGAGCTTTTTTGGGGCGCATAGCCTATGCCGCACTCTGTTATTGTGCCAAAGTTCAGCTGTATAGTCCTTCCAGAATATCGCTATAAATGTACACAGCGTACCCATTGCCCTGTAAGCGATAGGAGCTGGCCTGTCTTGTGTCACACCTGTTGTGCTGGCTGGACTTCGGCAGGTGTACAGATTGGGGGCACTTATCAGTTACCACCCCGACAACTACAAGCAGCGCTGAGCGCGATGTTTACTCTTCCAAGAGGGGTCGTAAATCATTAATATTTAGCTCAGCTCCCACAACTTTCCCATTGATGCGATTTCACTGGGTGCGATTGGCTGGGTCTGAAACTCCGATCTAATGTGGCCATTCGTGCGTCCTTCATTTCCAGGGCTCTGGATCACTTATGGAACCACTACATAATTCTGTGAAGGTGGGAGGACCTGGGTCCCAGCCCTCGCTACTACAGCAACTCACCTCTCCTGCCCAACTCATCCCGAAGGCAGAGAGAGGCACCGCCAACTCACACTCATCCTCCATTTCACCAACCAGTGGGTGTCTCACTTTTTATGGGTTTCTTCTCGGTTGTTTTGCGGTTTGCTCCAATCTCCCCAGCCCCTGTTCACCCAGCAATGTAACCGGACACACCATAGACGATAAGAAAGTCACACATGGTGGACTGAAATGTGGGTATTCCTACATCTTCCAAAACTTCGAGTAAGCACCGAAGAGTAGAGCATCTATCCTATGGAGTGGCGGGGCTTTTGAAATCTCCTTTTTTTCAGAGGCCCTTTTGCCAGCATTACCATTAGCAACGAATGGTAGGGCTGCACCTTTACTTTTGCAACAATGGAACGACTTATCAAACGTAAACTTATGTTCAGGACATTCACAGATACCAATGCACCACTCTGTGTAGGAAGAAAGCATTGGATGGTGACGTCAGTGACATAAGTATCTTCATACGTTAATTTAGGGCCTCTATATATCTTCACCTGGTCCAAACATATTCCATGCTCTGTAAAGAATGTTAACGTTTTTTAACCTTCAAAGCCCCAAAACAGGAAATGTACACGTATAAAAATAAACTAATGTATTGGGGGTTTTTGGTGCAGTCATTGGTTGCCAGACAACAGCTTATCACCATGTGGAGTAAGCATAATGAGTGGCGATTATAGAAGCAGTGTCTGTGGGGGCAGCGTGGTGGTACAGTGAGTAGCACTGCCGCATGACAGTAACAGACCTGAGCTCGATTTGCGGCTCACATGCCTTTCCATGTGGAGTTTCCGTGTCTCCTCCCGTGGACACATACGTTTTTGTCGGGTTCTCTGTTTTCCTCCCACAAATAAAAAAAACCTCATTCATTAATTGGCTGATAACATCATAATATATAGGAAGCTGTGTCTGGTGGGTTGGCACCAGCTGACCACCTAATTGACCCCCCCCCCCTCTCTGGGGTTTCCTCACGCCTCCGTATCTATGTCTCATCCATGACCAAGCATGAAATTTGTGCACGTTATACATTTTATTATTATTATTCCTCCATGGTCCGAAGGCATACTACTGCTGCCGAGTTCAATTTGCTTGCTGAATTAATTTTCTCCGATGCTCTATAATGGCCTGGTGGCCCCATCATAGGTAAAGTCCTGTCTTTTGTGCCTGCTGGGATAAGCTCTGGCTCACCGTGACCCTCTACAGGATTAAGCGGGGACATGTACTGAATAAATGTCTGTATCTGCAGGGAAATATCATCACAGTTCAGGTCGGGCCTCGCCCGGGACTCCGGAGAGCAGGTCTCGCCCACAATCACCCCTTGATTCTTCCAGCATCGTCGTCTTCAAGGCAAGCCACACATCAGGGCCCTATTTAGTTTGAGAGCACCCCAGGGCTGCGGGCTCTAAGAGCTTAGGGTACTTTTTGTAAGTTCAATTCCTTTACCGTTTTACCACAAGCACCACCACTGCCCATGCCCAATGCCAAACACTCCATTTTTTCTCACCTTGGCTTTTTCAATCCTAGTATTTCCCAGAAAGTGAATTACAAGTTAACAAACATACCTTGATTTTGGCACGTAAACATTCACCATAGTGATACAATATTTTGTTTCAAACATTAGAGGCAGTATATATTATCGTGGGTATCAACATCTTATTCCTTAGGCTGTAGCTCTTTAAGCCTCAGGCATTTATACAACTTCAACAATCCCTAACAACGTGTAGCCATAACAACGTGTTAGGGCTACGCAATTGAGGTAGCCCTAACACCTACTGATCACTGAGTCATTGACCCAATAAGGCTTGTTGGGTACCACCCAGGGTGGAAATTGCTACCAATAATTTTCTTGAAGAATTTTATCTCCGGAAGATAACATGGTAGCTATTTGTGAAGTTAGTCAGTCAGTTTTTGTTTAAGCTGTAAGAAACCTTTGAGCTGTGTAGCTCTTATTAACACTTGTCCAAGGGGAGAGGTATAAGCAAGTTCCAAAATTAACCTAGACAGCAGCGTGTCTTTAGACTGTGGGAGAAAACCAGAGAACCTGGCAAAAACCCACATCAACATGGGGAAAACTTGGAAACTCTACACTGAAAGGCACCTGAGCCAGGAATCGGACCCGGCTCCTGGTTATTGTGAGGAGGCAGTGTTGCTCACTGCGCCAGAAAGAAATGTGCCACAGTACGTTTAGATAGATCCTATCGCCTAGGATTGTAAAACGAAAGTGACCGGAGACATTTGCATACGTGATAATAAACAGTGTGTCTGCAAAACAGATAGTGTGCATACTTAGATTGTGGCACATGATGGATATTTTTCATGGTGAACATGAGTAACATTTACTATCCAACAAGGTACTGACCGATCTCTTTGGTAGTGGGCTACGCAGATTTCAATTCAGTATCAGTACCCCTACAGGGTCGTGGGTGGGCAGAGCCTATCCTGGCAGATACAGGGTGCAAGGTAGGGATATACCCAGGATGTGATGCCAGTATATCGCAGGGTACTTTTTTTGCAGGGGTGGGGGGGGGGGCAATTTTCTCAGCAGGCCAATTAATCTCGGCAGCAGCATGTATTTGAACGATGGGAGGAAACCGGAGTACCCAGTGAGAATCTACGCAGACACGGGGAGAACACGCAAACTCCACACAGAAAAGTACGCGAGCTGGGAACCGAACCTAGGCCATTCTTGCTGTGGGGAGGCATCGTTACTCACTGCACCACCGCTCCACCAGCTCCACGAACAACCAACCATGATGTATACGTAACTTCGCTCGTGTTGCAGACGCCCACTGCACCACCAGAGGTCGCAGCAAACACGCTTTGAGCGTGAGATTGGCAAGCAGAGAGGCCAGTGGTGTACGTTGTATGTGCAGCAGCTCAATAATAATAATTATTGCACTTATAGAGCACTTTTCACCCGAGGGTCACAAAGCACTGCACAGGGCTGCGGAGAGAACGGCATGCCAGCAACAACAACGACATAAGAACGGCAAAATCAAAAAACAATAACGTGTTTTTATTTTTTGTTACCAATTTGAGCTGTTAGCATGTCAACAACAACATCAGAGCAGCTCAACTGAAAGTCAAATAATGGCTAAAATTCAGAGAAGGCGATAAAATAAGCAACAAAAAAGATAATTGTTCGGCAAACAAGGAAGGAATAAAGTTTCCGAGGAGGTGCTGGTCGGCAGCGAGACATCATCCCAGCATGACAGTGAGCCGCATCAACAGTCCGAGCCAGAGGACTTGAAAGCCTTACGGAACGAGTGAGTCTTGAGACGAGATTTGAAGGTGCCCAGGGACTTAGCTGACAGAATCACCATCTCATTGTCTGAAACCGCTTAGTCCTATACAGGGTCACGGTGAGCCGGAGCCTATCCCGGCAGACACAGGGCGCAAGGCAAGGATATACCGACGATGGGACGCCAGTCCATAGCCGGGCACTGCGGGGCAATTTAGCCTGCGAGCCAATTAACCTATGCAGCAGCATGCTTTTGGACTGTGGGAGGAAACCGGAGTGCCCGGCGAAAACCCACGCGGACACGGGGAGAGCATGCAAACTCCACACAGAAAGGCACCCGAGCCGAGAGATTCGAACCCGAGACTTTGTTGCTGTGAGGCGACAGCGCTAACCACTGGGCCACCGCACCGCCCATATGTGAAATGCACCAAACAAAATCAACAAAAAATATAGAGAAAAATACAAACTAAAAACAGTCTTCACAACCCATCAGGAGATACTGGACGAACTCAAATTACCCAAAGACCGACTGCCATTACAGACAGAAGGCTTGTATTGCATTCCTTACAGCAACTGTGAAGAAGTGTACATCGGGCAAACAGGAAGAACAATAGCCACAAGGAAGAAAGAGCACGAGGCAGCAGTGTGTCTTCTGCATACGGATAAATCGGCAATGGCAGCACACGGTGTAGACAAACAACACAGAATCTATTTTGACAAGATGTGAGTACTAGCGGCTATCTGCCACAAAGGCCCAAGATTAATCCGTGAGGCAATAGAGATTCACAACACAGAAAAGAATATATAGCACAAACAAGAAATGAGAATAAAGCACAGTCAAACCCGGAGGCCATTTTTTAAAGTCAGTAGTGTACAGCTAAAAACCTCTGGACAACAGACATCAGCAGAGAATCACCAAGTGTTTTAAAAGCTGGACAGGCTTTCATGATATACAAACTAGTAGGTGATTCAGAGGCGTAATTGGATTAAGTTAATGTGATTCTAATATGTTGTGGAAATTACACTGTGCTTGTGGCTCAGGTGAGCAAGGCTGCCACGCTACAGAAGACAGTGGAGTACGTCACCAAGTTGCAGCAGGAGCGGCAGCAGATGTTGGACGAAGCACAGAAGCTGCGCGATGAGATTGACGAACTCAACACTGAAATCAAGTGACTGCTTTAATCATTATTCTAGAATTATATGTTAAGGAGATGCAGCGGATAACAGGCAGCAGCATTGGTAGAGTGCTTAGCACAATGCACAATAAGCTCCACGATCCGAGTCTGATGGCTTGCCATGGCTGATATTCGTGGTAAGCGATCGACTGAACCATTGCCAGGTGATCACCAATATGTACTGGTCAAACAATCTCCATGACTGACATGGCATGGGGAGGACCGCTTTCCAGCAGTGGATTAACAGAGGGCCGAAAATAATTTTATTTGTATGTATAAGACAGTCTTTGCGGTATATTTCACGAGGCTCAGAATGATTCTCTGCATTGCATCCTGTCTCAGACTGGTTTTTAAATGGTACTTGTCCATATGTATGTGGATTGGGCAAAATATATGAGAATAAGGTTTATGGAGTCCCACTAATGTCATGTTGGGCTTTACTTAAACCCAGTGTCTCTATTTACCAATTGTAGCATTAGTGCATCATGTTAGAAGTTAATTGTCTTAACGGATTTATATTTTCTTAGTTTCTTATTAGATAATTTTGATATTTATTATTACAGCAAAATACTCAGTGAGCTTGAAAACTTTAGATATGAGATTTCCACAACCCACCAAACGTCCGAATGAACCAACATAACGACGTTAGTGTGTAAACAAAAGTGGCTACTACAAGTTAAACTGGGAAGCGGGTGCAAGACAGGAACAGCTTTTAAAATGACCTTTTGGCCCCTTCCTCTATGAAACAAAAAGGGAAGTAAATAAAAGTCGAGTCTTAGTCCATTGACCAGGGTTTCCAAAACAACATTTTGTGTTTGCAAATTGACTTGCTGATCTCCATTCAGTACAAATTGTCGTTACAATCTGCACGTACTGTGAAAGTGGCATTCTTTACATGTGCAAAGATTGTAAACAAATTCTGAATAAGTCAGTAAAAAAAATTGCCTGCCTTTCTTGATGAGGAGGAAGTGCTTGTGAAATAACACAATATGCCTCCATAATGTGTGCAACTTCCTTTATAATATTTGGTTATCGTTTTTTTGTGAATTGGTGCCTTCTGCATGATTCGCGCTGTGCTTTTGTTTTTGTGGTGCGTACCATGGTGCTTACCATGTGCCCCGAGCAGTGTCTGCCAGCAGCAGTTGCCAGCTACCGGGGTGCCCATCACAAAGCAGCGCTTCAACCAGATGCGCCAGATGTTCGATAGCTGCGTCCGCGCACGCACCCAGTGCAACTGGAAGTTCTGGATCGTATCCTCAACACCCGTCAAGAATGTCGTCTTTTCTAAAGCTTTCTCAAACAAAGCCCTCAAATGCTCGCATGTTGATTGTTGCCATATTTCCCGTGATATTAAATGCCCTGTGAAAAATACATGCACTACAAACCGGTGCCCGGTGTCAATGAAGTTATACAAATCTGATTACACGCACATCCATCAGATTATAAGATGCATCCCCCAAAATTTGCTCCCAAATCTAGAAGAAAAACGTGAGTCTTATAATGCAGTACGCCATCAGATGGTGAGAGATGGCGGTAGCTTTGGGAATGTTTTGGACGATTGTGTTTGCGTCCTTAACAGTTGTGTGCGTGCATGCAGTTCAGCATTCTCATGCGTCCTCTCTTTGAGTCGTTTAACGGGATGGTGTCTACGGCCAGCATGGAGGAGCTATGCCGCACCGTCATGTGCTGGCTTGACCAGCACTGCGCCCTGCCCAGCCTCCGGCCCAGTAAGCCCACTCAGCGGCCCATTTAGGGCTCACTTATGGTCCACTAATGTGTTTCCTGGGGGTGGTTCTTAGTGTCTGTGCACAACGGGTTCGTTGCTCCATATTGAGGAGGCAGCGTAGTCTGCTCGGCCTTTCCATTTCGTATGAAGGCACAGGAAGGCCACCATTCAGCAGTGGATCGACAAATGGATATGTATAATAATTTGTATGTTATTGTAAAAAAAAAAAGTCTCAATTATTGAACTGAATCACAATCCTGAATCGTGACAAGTCATCAATTTTAAGGGATGCGAATGGTTATAAATACGCACTCGTATATGTGGACTTGCATTTTGATTTAATTTAAATCTATCATTTAAAAATAGTTTTCTTCATGCACATGTGTTGTATGTTATAATATTTTAGAGTTGTCCTTTACTTTTTTGTGTACCATTTGACTGTGTAAATACAAATCATGGTACATTGTTACACACTACGTGCAGCTGACAGTTGCTAAATAGATTCAACATAAAACATACACACGGGATCTCTATATTTTGTGGGACGTGTGATTACCAATCATCAGGCTCATGTAGTGCGTAACGACCTAGTTTGTATTTGAACAGACAAGGTTGGTAAACGTGGGAAGGCGACCCACGGTAGGTACCCTAGAGTCTTGAAAACTCTGGCATGAAACAACATAAACATAAAAGATCAAATTACTGCCTTAGCAACTTTACAAATGTTCACTTTTGAAGGGCCAAACTGTGATTAAACTTAAAAAAAAATTCTGCATATGTTCCCTCTTGGAAAATGCAGTCTTGAGATTTTATACAATGCAGAAATTTCACCCGACAACTTAATTGCTGCAGGGTGTGCTGTGATGCATTGAATTTGAGCAACATTCTGCTCTGCAGCATATGGAACCTGATTAGTTTGTATGGCTTAATAATGTTTTCTGAAAATAAAACAATAACTGAAATTGAATCCCACCGCTGAAAAAGCTACTCTTAGCTGTAGTTATTCGCGCAGTAAAAATTTTTACATGTTCGGTCTCATGCCATTGGCCTGTATCAACAGCACATGGATTTAACATGGATTTTTTTATTGGCTATTTGTGCAGCTTTTTGGAGTATAATTAAATTTAAGTCAGGTTAATATGAGCACAGTTTAAAACTATTGTATTTAAAATATATTTATGAATATGCTTAAAATTAATATCTATTTTGTGGTGATCTTTCTGCTATTATGACCACTGTCCAATATTTAGCATGCTAGACATGTTTTATTTTAGGGCAGTATTAGACAGATTCATTGTTTTTTTTCAATAATACGCCTTGCTAACATAATTTACAGCAAACCTCCATGGTATAATGACAGTATGGTGAATTAATATTAGTCTATATCATTAACGTGTAGCTCTTTGTCAATTCAATGCCTCCTCACTCAATATGAATCATGACGGATGTTTGACCATACTTCACCACACAAATTAGTGTGGCTCAGTTCTTTAGCACTGTGCGGGGGGGGGGGAGGGGGTGATGTGGAAGGGTTGGAGGGTCTCCTGCTGGTAAGGTCATGTAAACGTCTTAGTGTTGTAAACCTACCTCCACCCGACACAGCTTATTAGTATGTCTTGTCATGTGATCAGAGCATACCAATGTATTACTAATTCAGCTTACTGGTGTGTTAGCAGATCAACAAAATCGCCAATAGATTAGGACGCTTCATTGATTAATTGCAACCACCTTCATCAGGCATTTTACCAGGAGTGTAAACACGTCTCGAATTTGAGTCTTATGTAGGGGGGCCACTTTATTAGAAATAATATTCGTGCGCATGCCATCCTGTTTATTCTTCTAGTGAAGTATTAAATATGTTAAATATACAGATATATATAGAACACCAGTGGCAATTTTCCTGAACGTTCGCCAATTTGGCATACTGTAGTATGAGAGCTAGAGGGGATTGCATTATAGACAAGTACTGACTGGTTACTGTTCAGAAATAGTTTAAAGATTAGTTAGCAGCGATTGTTATGCTCCCCTCTCTCAGATTCTATATGGCTCCATCCCTATTCAAAACAAAGTAATGCTGCAGGACTTGTGTGGCTTGGTTACTCAGCCCAGAACCAGGTCACGTTTCACTCACCACTCATTAGCCATGGCTAGGAAGGGAGTTCAAATCGCTACGTTCGTAACGTCGTGGCGATCACCACTGCACCACCGCAACCAAATGTTTGATGTACCTATGAATTACGTGACAACGAGTGCTCTGCTTGAGCTGTCACGGGCTTTTTAATTGATGCATACATAGTCTGAGTGTGACTTTCCTTAAACAACAGATGCTGTAATCGTCACTAATCATACCACCACAACATTACACAATTCCTCTTGAAATTATCTTGTCACGTTGCACAAACTTTTCATGTCTTTCCAAGCGATGTTGAGCAAGTGAATTACACTGAAACAATGATGACGAACATTAGCTTTGCGCAATATTTTTATTACCCAAAGAGGACCTGAGGTTTCTCAAATCCCATGGATCATTTTTCATGGAAAAGATTGTAACAAAAACGTAATAATCCTTAAAAAACAAAAAATACAGAGGGAAAGAGATAAAAATTTAAGTGTTATTTTTAAGAAATTTCAACCAAAATGTGACTGACCACTTTTCTAGTTTATTTGAGTCATTTAAATTTATTAGGACACTGTGAAATAGCATCTGGTATTTTCAGTGAGAGTCTCAGTATATTTTATTGTTTGATTGTTTACATCTTATCTTATCTCATCTCATTATCTGAAACCGCTTAATCCTATATAGGGTCACGGTGAGCCGGAGCCTATCCCGGAAACATAGGGCGTAAGGCAGGAATACACCCGACGACGGGACGCCAGTCCATCGCCGGGCATTGCGGGACAATTTTAGTCTGCGAGCCAATCAACCTATCCAGGAGCATGCTTTTGGACTGTGGGAGGAAACCGGAGTACCCGGCGAAAACCCACGCGGACACGGGGAGAGCATGCAAACTCCACACAGAAAGGCACCGGAGCCGAGAGATTCGAACCCGGGACCTTCTTGCTGTGAGGCGTCAGCGCTAACCACTGCGCCACCGTGCCGCCCTACATCTTATCTGCTGAAACTATATTCATTTGTGCATGTACATAGAAAAGCCCGAAATATGATTAATTACAAACCAAAATCTATACACTAAGTTCAAAAAATATTACAGAAGTACACTCATTACATGCAATTGTGATTTGTTATCTATGCCACTGTCCTGATCTTGTCGTTTTCCAGTCGTGCTCACTGCTCTACGCCATCTCAGCACAAGCACCTCCATCTTGTCGGACCCATCTGTTGTTCCGGAGCAGGCGGCCCAGGCTGTGAAGTCCCATCAAAGCCCAAGTCACCCCATCTGTGCCAAGACAAACTCTGCACCCGTAAGCCATGCCCACGCTGGTCATGGCCGTAGCAGTGGCCATCCAGGCCAGAGTCACAACAGCCATGCCAACCCAAGCCCTGCATCCATAAGCCATGCCCACTCGAATCTTGCCTACACTGCTCATCAAGGCCCGACTCATGCCAGTCATTCCAACCCAACTCCAGCCTCCCACTCTGCTCATAGCCACAATAGTGGCCATCAAGTTCAGACTCATACTGGCCACGCTAACCCAGCCCCTGCATCCATAAGCCATGCTCACTCTAATCTTGCCCACACTGGCCACCAAGAACCGACTCATGCCAGCCATACCAACCCAATACCTGCATCTATGAGCCATGCCCATTCCATTCAAATTCACCATGGCCAAACACCCGCTGAGCATGTTTACCCTGGCCATGTTCCGGTTGGCCATACCTCGGCTGCCCATGCCCCTGCCAGGCAGGCTAGCTGACCAAACACAGTGACGCTGTCTCATCATAATTTTGTTAATATGATAATTTGTTTAATTTAACTACATATCTGTAAGAGTGCTGCAGTTGTAAATATAGAAATACGTTAACATCAAGATGGCCACATCACTGTCACGAATACTTTGAAATCGACTTGCTAGGTAACAATAACGGAATAGATTATTCATCTTATCTCATTGTCAGAAACCGCTTAGTCCTGTACAGGATCGTGGTGAGTCAGAGCCTATCCCGGCAGTCACAGGGCACAGCAGGGATATACCCACGATGGCACGCCAGTCCATCACCGGGTACTGCAGGCAATTTAGTCTGCAAGCCAATTAACCTATGCAGCAACATGTTTTTTGGACTGTGGGAGGAAACCGGAGTGCCCGGCGAAAACCCACGCGGACACAGGGAAAACATGCAAACATGGCTGATGTTGTTACCACTGTACTGGGCTGATACAACATGGAAGATTTCAATTTTAACACAGTCAAATGTAAGTAGATATATTTTATTTATTTCGGCAGCAAGGACCCAATGAGCTGCTAAGTTCTATTTCGTGGACATTTAGGGGCAGTATATTACACATTAAAGATCTTAGTTACACTAGCATGGTTACATAGGTCACGATATGAAAGAGCATGTATCCGTACATGGCTTTAGGCGCCCGTGATTTTAAATCGTTTTAACGCACGTGTTATGAAGCTATTCATACTGTTTCATAAGACAAATGTATGTTGTTGATGCAATTTTCCTACAGGATATTGTGGTGAAATGGGGGAATCGTTGGCAGCCTAGTACCTACATTGGGAACGATGGCAGCTCTGTATTGCTATTTTGATTTGCAAACATACATCATAAATGCCTCGTTCATCATTAAGAAATATTGGAATCCCCGTAACAATGAGTTTCATCTACTTCCTGCGTGAGATGTATTTAACGCAGTCCAGAGACATGCTTCCTAGGTTAAATGTCCTGATAAATTTCCTCCGGTGCCCTGAGATGTTGTAGCTTGCTTACCCCTCTCCGCTGGAGAGCTGTTTTAATAAAAAGCTGCATAGCTCAACGGTTGCTTCCAACTTAAATAAACACTGACTGGCTGACCGAACGCTACTTCACCACACTGATCGGTGTGGGTTCGTGAAGGAGGTTCGTGCTCAGGTTCAGTTCTCAACTGCTAATGCTGTAAGCCATAGCCAGGATTTGAACTTGGGTCAACGTGTGCTTAGTGCACTGCAAGGACCGCACTGCCAATGCTTCCTCCCAGTACAGTAGTCTTCGCTGGTGTAAAATACTTAAATAATTAAATTTTGCATATGTTAATAATACATGGGAGCATAGCCCAGCTGTAAATGACACTGCCTCTTGTAGTTCAAATTCTATTAAACATTTTTTTTCCCAAAATGGTTCCACCCTACCAAACGTACACTTACATGTTATATTTGCGACACATCGCATTGTAATTCCAATCATGACATGGGGCACAAGTCTGCTTCGATAAAGTCTTGCATCGATCCAAACTGTCGAGGATGGATGTGCGAACCCGTGGGCACGTGACCACTCACATCAACACGCGATGTTACTCTTGTGTACACAGCAAAAGCTGCCTTTTATGAACTCTTACAAATACATGCGGCCTTTTTTTAGTTGACAGCTGTTTGCATACGCAATGCCGAGCGCGCAGGCAGCAGCTGCGTGCAGTGCGGTGGACGGGATGAGTCGTGGTTTTCCATGCAGCGCATCTATTGCCCAGTACCTGCTTCACAACATACGTTCCTGGGATAAATAACAATAATATAGTTGCACAGGGGACTCGACTTCAGCGAAAGGTTTTAACATTTGTTATGGTCACCTGCAATGATTGTCGACACGAAGACAAGAATGCCTTCTTCGAGAGCATTGCAAACGTACGTTTGTATTACAGACATGACTCGAGAATACATGAAACGACAAATATCCAAGCAAAATTCTGCTCTGTATCTCGACAAAGTTTATTCCTTTCACCTATTGTCTTTCCGGACGATTATCATCCAGCAGCTTTTGATTAAGCAAGGAAACGTAGGGCAAGGTCAAACTCGTTTGTTTATTTGTTTTATGCACATGTAGCTGCATTAGCAGCTGCCTTGGCAGCTACATCTGCTTAAAACAAGTGCTAAACAAATATGTTTAGCGTTTCTCTAACAGCACACGTGCATTTTTAATAATAACTAAATGGTTCGTTTGTGAGAAGGAAATACAAAGGGTGGAATACTCGCAACATGCATGGTATTCTTCCAGTGCTGCAAACAATGACTCAAATGTCAGCAGCATTTGGGTTATTATGGACCTTGTTTGCTTTTCGAATTCTAATTGGAAGAGAGGAACTGTTTACTTTATTATGCTTTGCATAACAGCTAGTGTACTTAAAAAGGGCGATGCACGCAGGGAAAGCGTTTAAACATTTTATAGTGTGTATGCAGGTACAACTCTTGTTCACTTTGTCTAACAGCTTTTCAACTGGTCGAACAGGTCGGTCATTTACAAACACAGTTGTCTCGGTGGGGGCATGAAAGAATGAACCCTCTTGCAGCTTGCATTTCGGTCTCTGTGAAAACATATAACTGGGCATTGTATTCGGTGAATCGAAAGTAATAATTGTAATGCATTGTCGTGGACATAACACGAGTGGATATAAAAAGTCTTCTGCAGAGAAGATCCTTAAAAAGATGAAAAATAGAAGAAGAAAGAAATCGCACGCCTGAAGTTTGGCAGACCCGTAGCATAGTGAGTAGCGCTGCCGCCTCACAGCAATAAGCGTCCGGGTTCAATTCTAAACAGGGTGCCTTTGTACGTGGAGTTAGCAACTTCTTCCTTTGTCCGCATTCGCTGGGTTCTCCGGTTAACGTCTCATCTCATTGTCTGAAACCGCTTAGTCCTATACAGGGTCGCGGTGAAGCTGGAGCCTATCCCGGCAGACACAGGGCGCAAGGCAAGGATATACCGACGA
>JAZEWT010000002.1:18678093-18691209 GCA_036362905.1 Mordacia mordax | reverse complement strand
GGACCTTCTTGCTGTGAGGCGTCAGCGCTAACCACTGGGCCACCGCGCCGCCCGACTGATAATACACTGAAGCTAATTATTAATATTATTACAATCACGACCTGACTTTATTATTGTCCTCCATTGAGCATTTGACATACGCGTAATTTGTTAAGCAGCGAGTGAGTGGCACGGCGCGCCCTAGCGATCGCAAAGCGTAAAGAGGGGGGGTTTGTGTCCAAACCACACTGTTGACAGGTTGAAGGCAACTCTCCTTTTCTGCCCTAACCACTGTCATACACGGCAAATAAATGGCTGCATCCCTCCAGGGCCTGTCTATCAGACAACTGCGATCCTTTAACTCCTCCTCGTTTGCGTGGCGCCCACTCACCGCCTAACTCTTACATTCCATACACCTGGCAGTACCACTGACCCAAGCCTTTTAAGATGTCCAGGTGATGCCTGTGGAATGCTTTTGCTCAGTTTTTTCTCTATTCTTCCCCCGCTACACAAGGCCACTCTAAGTGTTTATGCTTCGCATTTGATTGCTTTTTAAAAAAACATTTATTATGTAGATATTGGCAGGTGGCCCAACGTTCAATTCTGGGTGTCATAAGGCCAACAACGCGAAAGTTGTGACTGCTTTTCAAAGCTGTTTATTCGAATTAGCCGTGTCGAGCGCTTCTCTTTACTTTGCAACGTATCCTCTCCCACGTTGTACGCATGAGGATGCCTCTAACGTGGGAGATGAAACGTAGCGAAGGAGAGAGGAGGAGCGCTCGACACGCCTATCCCGAAAAAAAAAACAGCTATGGAAAGAAATAATCTTGCAGATCCGTGAATACCTACATTAGTAAATAGGAACGTTAGGTTTCTCTTTTCTTTCTTTTTTTCTGCATCATATTTTACTACTTTTAGTAATAATATATGAAACGTATTCCATTCTCTGGCGTCCCGTCGTCGGGTGTATTCCTGCCTTACGCCCTGTGTTTCAGGGATAGGCTCCGGCTCACCGTGACCCTATATAGGATTAAGCGGTTTCAGATAATGAGATGAGATGAGACGTATTCCATTCTATGTCTGCACCCCCCAGGTACTGGATTCGAATCCTTCACAAGCGCAAGCTGACTTCAGCTTTACTTTAAACGTATTCATTTCACGTCTGAAACTTCAGAGAACCAGCAATATTTCCGAAAGGACATCGGGAGGAAATCTTTGTCAAAGCAGTTAAATCAGCAGAAAACGTCAGCAACAAGAGACGACAGAAGAATGTGTTACACGCTTGGAACAAGATCTCACTTAGGACGGGCGCTCTGCTAGTGTCCTTATCTCTATGTTTGCCATAAATCGGTCACTATTCGGAAAGCAATATATAAACAAGAGAGTATTCTTTTTTAACAATACACTTGAAATATTTTTTGAACACAAATGTCCAAGTTTTCCATCCTTGTTTAAATGTCTTTGCAGCTTTTACTGAATTAACAACAGGCAAAGGTGAAGCTCTGAAATAATTTACTTTTGTCAGGAGTTCGACTCGAGAGCTCCAGTGACGAACTCACCTTGGCGTTAGTGCCGTATTTGCCCTACTCTGCATGCCGGCCAGATATCTCGGAAAATATGTCATTACCCACCTTTTACCCCACCAAAGATGGCCTGCTAACTACTAACGAGTACTAACCATTACACCGCGGCAGCGTCACTCGTTAATAACGAAGTGAGCATACTTTGAAAAGTTGTGACCTTGTATAATGTCACATTATCCGAAATCCGAAATGAATACGGAGCTGTACACATATTGAAAATAGAACGCCTTTCAGCAGTGTCAACACCTACGGCCCACAATAAGCACACGTGGGAAGTTGCTAATACACAGACATAAGGCATACGGTCTTGCTGCATGTGCCCACGAGATTGCACCTCTATTCCATGGGTGACAAAGCCTTCTCGCGCGCTGTTCCCAGACTCTGGAACGCCCTTCCATTGGAGATTCGGTCAGCTGAGTCCTTGGGCATCTTCAAATCTCGTCTCAAGACTCACTTGTTCCGTAAGGCTTTCAAGCCCTCTGGCTAGGACTGTTTATGCGGCACAATGTTGTCATGCAGGGAAATAGCATTCTGCCGATCTGCGCCTGCTCGGGAACATTTATTTCTTCCTTGTTTGTAAAATATTTTTTTTCATTGCTACTATTTGACTTTCAGTTGAACTGTCCTGATATTGTTATTGACATGCCATTCTCTCCGCAGCTCTGTGTAGCGTTTTGTGACCCTCGGGTGAAAAAGCGCTCTATAAATGTAATTGTTATATATATTTTTTAAATGTTACATCTGGAATACACAATAAGCTCACTTCATAGCTTAAGTTCAGCTAAGCGCGGAAAACATGAAAACACACACAAAGTCTAAAGAGACTTCACATGTTACAGCTCTTGTAATAAATAAACAGAAATTGGCCTGTGTAAATTCACCGCTGGATGAAAGCCTCCCTCCTGACCACGTGCGACCCTTTATGACCTTTAATCATATTTCACCACGGCCGGTCACTTCGAATTGCTAAAGGGCTTGCCCCAGCTCTTCACAAACCAGCTGCTGAGCCGGCTGTCTGATATCGAGAACAGATAATTACACACTGGCTTGCTCGTGAGACAAGGGGCTGCAAACGGCGCAGCAGCTACGTCTCGCGTGCACCCACGTGCAGCTCACAACACGAGGTGGAAACGGTAGCGTGCGTGCCCTGCAGGCACGCCACGTGATCCATGCCGTGCACGTGCTTGTGCATGACCCTTTCTCAACCCTAGAACGCACGCTACAGTCTCCATGCTAACCCAGCGGTTCCCAACCTTTTGTACCGCAAGGCCCACTTGGGTCTGGGGTCTCCACAGACAAATTGGTGGCGCTTGCGGCCCACTGATCTGAGTGGGACAGGTTTTACCGTTTCTGGCGATTATGCAGGTGTTATGCAGGTGTTAAGATCCCAACACCTGCATAATCGCCAGAAACGGTTAAACCTGTCCTACTCTTATATGTGTATACTGGCAAAAGGTACCCATACCACTGATCTAAGTTGGAAATGGCGGTGTTAACCAGTCCTTCTGTAGAATAATGTACAAGGTGGCCTTATGGCTCCCATTTCATTTGTTTTTCATTTCTGTTTTCAGTAGACAGAAGAATGCCATTTGCTCAAGTGGCGCTGGCAATGTGGCATAACATTTCTCATAGGATATAACGTAGCAAAGTAAAAGCTTTGTCTCATGCACACTTACCGGTCGCTTAAGGGGGACATTTTTAATACTATAAAACGATATTTAATTAACATTATACTGCATGTCATTTTTTTTATATTGCTTGCATTACATTACACACCCAACGGTATGCAAAAAATTATTAAGTTGTGGGGAATTAAATGGGCTACACAATACATCTGGCGCAGCCTGTACATATGTAGGGCAGAATTATACAGTCACTCGTGTCTTGTTTTATTGACAATCGCCCAGGGCTGAAAGCTACTTGAATTTCTTAAGGGTACAGTCGCGTGGCAAACTCCCTCTTTCTCACCTGTACCTCAAGGCTCACTTGGATCTGGTCTCCACAGACCACTAGGAGGCGCTCGTGGCCCCCCTGATCGGTCGCGACCCATCGGTTGAAACTGGTGGCTCAACTGAACACTTCGGCCACTTTCTCGTCGGTATGCCATACCGGACTGGCTTATTTTCACCTCTGCCACTGCAGCAAACACAGATGATTTCCAGTGCTTTTCAATACACTGCTGCATGATGACTTCCTTGCGTATTATGAATGGTATTTGACCATAACTCACCACGTTGGTGAGTATGAATTCAGCTGTTGGGGGAGAGAGGACAGTACATACGAATTTTGCTGCACAACCCTCTATTACCTACAATGCCGTTGCGCTGACTCACGGCTAGTTTCAAAAGTTCTTCTGATGTCAAGTGCATTTCGGGTCCTTCGATCAGAGGCTTTGGAGAACATTACGCACAATAACCATGATTATTATTTTATTTACCGCCATTTATCAAACCATTGCTGGACCAATGCTTCCCCATGCTGCATCGGTCGTGGAGATGATTTGTCCATCCTGCGCTGATGCTTGGCTGAATCAATGAATGAACAACGTGTGTTTGGCTTCACGTGTTCTCAAATACACATGTGAATATATATGGAATAGAACACTCAGCATTCAAGGTCCACAAACTGACACGCAATCATTTCCGTGCGCCCATGTTCGTTGAACACATCCAGTGATGTTCGTCTTGTAACTCTGTCGTTGCGTGACGGAGTACACACACGGGCCGCTGCTCTGAACAAACACAATCTCCACATGATTTGCTACAATCCAAACGGCAACCTTCTGCAAGCTCCTATTTGCCTTTGGCTTTAAGGCCGTGTCATTAAAACCACAGCAGTAAAATGGCACACCCTCTGACACTGCACCGAAGACAAGCACAGCGATGCGTGACTTCCAAAGAATTGTTGCCAATAGTGTGTGGCTACTCGTAAATCTACTGATTAACCATCTGTTTTCACTATTTGCATGAACATTTATAACATTTCAGTAATTACAATATGAGTTGCAATTACTGTTTTTCCAGTGCCAGAACGTAATGAATCTATTACAACACTGTTACTCACATCTTAGCCGGTGTGTTTTTTTTATCGCCAGTTACAGATTAGCATGGGAAAAGAGGAGCCTTCCTTTATAATCCACACTTACGACAACGAGCATTTGAGAGAATTGATATTTCATGGGTACAACTTTCACAAAGGAACCTTGAGAGTTCATTAATAAAAACCCTTTCAATTTGGCTTAAACTATTAAAACAACAACGGAAATAAAATTGCAAAAAAAAAGGAAACATGTAGATGAACGTACTGATGTAGGTTTTCTCCGCTCGATGCACGATTGCTTCCAAAAGTTGTTCTTTTTGGATAGCCGCGTCGATCGCTCCTCTGCTTCGCATCGTTTCGTCTACCACGTTGGAGGCAGGGCGGCGCGGTGGCCCAGTGGTCAGCGCTGACGCCTCACAGCAAGAAGGCCCCGGGTTCGAATCTCTCGGCTCGGGTGCCTTTCTGTGTGGAGTTTGCATGCTCTCCCCGTGTCCGCGTGGGTTTTCGCCAGGTACTCCGATTTCCTCCCACAGTCCAAAAGCATGCTCCTGGATAGGTTGATTGGCTCGCAGACAAAAATTGTCCCGCAATGCCCGGCGATGGACTGGCGTCCCGTCGTCGGGTGTATTCCTGCCTTACGCCCTGTGTTTCCGGGATAGGCTCCAGCTCACCGTGATCCTATATAGGATTAAGCGGTTTCAGATAATGAGATGAGATGAGACGTTGGAGGCATCTTCAGGCGTTTTGACAGGGCTATTCTGAAAGAACAGTTTTTGGAAGCAATCATGAAATGGACATGAAGAATTTTAAATATCCGACTGTGAAAAGCCACTCGATCTGAAAATGAATGAATTGATGGTGAAATTCTTATTGCTGTCATTAACATTAGTGCCAAGTGTTGCCAATGAGATCACGTCACATCGACTATTCATAATCGGAGCCGGTGGGATCTGGGTTAGTAGCTAAAAGTGTGACGTCCAGGGCGAGACAGGAGTTGTAGGCGTAAAAATGCGAGATGACGAGGAGATGGCTTCGCCCAGTGTCACCCTCTCACCTTGTGGGATGTCATCGGCACTCCGAATTCCTCCCAAATGCAGCGGCACACTCCTTCATGTTATTGACCCTGCATCCCAATGCAGCGCCTTCCCAATAAAGTCTTACGACCCAGGGGGACTTTCGTTTGTAAATAACTGTCTTTATTATTACGATCATGCCCACTGATGTTGGCTATGGGGAATGTTATGAATTAGTCGGTGCTGAAACACATGACAGATGGCCAAGTCTATATATGTACATTTAGCTGGAACGTTTCCAGCCAATTCACATCCATAGTGTTCACTATCAAAACCACGGATTCTAAGATTCTACAGAAAGTAAAACGAACACCATACCTCTTAATTAAGCTATGCTAATTTTGCCAGACATACCGATTTAGACGACGAATTTACAATGTTGTCTTGATCTCATCTCTCATCTCATTGTCTGAAACCGCTAAGTCCTATACAGGGTCACGGTGAAGCCGGAGCCTATCCCGGCAGACACAGGGCGCAAGGCAAGGATATACCGACGATGGGACGCCAGTCCATCGCCGTGTTGTCTTGATAACATCTGTAATCCAGAAAACACAATAGGGTGGTCATTTCTAATGGCTTTCAACACTTACGTGCGTCAAACCATAGTCATGCGATTGAGCTTGAAAGGTCAACATTGGCCAACATCACCATTGAATTGTCTCAACTCAAATGATACAAACGTGATCTTCACAGAGTGAAAACCAGCGGCAGGTGTTTGGTCTACATGACCAGCATCACCAAGAGTAATGGACTTGAATTGCAATCCACGTTTGATTGTTGTGCAGGTGTGTAGTGTTGGTTGCAGGACGGTTTGTCGCTTCAAATGTGCCCATAATATTCTCCAGTCACTTCAAAGCATCACCTGCCTTGACAAGCTGGACAGTCACCAACATCTTAGACAAAAGATTTTTTTTTAAACCTCCTTGGGTTGCATGGAGAATTTTCAGAATTTGCAGAGAATTCCAACCGAATATCAAATAACAAAACAATATTGTTTTGGGCTGAAGCCAATGAAAACATAATGACATGTACAGGTAGCACTTAGGAAGAGAGAAAAAAACACAAAACTCCGTTGTAAAGTTCCAAAAGGTAAAGTAAAAACAATATGTGCATATTAACGAGCAACAGTGTCTCGGGATTGTACAGTGGTTAAGTGCGTTAGCCAGCCAGGTCAAACTCAAATGTGTTAGGTTTGCGTGCACATGACATAAAAGTTCGGAGCACGGTGGCGACCATTCTAAGTTCCCATAGCTGACCTTTTCTGCCCAAAACATCAATCAGTCGTGGCCTCCTGGCAATGTCTATGGGAACGGAAATAATATTGTGTGGAGCATGAGTGTCGCCCCTAAGCGGAGAGACGCAGACGTCAAAGTAGAATGCTCCTTCTGTCCCGAGTTTAGCTCACCTTTGCCTCACGGGGACAAACCGACATGGGTGCAATGTTTTTGTCTTTCTTACCACTTGTTCACTTTGCCACCAAATGATGGCAAATGCACTGCAAACGCGTATCGAAACGGTTCCGCGGTGCGGGACCTTGTTGAAAGCCGAGAATATCGAACCACTCGGGGGGGGGGACGCAACACAACGTTAACAAAAACACTTTAAAATATATTGGTTGTAAAGGGGAGGTGAGCCTTCATCTCCCTTCAGCCAATCCACCCCATTCTCCGCTCACTACGGGTATGCTTCAAATCTTCTCCACTGCAGTAATTGTGCTGACCTTGAGGACACGAAGATGCACTCACATGCTCATACACACGCGCACGCACCGCCCACACGCATGTACCAACCTCAAGCGCAGAAGAAATAAGAAGTTCATAAGTTCAGGAACTTGTGTTGTACAATGGCCCCTTCTGTATTGCAAGCCAGGAAATGCGCTGTTACCAACTGGCGCACAGCCCTCGAAGCAATTCTCAAAGCTACGCTGACTTCGGCATTGCTAACCATAGGAAATGGATGCCTTTTATGTTATATATGATTACTTTTAAGTTGTGATTGCTATATTCTTTTATTTACATATGGAAATTGCTACCTTACGCTAAAGGCCGGCCCAGTGGTTAGCGCTGTCGCCTCACAGCAAGAAGGTCCCGGGTTCGAATCTCTCGGCTCGGGTGCCTTTCTGTGTGGAGTTTGCATGCTCTCCCCGTGTCCGCGTGGGTTTTCGCTGGGTACTCCGGTTTCCTCCCACAGTCCAAAAGCATGCTCCTGGATAGGTTGATTGGCTCGCAGACTAAAATTGTCCCGCAATGCCCGGCGATGGACTGGCGTCCCATCGTCGGTATATCCTTGCCTTGCGCCCTGTGTCTGCTGGGATAGGCTCCGGCTTCACCGTGACCCTGTATAGGACTAAACGGTTTCAGACAATGAGATGAGATGAGACGCTAAAGGCCTGTGCAAATGTATCTTTTTTGCATGTTTAGAAGTTACTACTTTATAATCATCTGGAGAAAATATTGATGTTCCTCGACTGTTTTGTTAATTTAAAAATCCAACAACCAGAGACTTCACAATACAACGTATGCACTAGTCTGTTATGATATTTTAATGCAGCATTTGAATTTAAAAAAATATATACCATAATGTCTCATCTCATCTCATTATCTGAAACCGCTTAATCCTATATAGGGTCACGGTGAGCCGGAGCCTATCCCGGAAACACAGGGCGTAAGGCAGGAATACACCCGACGACGGGACGCCGGTCCATCGCCGGGCATTGCGGGACAATTTTTAGTCTGCGAGCCAATCAACCTATCCAGGAGCATGCTTTTGGACTGTGGGAGGAAACCGGAGTACCCGGCGAAAACCCACGCGGACACGGGGAGAGCATGCAAACTCCACACAGAAAGGCACCCGAGCCGAGAGACTCGAACCCGGGACCTTCTTGCTGTGAGGCGTCAGCGCTAACCACTGGGCCACCGAGCCGCCCTATACCATAATGATACAGGCTTAAGACTGGATCAGCTGTCATCCGTCCATTATCGTCAGCTCTCAGAAGCAAAGCGAGCATAAGCCTCTATGGTGCTCCTCGGGTGTCACCACCATTCATATCACGTGTTATAGCCGGTGGGGCTATGTTGTGGGCATCAGAGGGCAGTGAAATCCATCGTTGTACCGTACTTATATGCTCCCACGTCGAAGTTGTGTACCTTCCACAACTCACCCGAACGAGCATGGTGAATTAAGGACTAAAAGAAGCCCTAATGGTGGCGAGGGAGACCACAACCAGCAGTGGATTAGCACAGGGCTATGCATGAACATGCGCATTGCACACAATGTGCATACGTTGGTATTGATGTTGGTGGTCTAATGTATAATTCAACTTATCAGGAAGACATTGTTGCCAATGCGTTATGGTTAATACACGTATGTTTCAAATTTATTTTTTTTACATTTTTTGTTACACGAATGTATATACACGATTGGTTATATCTCATCTCATCTCATTATATGAAACCGCTTAATCCTATATAGGGTCATTATGTCATTTAAAAAGAAAATATTTTATTATGATTGGAAACTCTCTCATCTCATTATCTGAAACCGCTTAATCCTATATAGGGTCACGGTGAAGCCAGAGCCTATCCCAGAAACACAGGGCGTAAGGCAGGAATACACCCGACGACGGGACGCCGGTCCATCGCCGGGCATTGCGGGACAATTTTTAGTCTCCGAGCCAATCAACCTATCCAGGAGCATGCTTTTGGACTGTGGGAGGAAACCGGAGTACCCGGCGAAAACCCACGCGGACACGGGGAGAGCATGCAAACTCCACACAGAAAGGCACCGGAGCCGAGAGACTCGAACCCGGGACCTTCTTGCTGTGAGGCGTCAGCGCTAACCACTGCGCCACCGCGCCGCCCATGATTGGAAACTGATTTAGTTTACTGTGTTCGAGATGAGGGCGGCACGGTGGCCCAGTGGTTAGCGCTGTCGCCTCACAGCAAGAAGGTCCCGGGTGCTCTCCCCGTGTCCGCGTGGGTTTTTGCCGGGCACTCCGGTTTCCTCCCACAGTCCAAAAAGCATGCTGCTACATAGGTTGATTGGCTCGCAGGCTAAATTGCCCCGCAGTGCCCGGCGATGGACTGGCGTCCCATCGTCGGTATATCCTTGCCTTGCGCCCTGTGTCTGCCGGGATAGGCTCCGGCTCACCGCGACCCTGTATAGGACTAAGCGGTTTCAGACAATGAGATGAGGTGTTCTAGATGTTTCCAGTAATTAAGCTTTTGATTTAATCAGTTGTCTTTCCTGTCTGAATAAAGTGTACATAAAAAATCACAACTTAGAAAACCGTTCGTTTGCCACAAGCCCTCATCCTTTTATTAACGGAACTTACAATATAAGTTCTGTAATGATGTAGGTTTTTCACGGCTCGATGCATGATGATTGCTTCGAAAAGCTGCTCTCTCGGGACAGTCGCGTCGATGGCGAGGAGAGGAGAGAGAGCCATCGACGCGGCTGTCCCGAGAGAGCAGCTTTTCGAAGCAATCATTAATATAAGTTCTTTCCACACACAAATAAAATATGTACATTTCACCTCTTCAACAACATTACAATTTAATTCTCAGGCATTCGGCACAGCAAATGTGCATCTAAGAAACATGAGGAATTGGCAAGGACCATACAAGTGGTAAAATAAGAAGCCAAGATTGACTTAACTTAACAGAACAACCTCTATGAAAACGAGACCGTAAATCAGAGATTAATTATTATTGTAATCTCATTTCATAATAAATTGCAATCTCAATGTAATTGTATTTATAATTTGCCCGAGGTCCTGATGGCCTGGAGCAATGAGCAGCAAGTGCCCCGTTTTTTTATGCACTCGAGTTATTATCCTCAGATTGTCCACAGACAGCTCCTGTCCATAACATCAGGTCGCCAAGACGAAATGTGTTTAACAAGTCGCACTTCACTGCCATGATTAATTGACTTTGAAATTGGTTCACGGTTGTATTGGAAAGAGCATCAGCACCATAAAACACATTCAAGTACTCTTTACCATTACATCCGTAGCTAAAATAAAGCTCAACCATGTTCACAATGACGATAAAGCGTCTGAAACAAAACCATCTGCAGAAGTATCTCTCCCTCTGCCTCGCTCCAAGGCTGTTTATAAACTCGACTGGAAATGGGGTTCCAATCAGGCGAAGCTGGCAACACACGTGCACATGCTCTTCATTTCTAGCATCAAGCATGCAGGTGGCTTTGCCACTCAGCCAAGTCATCTGGAAATGAGTTGCGTGTGAAAAAAAAATGGATAAACAAGAGTCGTTCATGGAAAGAGACCAATTTCCATAGTAAAGAACGCATCAAAGGCACATTGACACCTTCACCCAAAAAAGAGCAGCAGTGATCCTGAAATTAAAACAACATTTCATATCGCGGTGAAGAAAAATCACGTGCGATGCATATGGCATTTTAAGATCTGCTGCGTCCAAAAGCCCTGCCGAGGCGTGAGTTTGCAATTGCGGGATGGATGCACAGTGCCCTCTTGTGGCCGCTAATGTAAACGAACACGACCATAAAATAGGTTATCGCAGCTTGATGTATGATAATTGTGCTCCACAGCTGTTTTTTCGGGACACCCAAGAAGAACTATTTAGAGCAATGTTCATGAATCTATTTACAGAAGGGGTGGGACGATGCGCCAATTCATCGATTAATATCGATTCCTTTCACGATGCATGCAAATATGTGTCGCCTTGCACGCACTCCCAAATGACCGCTTAAGACCATTAGCGTTCATGTCCTATTGATCAACTCATTTCATCACTTGCATTGTCTGACAATACTGCTTGGTAGTATTAAATCAATCACTTAAATCTAAGATTAACATCGAAGTCCAATTTGCAACATTGTTTGAGAGAATTGAATTCTCTTAATCAGCATCACTGAATTTTTCAAGGACCCCAGAAGCATTAATATCGCCCTGCTTGCATGTACAAAATATGGTTGCTTAATCGTGGACGTTTCTATTCGCAGACAAAAATAGGTGTATGACGACTGACGGATGCACGTCACCCATGGAGACACGGGAGCCCTAACGGTCCATCAATGTGCGTTAGAAATATAATCGAATTGTTTCTATCAAATCGCAACAGAATCATGGTAAGTTATCAAATCCATACGAGCGGTGGGTGGATGGGGTTGCAGTGTTGTGAATCAAATTACTCATTATGGTTAGATTTTTTTAGTATTTCTCCGGCAGCAACATGTGGTCAATATGACGGACCGGTGACATGTCTAGGACATTTCTGGGATGCGGATATAGCACAGATTTAGTGCCAATCCCAAATATTAACAATTCTCTATCTATTAGCAACGTGTTATACTCGTTAAGTCGTCCAGTACCATCGTCAAGGCTTCATATAAATCTCCAGGTTACGGCAGTATTTTTGAGGTCGGCTTGCATGCTTTCCGCTTTGAGCAGTCAGAAACACTGGGGAAGAGTTTCATTATTCCAGATATTCTCATTTTCTTAGACGATTACTTACTACTCGGAATTAGTTTTTCGCAGTAAAGAGTGGTGCATTTATATATTAGCAACTAATGTTATCGGAATAAATAGTAGATAGAAGAGCACCTCATTTCAAAGCTTTACCAAGTCTCATCTCATCTCATCTCTCATCTCATTATCTGAAACCACTTAATCCTATATAGGGTCACGGTGAGCCGGAGCCTATCTCGGAAACAGGGCGTAAGGCAGGAATACACCCGACGACGGGACGCCAGTCCATCGCCGGGCATTGCGGAACAATTTTAGTCTGCGAGCCAATCAACCTATCCAGGAGCATGCTTTTGGACTGTGGGAGGAAACCGGAGTACCCGGCGAAAACCCACGCGGACACGGGGAGAGCATGCAAACTCCACACAGAAAGGCACCCGAGCCGAGATTCGAACCCGGGCCCTTCTTGCTGCGAGGCGACAGCGCTACCAACTGGGCCACCGTGCCGTCCTTAAACATTAAATAACAAAGAAAAAAAATCGAACGTTAAAAAAATACACTTTTGCGTTCGTATAGATCTTTCAGTGTAGATTGATGCGTTTAATTTAGAACATGGTGTGTGACACGTTGATAATATTTGTGATGTTCGAGCCCTAAAGCCGAGTGTCTAAAGTTATGCTCTGTGGCAAAGGGGAGAACGCATTGGGCATTATGTGCCGTGACATCTACTGCTGTGGCCATGATGAACGGCACCTCGACTTTAATTCCTTTGAGCAAAGAAAGCGGTTACCCTGCTCTGAGCTGCAATCTGATATTTTTCATCCACAACTGCACTCTCGGATCCTGTGTGGAGGTTGCATGATGTCCCCATCATGTCGTCTAATTATATGCTGCTCCCTAGGTTAATTGGCCTGACGAAATTGCCCCCTCGGTGCCCTGCGATGAACTGCCTTGGGCCCCGAATCGGTTGAGATAGGATCACCACCCCCCCCCCCCC
>JAZEWT010000002.1:18659562-18671006 GCA_036362905.1 Mordacia mordax | reverse complement strand
CGAGAGCCAATTTCTGTGAGGGGTGATGGTGCGATTGCGCGTTCAAATAAGCGTCGGTGTGTGTGGGTTTACGGTAAACACTATGTGATATTTTATAATTTTAACTCCGTCTTAACAAGACATCCAGAAATGGAAGTGTGTTATTCACTTCCATCTCCATGGTGAATTGTATCGATGGATGTTGTGAGATAACCGTCTCTCCATATTTGATTCATGCAATAGCCACTACAATGTATCGTAGGCTACAATACATATTTTCTGAGAGAAAATAAAGTGGAGATGACAAAAATCCACTAGATTCGATAACTGAGTAAAGATACCAAGTGCAGCAGCTCATCAAACAGTAAAGATTGAGATCATGATTTTATTTTTAATAGTGTGAGGCTGTCCCATTTGTAGGGAACAGGAATATAATAACCTAATATGAAGTATACTATCGTCTTGCTATTAAAATTTATGGAACCAGCACCAAAAGAAAGTAAGCATCCCCTTCAAATATATTTACATATGACATCTCACGAAGCAAAAAAGCACATTTGCTGCCACCTCATATTATTATGGATTTAAACATAACTTGAAGGCAAATACTGTAGGGGACACGTGCATATTTGAAAGCTTTATAGACTCCACTAATAAGCATTACGTTAATCCTTTCATTATCCAGAGAAACCATAATATAGCAAATACTTAATATTATGTTGCAAATGGTACCAAATGCCAACCTCATCAGAAGGGTCGTAGTACTGCTCCAAATATGGATGAGCCAAGGCCTCTTCCACGGTGATGCGCCTATGCGGGTTGAAGGTGAGCATCTTGTCCAGCAGATCCAAAGCTAAATAAAAAATACACATTCACTAAAAACCTACATTCGTAAATGTCAGATACAGTCTAACTCACCCTCGATATATGAACTTGTTCGAGAACATATTTTGCGACAATAAGAAGGTTGGGGGACAGCAAAGCTAATATTGACAGCTATTGCACATAAAAAAATTATCTTGGACTCATCTCATCTCATTATCTGAAACAACTTAATCCTATAGAGGGTCACGGTGAGCCGGAGCCTATCCCGGAAACACAGGGCGTAAGGCAGGAATACACCCGACGACGGGACGCCAGTCCATCGCCGGGCATTGCGGGACAATTTTAGTCTGCGAGCCAATCAACCTATCCAGGAGCATGCTTTTGGACTGTGGGAGGAAACCGGAGTACCCGGCGAAAACCCACGCGGACACGGGGAGAGCATGCAAACTCCACACAGAAAGGCACCCGAGCCGAGAGATTCGAACCCGGGACCTTCTTGCTGTGAGGCGTCAGCGCTAACCACTGGGCCACCGCGCCGCCCTATCTTGGACTACGCAACATTTTCTAAAAAACACAATTGTTATGTGAAAAGAGACAGCAAAGTGTCAAACTTACCCTTAGCATCCGCTTTAGGAAAAAGCCTGTTCCAAGGCACTTTGGCTTTAGGAGGGAGAGACTGGAGGTAATTTCTGGCCTTCATGTTGATGATGCAGTCAAGGTCCTCTTGAGAGGGTGAACCCAGGATACCTTGACAACATTGTCCGAAATTTAAAAAGTTAAGATTTCTGTTTGTCATTTTGATATTAAATGGTATTTTATCATATTTAGATTATCTATTAGGAATGAATATTTGTATCTGTAAAACACTCGTAATCTCAAGACAAGTGTGAAGCAAGGAAGCCAAGGCAATATAGCAAAGAACAAGATTGTATTTTATAGCTTAGTAGGTAAACAGATGTACAAACATACAAGAAAAACTAAACACTACCTAACGCTAGACTATGGCAGACCAAAAACATTTTTCTAATTAGACAAAATTAGCTATAAAAACTGTAGAATCTTTAAAAGACGTTCAAAATTAAAGCCAGAATTGATTTCAAGACGCATGCAATCACACATGCAATCACACATGCTTACCTAGGATGTGGTTGAGCTGGTCTAGATAATGCTTCCCAGGGAACAAAGGTCTATTGGACAACATTTCTGCCAAAATGCAGCCTACGGACCAGATGTCGATGGATTTTGTATATCCCTAAAATTAAGAACAATAAAAACATGAAATTGTGAACATTAGTAAACATTTTTTAGAGAAATAAGTTGCTGAAAAACGAAACATTCACTGTACACGTAGCTGAATTACAAACGACTTACTTTGGAGTTCAGCATTATTTCAGGAGCACGGTACCAACGTGTGGCCACGTACTCGGTCAAAAAACCTGTGTGGTCATGGTCTGGGTCTGCTACTCGAGCCAAGCCAAAGTCACAGATCTGAAGGGTGAAAAATACAGTGGCATCAATATTATACATTATTTCAATACAGCAATCAGTAATGTTCTATCTATGTATGACCCTACAGATCACGTACAAATACTGTTTCAACTCATTGCAAAAGATCAAATATGAAAATGATCCAAAGTCCTACCCATTTAAGTTGGGTTATAACAACATCTCTCTACAGCATGCATCAAATCATGAATATTGATTACGTTCATAAAATATTTGCATTTCTAAAGCACCTTTCACCCGAGGTTTCACAATGTACTGCATGGAGCTGTGGAGAGAACGGCACGTCAACAACATCAGAAGCAAATGAGTAAAATAATGATTTTAAGTCAATGAAGGACATGGGAGTAGCAGGCCAACAGCATGCCATTCTTCTAAGCACACAGCAGTGAACAGCATTAACAGTCCGAGCTAGAGGACTTGTTAAGAATACATATACATTACACATGGTTTTAGAAATTCTATAAATTATAGGAATGGATTTACACAACCCCTACATCTCCGTGCAGTGCTTTGTGACCATCGGGTGAAATGCATTTTAATTCGAAGGCTTTCGTGACCAATATTATCAATGAAATCCATTTTTGGGGTCAGGTCATGTAATTATAGATTATAAAAGTGTCGACACTATTTTATAATCTATAATTACGTGACCTGACCCAAAAAATGGATTTCATTGGGTGAAATGCACTTTAGAAATGCAATTATTGTTATTATATTAACCTTTACAATTTTTTTACATTAACTTGTGAACCTGCAATCATAAGTCACTGATCTTAACATCCCATCCAGAACACAATATGGTGATCTGTACTTAAGTGAAAAAATGACTCGCCATGATCCTCAGGTATCGCTTAATTAGCCATCATTCATGGCTTAATTAGGTATTATTCATCCTCAAAGTACAACAGAAACAAATCCACCAATCACCTTCATAACTACTTTTCACTGGTCTTCACCACAATGCAACCATTACTGCTAAACAACAAGATTTAGTTATGGTGACAAATCAATGTGTTGCCACCCCTCACTTTTGAAACAAGCCCCCTTCCCTGGACATTTTAGATATCCATGTATTAAAATTAAGATCTTTCTTGCACGTGATTAGCAAAAAAACACTTAAGGTCATATTTCTGTTATCGGCCAGTGGTACTTGAATGATGTGACTTAACATCCTTTATTTCGAATACATTTGCTACCCAGTGCCTGAATGTTGACGTACTGAAAATTATTTTTTTTTTAAACCAAGGTCTTCCAAGTGTCACTCGTAAATCAGCTTAAGCATAAATGTTAACTCACAAATTAAATCACTCACTGAACTGCTTGTGCAGGTAATTCCTCAGTCCTATAAGCCATAACACTTTGTTGTCCCACATCTTTATAGTATCCATATTCGCCAATTCATTAGCATGCCCGTGTCAATAACAGAAATGTATTAAACAACACCTTACTTTGAGGTCACAGGTGGTATTGAGGAGAAGGTTGGATGGCTTCAGGTCACGGTGCAAAACATTAGCTGAATGGATGTATTTGAGGCCACGCAAGATCTGGTAGAGGAAGTAACAGATGTGGTCATTGCTTAGCTGCTGTCCCTTTAAAAGTTTATAGAGGTCTGTTTCCATCAGATCTTGAACTATGTAGCTGGGCAGTGGATTAAGGAATCATTTAAAACACAATTTCAACTTTGTAATTATTCATACACTTTCTAATAATAATTTTTACTCAAACAATACATTTTTATCCACTAATTTCAGTTGTGGCTAAGACTCAAGCTCAGGTCTCTAGCTCATAGTGCAGTGTGCTAAACCAGTGTACAATCACGCCTCACACCCACCATCGCAGCTGAATGAAAAACGCTTTGTCTTCATAGAAAAGTGGGTCTGTGGATAATCCTAATATTTACAAGACAAATTATATACTACCTTCCAAAGTCAATCTCTGAAAAAAATATCAACTCCGAATAGTAATTTTTTCTCAAGCTTTCGTGAAAATCATTTTACAACTGGCAGTATTAGACAATCTAAATTTAGTTTTTAGTACTTAAAAATACACAAAGTTGTGCCATTCTATTCCTAGACATTTGAACAGCCTTTGATACAGGAGATGATATTCTTTTAAATAGACTCAAAAGCCTCCAATTCTTCAGACATGAGGTTCAGAACTTTCTTCTGGCTAGGACTGCTGCTGCTGCTCACTGCTGTTGTGCTTGGATGATGGCTCGCTGTTGATCGGCACCTGCTCAGGAACACTTCTTCATTCTTTTATTTGATTAATAATATTTTTATCTGTTATTTTATGTCCTTAAATGATTTACAGCTATTGTTTTACTCTAATTGATCTACTCTGATGTTGTTGTTATGCCGTTTTCTCCACAGCTCTGTGCAGCGCTTTGTGACCCTCGGGTGAAAGGCGCTCTAGAAGTGCAAATATTATTTTTCAAATAGTTCCCTCTCAAGTAACCAGGCCGTTTCCATTGAGAACCTGATGTCCAACAAAATCGAAATTACCACGGATGTACTACAAAGTTCAACTCTATTTGGCCTGGGCACCTCACTTGTACACTGAAAAAATATTATTACAGATGACCTGACACTTCCAGTGGCTAGAGATTCCCCGGAAGATGCAAACTGTAAGCTACAACGTCACTTCTATATCCGTCAAAACCAGCCGCTCACTTCAAACTAGTACTTCACGCCAATAAAACTAAAGGTTTTTTTCACCTAAAAACAATATCCAAAGCTCTAGTTCTGTTACACACACTATATGACCATAACAATTGAACAAACTGAGGATTAAACACCTTGGCTTCATGACTGAAAATTGTAATTCAGGACATCACATTGATTATATTGCCATGATTAAAATTAAATGTGGCTTTCTTTACAAACATTACTTCCAACTAAGTTCTCCCTAAACTTAATAAAGGCAACATTGTTCTGTATATATAAATTACTTTGACATCTAACAGAGTATTAATGAAACTCAACCCACTGTCATTCTGCTCTTAGATTTGCTACGGAATGCTGCCTACAAAAGCTACCACTGAATTGTATAGTGCCTAAAAATTTACATCTCTAAACAAATCTCAGAAATCTTCACTGGACCATATTCATACTTAAGGTTCTACTTAAGACAAAATATTTGATAATTCCTTCCCCAGAGATGAATAAATGCAATATTAAGATGCTCAACCTAATGTCCACTCCATGTTCCCTCACTTTGGAACCATATTGCATTGAGTTTGAGGCCACAGTCACTAGCACCGTTGAGCTACCTTAGATCCCAATCTTTGAAAATATTGGTGCTGTGAGTTTGTTTATTTAAACTTTGAGTTCATGTTGCTGCGCTGGTCAGTTCCAATGTTTGATTTATGGCAGGAATACCACATCTAGAGCTTGCAAGCTTAGTGGGCACATTCTGCTGTAATAAAATTTCATGCAATATTCTAAACAATCAAATAACAGAAAATAATACACAAAGAGCAGCAAGTGAGCCTGCATTCATAATATTACACGCATGGTGACATGGCTAAACCGTAACGCATTTACAAAGTTTATGGTTTGAGCTCAAAGACCGTCTTGGTAATATGGCAGGTGTATTAACAAAATGTTTTAGTGACCATTAAAATCGTTGAAACAGTATTTTTTAAAGGCCATTTATGCTGACGCCAATCCAATTTTGAAGAGCCCTTAAGTTACCTAATTGAATCAAGTAAAATTGCAACATCACCTCCTCTCCTACTCTGCAACTACTGCTGACGACACTGGTCTGTGAAACGGACCGCCTATAAAAACTCTGTCCTACGAGAATGTTGAGCACACCAAACTTATTGAATATGTTTGAAAACAGGATATTTAGGCAAACTGCAAACAATGCTGCCTTTCTATGATAAAACTACTTTTGGAAAGTAAGAATAGCAATATTTTATTTGTTCGTGTTAAAATAAGAGCACAATCAGGATTTGGTCAGCGACCGAGAAGGCAACTATAATGAACACAAATGCAGGCGAACAAGAGACCATTTTGGCATGAATAAGGATACACATCTTTCATTTGATCAATAGTAGATGCCCGAAGGATGTCATTGATGCCGATGATATTTTCATGCTTAAATCTCAGCAGAATTTTTATCTCACGCAGAGTACGTTGGCAATAGGTCTGGTGCTCAAAAGGGCTGATCTTCTTTATAGCCACTCGGACCAGCTTTACGTTGTCGAAGGCAGCACTGAAAAAGAAAAGGTAAAACATTTCAGGTATGACAATGAGCTCTCCAGTAAGTATTTATATACATGCAGGGAGGAACAGGTGGTCCGAGAGATAAAATTGTATTATAGATTAATGGTGATTAAAATGTAACATTCACACTTGCTATTTCATTTGTCATGCGACTTGCACACAACATAAGACAATGCTTAACAACTTTGTAAAAGTTACACAAGTGAATCATCTGACCCCAACTCACGTATATAACAAGATGCAACTATTACAGAAACCGAATATGATTGAATTAAAAATAAGGCAAGGTTTTACAGGTGGCCTATCAATGAAAAATGTTAGCCAATACAGATGTTTACACTCATAGGCACAATGTACTCTCTTCACATACAGCATAGTATTTATAGACATAACGAAGATGGTATTTTTTGTTGTTAACTTGAGATAAATTAGATTACCTGTACTATATGCTTGTACAAAATGTAGACATGCATACAACTGGAGATTTTTGGTTTGCAATAGTCTGCCTTATCTGAGGAGTCCAAAAGGGGCATTTTTACATTAAATTGCAAAGACTGCCCATTCACAGTAATTGACAATGCAAAAATAATTCCAAAAGTATCTTATTAATGTTACTATTTCTAAAAGGCTCCTTTAATAGTACACTTTCAACTTGCTTAGCCTATTTTCTGTAGATTGACATCGAAATTCCAACATGAAGATTACGTAATTGGAACTTAAACACAAGCCAATATATTACAATTCGTGATCTTCATTTGGTATAAATTACTTTATAAATTCCTCTAAGGCAAAAGACCTAATGTGCTTTGTTTCACTCAATTATTGGAAAAAATGCAAAGCCACAAGCAAGATTCTCTGCTCGTTATCTTGCTAGCAGCAAACAATGCGGTTACAAAGAAACTTCCGTTTGATGGATAAGGGGGTATACTTAGTATGGTTATAAAACAAAGACGTTACATTCTGACGTTACACACACAGCTTGTGAGACTGATCTGCCGGACGCATAATTGAATACCCTTCTGGTGACGCAAAACACGGAGAGGCAATCTTTTAATAACAGCTAATATAAAAAAAGTACACCAGGAGGCAGGTTTATTGTATAATTACTGGATCATTTCTATTAATCTAAGACAACAAGACGCAAGCTATTGAATGACAACCATTTTAAAAATTATGACATCAATACAGTGTATGGCCCTTTTTACAACTTAACATGCAATGGGACTGATGATAAAACATCGCTGATGGTTGGAGAAGGTAAAACTTTTACCAACATGCAAATAAGGTATAGAATGGAAGGAACACGATGAAATTATCCGTCTCTCTTGGGGCAATGCCTATAGCGTTTCACCGTACACGTATTGCGGTAAAACGAAGTAAACAATTTGCCCCAAGTGTTATATTTTAAATCCAGAAAATTTGAGACAAGCTTGTGTGACAACTACCCAAAAGCAACAAGACACTTAAACAAGGTGTCATGGACAGAAGGTTTCTGGCAAGCTTTCAATCGGCCTACATTTTTTTGTCTGATCATCAATACCCACTTAATCGTGTACAGGGTCGTGGAGGGGGGGGGGCGGAGCCTATCTCGGCAGAGAAGGCACAAGGCGGGGCTATACCCAGTATGTGACGCCAGTACATCGCACGGCACTCTTTTGGGGCAATTTGATCAGCAGGCCAATTGACCGAGGCAGCAATTCCCTGAAACATGTTCTTCCTTGGACAAGTAACATATAAATGCTAAAAATTCCAGTTATTAGCCTGTTATGAACAAGCTCTCCTGGGTATAGTTTCCAATTATCATACTACTACACCTGTTATTCATAAATCCTGATAGTAGCTTCCTATTGTGCATAGTGGAAATGTCATACAAACAAAATTATTATTAATTTAGAGCTCTTGAATAATATGAACCAAACAATGGGTGGCTGATAAAATTAAAAACTCAAAAATAATCTCAAACAGATATCTAACAGACTTAGCATGAAACTAACGTAATTCAAAACAACTCTGGCTTTTAAATTTCACAAATGTATTTATTACATAAAATTTCCAAAATAAAATGTCATCTTGGTGCAGTTAAGCTCTCTATACATGTCAATACTAATAATTGCATTTATAGAGAGCTTTTCACCACAGCACCACAAAGCGCTGCACTATGCTGCAGAGACCAGCATGTCAACAACATTGTGCCAGAAATATGAAAACACCAGCACCTGTGATGCAGCATCAAACCAATTCAACGCAAAACGGTGCAATTCCATCCACCAGTGCCTCCAATCCTGGCCCAACACCACCTGAGATTATTTCACAAGGTAGAATGAATGGTTACATTCCACCCTGGGTATATTGGTAACAATTTTAATTCCACTAACATAAATTTTTTATCAGTTACAAGTCGATTAAGCTGCTTGGGCTGCATAATTTTGCAAAGCTATTTAGGGATATGTACCAATGTAGGTTTTCCCGACTCGATGCACGTTAATTGCTTTTCAGAGCTATTATTTTTGGATAGCCATGTCGAACGCTCCAATCTCTCCCTCCGCAACAATTTCACCTCTCACGTTAGAAGCATTCTTAAGCTGTACTGCAGATATATGGCACTCACAATGCGATTAGCAAGTGGCAATGTACAGATGTAGATCAAGCATTAGAGAGGACGTGAAAAGATGCCTTCAACGTGGGGGGGCAAAACATCGCGAAGGAGAGAGGGGGAGTGCTCGACGGGGTTATCCTGAAAAAAAAAACAGCCTTGGAGAGCAACTGTCACTTTAGGGATATTACTGTTACCTCATTAGGTACAATCATGTACTACTGCACTGAAAACCCAGGAGAAGTGCACCAGTGTTCACTATGTACAAAGGTAACCATGAATTTCAGTCATGGGACATTTTAAAAAATAGCACTGACACTGCGGTTAGCAAAGCGATATGTACAGATGTGGATAACGACGAATCACAACTACATATAGCTTGTCCAAATGAGGATTACTCTGAAAAAATGACAGCCCTAGTATTACACTCAGCTTCTTCATCAACGAGCTACAATGTATCTCTACTGCTGGCTTAATGCCTCCACATGTCAACATCCGTCACGTTCTCCATAGAGCTATTGCACGAGCTGATCTCTGCTCGATTTTTGCAGTGGTCATCCTCACGGGCATGTACCTTTATCTAGGATTTGCATTCCACCATTCGTCTCAAACACCAGCCAGCATCCCATCTTGAGATACGTTTTTTTTGCTCAAAATCACTTTAGCAAATGTTGTTTATAATTTGCATTTTAGATCTCTGGTTTGCCTTTGTTCTGATCCATGTGATACTCTCAATGTAATTCTAAACGTGTACTTTTTACATATTTTTCAGCTTTTGCTGCGGGTTCCTTGTCAGTGTCCATAAGTTTGTTCAATGTCAGAGCAGGGGATAGAGTACACGTCTTGCATGCTATATTTTTATGCACCATCCAAACATTTTAATGATGTAAATATGGCATATGCAAGGCATCGCTCAAAATGAAAATTGTTGCCTTTAGAGAGGGCTGTAGAGGCTTGATACAATGTCAAAGCATAAAGAACTCTCGCACTGCAAGGCATTTGTTTTTACCACGTATCCAACCTCATCAGGTTTATAAAGCTAATCGGTGTTGAACCTGGAATGTAATTGGTGGTGTGACAACCAATTTAAGAGTGGTTGGTGTAAGATGGCAGTGCACCGCTTTGTAGAAGCGATCTTGTTCTGGATCTGGATACTGTACTCCAGATTCCGACTAAGTATCGCCAGCTCACTGACAGAAAACGATCAGGAGACATCTTTTTTTTCCCTCTCAAACGGGTCTTGGGGACACGTTTAATGCAATTCAGAACATGCAATTCCTTGAAACATCGCTTTTCGCACTCGTGAAGCTGTCCTGGATGAACAGTAAATGTATTGTTAATTTCCGTTCATCACTGCGCAGTGTTAATGATCCATTTTCCACGCCCTGCCTCAAAACTCTTGGACGCAAACACGTGTGCTCCGGCATCGCATCGGTGCCGTATTAACAACGCAAACACACAAAAAAATGTATCTCAGGCGCTGCTCTTTCGGGATAGCCGTCGCGACGTGACGCCACCCACGCTGGCGAGGCATCATCATTCGCTTGCCACGTTGGAGACGCGATCTGATGGTGGTGCCCCCAAGTTGCGAGCTGAAAAACACGTCGCGAAGGGACGCTCCGACACGGCTATCCCTTAAGCGCAGCTCGAGACAATTCTCAGCCACACATGGAACCGTAAACAGCCACATCAATGCATGGCTCAGCGTCGCCTGCTCAACACCTGGGGAGGTCGTTAGCGAAAGGCTTAGTTGGGGTCCTTGAAGAAGGGTGTTTTTGCTTGGTTAAGGTCAAGAGCGCCTCTACAGCTATCTGGTGACGTTATTGCGTCGCCACTGCATTTACAACGAATGGGCTCTGACGTAACGCGAGTCCCACAACGCGTTATCTACACGGTGACTTGAAGACATATTTTGTCGCATCATTACAAAGAAAAGCCGGTCGGAGCGTGTCCCATCCCCGTGAACGCATCTCACATTAAAAAAACAAACCACAATCACGCGTTGGTGTAAATGAATTCGTCTCGCTAGGCTAACGACAAGCGCCGTGGCAGCTCGTGAGGAGGCATCTCAATGGAGCGGTGACCGCAGGGCGTTGTCTGCTGCACATCCACGACGAAGGGACGCAAACAACGCCTCCTCTCAATGCAGCCATCGCCCACGGCTGCACACGTTCAAATGCACGGTTAAAAAGCAGCACTTGTGGGGGCTAACGGTCCATAAGAGCCAGCTGGTTATGGGGGGGGCTGTGTGGAGGAGAGGGGGGGGGAGCCGCGCTGGACAAGGCGCCGCCGCCGCTCGCCAAGGCGTC
>JAZEWT010000002.1:18549011-18561685 GCA_036362905.1 Mordacia mordax | reverse complement strand
GCCCGCCCGGCCGCTCGCTCACCAGGCGCCCGGCGGAGCGCGTGCGCCCCGTGGAGTTTCACTCCAGAGCGTTCACGAGTCACCACTACATGCGCTTAAAGAGTACGAGATTTAAAAGCCTGTGGGGCAGGTGGGCCGTGCGCGCTCCTCAGCAACGCATTGAGCGCAGCAGCTGAGAGAAACAACACCAGGGGCTAATGTCACTTATAATTATATTCTGATCAGTGCGGTTAATGATGAAGTTGTCGGTTATATGGGTGGAGTTGGTTCTACTCAGGTGGCCAATTAAATAGCTATGAATCAGCGAACTTTGGCAACATGTTAACATGGATTAAACACGTTTGATATTCAAGTAAGAGTGGTAAACAGAGGTGGTAAGAGTACTCATGAAGATCACTGAACAATGTGAAAGCAACCATACGGTCGGGGCAAGGTTTCCCAGCGTCGACTGCATAGCATTGCTGTTCATTCGATTTTACAAACTGCTAATACGGCTCAAATACCACAGACTTTGTGGACTCTCAAAACCCCAGTTCTGAATATTAACACTAATCATTATCAGTAGTACCCGCTTAATCCTATACAGGGTCGCGGGGGGCCGGAGCCTATCCCCGCAGATACAGGACGCAAGGCGAGGCTGTACCCATGATATGACGTCAGTGCATCGCAGGGCAATGGGGGCAATTTACTCAGCAGGACAATTGACCTAGACAGCAACGGGTCTTTGAACGGTGGCAGGAAACACGATTACTCGACGAAAACCCACGTGGACATGGGGAGAGAACTCGCAAACTCCACACAGAAAGGCACCCGAGCTGGGAACCGAACCTGGGACCTGTCTGCTGTAAGGCAGCAGCGCTACTCGCTGTGCAACGGCGATAATTAATGGAAATAGTGTACAAAATGTTATGTAAAAAAAGCACTACCATACCGCGTTCAAAGTCAAGGTGACATGCTTTCGCCAATGTTATTCACAGTGATATCGAGGGTGAATATAAATTTCCTCATGTATTTGGAAGAAAAACTGAATATAAATCGGGAAACCAATAACTATAAAAAAAAAATTTGACCAGTCATAATATTCCATTGGAATAAACCTTCAGAAAAAAATAAATAACTTTATGAAGAAGGTTGGAAAATTGGACCCAAATAAAAGCAAAAACTTAAATCTACAGTACAAGTTATAAAAATATTCTAAGCGATTTCTCGCAGAGACATAGATGGAATACATGGTAGAATGTATGCATGGCAAGGGTAGTTATTGATCGTAGATCTAGATTACACTGGTGATAGGCAAATGAACGTGCTTTGCAGCACTTAGTAAAATGTGTAGTTTGTATTTAAGCTTGAAGTAGCCGTTAAGTATATAGCTCGTTTTAAATTGTCCAGCAAAGAGGGTCAAGCAATCGATCCATTCAATTTTATGGGGTTGTCATGTAAAAATGTTTGTCGTAAAAGTACGTGACCTAACCCCAAGAAATGGAATTTATTGATAACATCGGTCACAAAAGCCTTCGAATTAAGGGCTAAGCAAGTTACATCTCATGGTACTTTGGGAGGAGACTGCAGTACTTGGCGAAAACCGAGGCGAGCACGAGAATATGGAAACACCACGCAGAAAAGGCACCCAAGCCGAGAATCGAACCCAACTGCTTCTTGCTGCGAGGCCGCAGCGCTACTCCGCTACCGTGTTAACAATTTGATGCGACGTACGTGCTAAAGAAAACTGTTTTAAATCGATGGACATTACCTACTATATGGATCCTGAACGTGAATGCTGATGTTTGAACAAAAGTGCACATGAAAGCATAGATGCATGGCATTAGATAACATGTAGGTAAACGATTTATGTTGATAAAATAGTTTCGTGAAGGCAAGCCAACGGAGCGGCTGCCTCGCCATCACTCGGCCTGCCCGCTGGCTGCCCTATTGTTCTGACGCGCGCACCTAACACCGCGGTGGCAACGCCATTCTCTCTTCACTATGCACGTGGCTGCCACTCCAGCGAGGAGACGGGAGACTTCTGTCTTTCCACGCTCTTTATTAACACTAACCATCAACAACTCACTAACACCCAACACTACAACACTACTTAACACATGACTCTACTCACCCCTGCTCTTCGCGCTAAAGATCCGCCTTGACTACATCAGACGTCACTCTGCTGCCATCTCCCATGCAGAACTCCCTCTTCGCTTCCGCACATCTCCTTATATCTCCCCTTTGATGTCACCGAGCCACGATACATCACCCTTCGTTCATTCAGCCAATCCGATCATTACACATCCGCCTTATGTTTCCCTCGGCGTTTCCCCCCTCCCCCAAGACCACGTGTTGTTTTCGATCTCGGGAGGGGGGTCACTGCCACCACTGTCTCTGTCGCCCTCACATTCCCATTCTCACCTCGCCTGACCCTTTATCACGCCCGGACGACCGTATTTGCACCCACGTCACCGCGACCCCTCCACAGCCTGATCACTGGGCTGTGGAGGGGTCGCGAAGCTTTGCAAATGAACAACACACGTTCTCAAATAGACTAACGGTGGAATGGAAACTAATACAAGGAGATGATTCCGAGGGTTTGTCCGCTACGGTGATGGAACGAAAACATCAGTTCGCGTGAAAGCAAGACCAGAGATTTTTGATGTATCACAAGATTGTGAATATGGCCAACGGCTTGGGGAGGTCTTCATCCAAAGTCTGAGTTAATGTGGCTGTGATTTCGTCCAGTAGTTGATTGTTGATGATAATAATAATAATTACACTTCTAGAGTGTTTTTCACCCGAGGGTCACAAAGCGCTGCACAAAGCTGTGGAGAGATTGGCATATCAAAAACAACAACAACAACATCAGAGCAGTTTCTAAGACAGGGTACTCTAGAACAGCCTGGCTAGCTGAGTTGGCAGAACATGAGAATCCTAATCTCAGGGTCATAGGTTTGAGCCCCAAGGTGGGTGCTTGTTTTGTGTGTGTTATGTTTTAATGAAAATCGTGCTTAGATTGAAGCAATTTACCACGTGGTTTGTACACATTTTAAGTACGTTCTATTTTCAAATTTACTGAAAAGTTGATGGAGACATTCATAATATTTGCATTTAAAGAGTGCATTTCACCCGAGGGTCACAAATCGCTGTACAGAGCTGCGGGACGTCAACAACAACGACATAAGAACGGAAAATCAGCAAGAATAATGTTACATCATGGCAACAACAACATTATATTTTTATGTGTTTTTTTTTACATTTCCGAGCTCTGGAGAAAATGGCATGTCAGCAACATCAGGACAGTTCAACTGAAAGTCAAAGAGTAGTAATAAACTATGGGACACAAAGCAGAGAAAAATTAATTGTTCAACAAACAGGAAAGGAGCAGGCACATGTCGGCAGTAAGCGATCATCCCAGTACGACAACATTGTGAGATGGAAATACGCTATCTTCGTCACCTTGTTGATGTGTATCTAGAAGCTAAGTGAGGAATCAAGAGTCACACCTCGACTCCTGGACTGCCTTAGCAACTTCAATGGTCTGGTCGTCAAGCCTCAATTGGATAGGTTCAGCCTTGAACAATTGGTGCGGGGTTCCGACAAGCAAAACTTCTGTTTTGTCGCCGTTTAGTTTTAGGAAGTTTGACTTGAGCCAGGTCTTCACAGTGGACAGTGAAGACGACATGCACAGACCAGATGCATTGATGGATGGCTTTGCGTGGCTATAGATTTGGATGTCATCGGTATAGCAATGGCAGCTGAGATTGAGGCTGCGCAGGATATGGCACAAGTGGTTGCATGTAGATGCTGAAAAGGAATGGGCCGAGGACTGAACCCCGAGAAACTCGAGAAAAAACAGGATGGATCTCTGAGTTACGTCCTCCGAGGCTGACAAACTGCTTCGGGTGGGACAGGTAGGAGCTCAGCCAATGCAAGGTCACAGCCAGAGACTTCTATACCCTCCAGTCGTTCAAGTAAGATCGGAGGTCAATGGTATCAAAGGCAGCGCTCAGGTCCAGGAGGACAAGAATACTTGGCAAGCCTTCATCAACATCGACGAGTCGGTCATCAACTACTTTGACCAGAGCAGTTTTAGTACGATGGCCTAATCTGAATCCAGACTGAAAGGGATCAAGGAGACCATTGTAGAGTACGTGTTTCTGGAGTTGCGCTGTAACTGCACATTCAAGGACCTAATAGAGGAATGGTAGATTTGGGATTGGGCGATAATTATCAGGGATGTTGGAATCGGGGCCATGGTCGCATCTGTGAGTGGCAATGTCACATGTTGAGTGAAGCCAAGTGAGTGAAGAGTGGCCATGAGATCTCTTATAAAAGGGCTCTTTGGGGAATCAAAATAGATGTTGAAATCGCCAAGAATCAGGATCCTTTCAGAACTGGAGCGCATCTTAGAAAGCAGCTCAGACAGTTCATTGACAAAGATGTAGAGGCACCAGGTGGGTGGTAGAGCAGCACCAACTTCATAGGTTGAGCCGACCTCCAATCCAGAGACATTTGCTCGAATGAATTGAAGACTGGTGACGGAATTGGTCGGATGTCAGTAGTAACATGGTGGAAAACTACAAGGCCGCCACCACAGCCATGGGAACGAGCCTTCTTATGGAGTGCAAAGTCCCACGGTAGAGCCTGAGTCATCTCATCTCATTGTCAGAAACTGCTTAATCCTGTGCAGGGTCGTGGTGAGCCGGAGCCTATCCCGGCAGACACAGGGCGCAAGGTAGGGGTACCCATGATGGGACGCCAGTCCATCACCGGGTATTGATGTCCATTTAGTCTGCAAGCCAATTAACCTATGCAGAAGCATGTTATTTGGACTGTGGGAGGAAACCGGAGTGCCTGGCAAAAACTCATGCGGACATGGGGAGAACATGCAAACTCCACATAGAAAGGCACCCGTGCCGAGATTCGAACCCGGGGCTTCTTGCTGTGAGGCGACAGCGCTAACCACTGGGCCACCGTGCCGCCCAGAGCCTGATTCAACGTGAGAAAATCATCTTGATGGTGTCAGGTCTCTGTTAGGCAGAGCATGTCGAGAGTGTTGTCCGAGATCAGCTCAGCGATGAGTGGGGTTTTTTCAGTGTTCAAAGAGCGCACATTGAGCAGGGCAAACTGGGTTTCAGTTGCAGGCAATGTATGTGACTGGAAGAGGAGTGCTGTCCAACGGTATTTTTCACAAGCAATGTCAAGCTGCAAAAGGTCTGACTTGTTTCCTCGGCAGCTGATACGTAGGGCTTAATAGAGGGATAGGGGTATGGAAATAAATTGTATGCAGATTAATGGGCTTTTTGTTGCCATCGCCCCGATGGATGTAACGAGGGTGTCGAAGTATCATCAGCCCATGGCAAATGGCCAGAAGATTCGGGGTACAGGGAACTGATGTAGTCATCAATCTCTTTAGAACTGCGCAAGTGTAGGTGATCTTATTGATTAGGAGCCGGAGCCCACCGTGGGGGACATGGGGCCACACCCAGGATACGATGCCAACACATCACGGAGCACCTCCCTAAGTGTAATTTACCTAACAGGCCAATCAATCTCAAGAGCGGCACATCCCTTAATGGCGGGAGGAATGGATCATAGTCACAGTGTTTGAGATAGAAGTCACAGTCTTGGAGATAGGAGTCATAGTGTTAGAGATAGGAGTCACAGTGTCAGAGATGGGAGTTACAGTGTCAGAGATGGGAGTCACAGTGCCAGAGATAGGAGTCACAGTTTTAGAGATAGGAGTCACAGTATTAGAGATGAGAGGCATTTTAATGAAATATTGGAGTGGCTAGGAATCGAACTTAGCTTGCTGAGTTTATATGGAAATGTACTTACTACGACTGAGTCACGTGAAAGGTAAATGTAATTAGATAATTATTCTAAATGTTTGCAAATTTTATATTTTTCAATTTAGTCACAAGTGATTTCAGTTTGGCTACAGACACTGCAGGTTGTACTGACCACAGGATGAACGTTTTGGCAATATCTGGGAAATTGCTGCCACTATTTTCATATTTCTGATCAGAACCACCTACCAACTTATACTCAAGATAAACGTCATGCTACTTATTCCACGTGTTCAAAAATAAAACAAGGCGAGCAGAAAAAGGGATTGCATGCTAATTTGCACGTTAACTTGTGCAGAGTAAACTGGAATAAAATAGGTTTTCTCTACCGTATCCAATAATAATAAATAATTGTACTTCCAGAGCACTTTTCACCCGAAGGTCACGAAGCACTGCACACGTTATTGACATGACATGAGAACATGTCACATCAACAATAACGGGTTCTCATCTCATCCCATTGTCTGAAACCGCTTAGTCCTATACAGGGCGCAAGGCAAGGATATACCGACGATGGGACGCCAGTCCATCGCCGGGCACTGCGGGGCAATTTAGCCTGCGAGCCAATCAACCTATGTAGCAGCATGCTTTTTGGACTGTGGGAGGAAACCGGAGTGCCCGGCGAAAACCCACGCGGACACGGGGAGAGCATGCACACTCCACACAGAAAGGCACCCGAGCCGAGAGATTCGAACCCGGGACCTTCTTGCTGTGGGGCGACAGCGCTAACCACTGAGCCACCGCGCCGCCCACAATAACGGGTTTTTAAAACCAATTGGACCAAGTAGGCCTTGAGGTGCAAGACCCACATGGGTTTAGTTTCCACGGACCACAAGGTGGCACTCGCGATCCACTGATTTAGAATGGTGGGTCTAAACTACTAAAACCATGTAAGAGTCTTGTAAACTGCATTCACAAGCTTGGACATTTTTACGAAAAGACTAGACTTCGCTTAACCAAGCTGTGAACAATGATGTGTAAAGATGAAACATTCATAATCCACGTTTGTCTAACAGTACTGTATTTACAGATTATATTTTGCTTTGTACAATAATTGATTTGCATAGAAATGGACAATAGGTTAACGTGATTAACCATGTTCCTGCAGATGTAAAAAAAACACACACATCATGATCCTACCATAATGTTAAAGATAATTACGGGAGACCCTTTATCCTGACCCTATTATCCATGACGGTATTTCGCCAATTATCTGCCGTCGTCTACAGATTGGCTTCCAATTACCCGCACATTTTCATGATTAAGTGGCAAATTCCACATATTGTTCGCGCGATTAAGTAGAGCAAATTGCCTTAGATAATAGAAACTGATAAGTCTTTTATATTGCTTGCAGACAAGAGGCTCTTAAATTTCACACTTGAGTTGTCACGAGTTTAGCATAAGATTATACACACCACTAGAGGGCAGTATTATGTTGACCTATTAAGAGTTGGAGGGGGTAGCCACGTGTACACAGTACAGGCGTATTTGAAAACGACTAAAGTACATGATGCTTATTGACACTGTTCTCATATATTTTCTATTTGTTTGGCGTTCATGTTTTTGATCAATTTCCAATAACAGCTAATACGCCCCGAGTAAAACACACTTTTATGTAGGCACATTGTTTTTTTTAATTGTAAAAATAAATATTCCAAAATGGCTTAATCTCCGCGATTACCTGTGCTGAATTCAATAATGGCGCTCGTTGTAAACATTTTCACGTTTTTGCTGGTGTTTATCCTCATTTGTTTATGGAGTTCTACGTGACTACCTTGAGCTAAACTTCACAGCTTTTATGGTTATCATATCATTTATATTTCAAATGGTTAAGGCTATATCAACAAAATGAGATGGCTAACCATTATTTTGCATAGGAATTCAAATCGCGAGCACATGCATATTTAAGTCAAGATTAAACGTCTCAATAGTTTTAATGTATAAAAACACAAAACTTCCATACATGTGAAAGCTGTAAATAAAAATCGGTAACTGACTACTCATGCCATAATAATCAGCCACATCAGAGATGCACTTTTATGCATTTTGATCCCAAATTGTAAGGTGAAAGTGCATTTGGTTTTTTTGTGATAGTAGTACACATCTCACTGCAAGTGAGTGAAACATACCACTTGTTTTTGTTTACAATCATTTATTTTGAAAATATCCAATTCATGTCACAAGTACATTTTTCATGAGTTTTGACATTTATACTTAAAGCACCTGCGCAATTTTTAAACTTGAAATGATGTAAACAATACTTCAAAAAAAATATAACATGCTGGAATCATTTTCTAAATCCTCCAAAAATGTCCTATAAACCACCTGTTGCAATCTTACAATCACCGTACTTTAACTATACAGACCGCGTATAATAAGCCGTTTTCCAAAAAACTGTGAATGCCTGTAATTCACGAATTATTGGTGGTTCATGAATCCGACTATAATTCATGTTAGATTGGAACTGCTTCTACGAATGTAAACTATGGAAGTCGACAGGGAAGCGCGATGGAAATATTTATTTAAACATTGTCTGCATGAGCAGACTAGTTGCGCTGACGTTATTTGTTTAGCAGAAATTAATACATATTTTTTGGCAATCAAGCCATTTGGCAGATTGCGCCATTTGGCTCTTAAAAAAAAACTCAACTGTGTAATCCATGAATAGCAAATAAATGCATCTGCTAGCCACGTTACGGAGCTTCACCTGTAATACATAAGGTGAGTGGTATCGCATCGCTCATTTCCTACAACAATAGGTGAGAGTTTCCTCTATACCAACGAGGATTGAGTTTTTTTTTATATTACACATAGTTGCTTAGTGGTGAGAGAAAATGTGTGAACCCTTTAGAATTTTCCATTTCTGCAGAACTTTTGACCTAAAATGTGATTAGCGCTTCATTATCAATATCCGCTTAATCCTACAGAGGGCGCAAGGTGGGGAATACCCAGGATATGGCGCCAGTACATCGCAGGGTACATTTTTTGGGGCAATTTACTCAGCAGGCCAATTAACCTTAGCAGGAGCGTGTCTGTCATTGGACGGTGGGAGGAAACTGGAGTACCCGGTAAAAAGCCACGTGGGCACGGGGAGAACACGCAAATGCCACACAGAAAGGCACCCGAGCCGGAAATCGAACCCGCGACCTTCTTGCTGAGGCGACAGTGCTATCCACTGCCCCACTGTGCCACCCTCAGCTCTTTATGTACATCTTAATAACGAGAAACTGCTTCAGCAAATAGTTCACCAAAAACATGTTTCATTTATTGAGCAAAATAATCCAAAATTCTATTTGTTGTTAAAATGTGAAGCTCAATTAAGGGCATAATTAGAATGAGGTGGAATGATGCATGATGATTCTTTAGAAAAGCTGCTCTCTGGACAGCCGCGTCGATCGCTCCCTCTCAATCGCGACGTTTCTCCCCACACGTTAGAGGCATCTTCAGGCGTTGTGTGTATGTCGTGTGTGACTCCTATTTCTATGTATGTATGCTTATATGTATGTTTATATGAAGAGGAGTCACACACGACACACACATACAGTGCCTGAGGATGCCTCTAACATGTGACGAGAAACGTCGCGATGGAGAGGGAGCGTTTGACGCAGCTGTCCCAAGAGAGCAGATTTTCGAAGAAATAATCAGAATAAGGTGTTTCAATTAATGGGATGACAATCAGGAGTGGGCGGCGCGGTGGCGCAGTGGTTAGCGCTGACGCCTCACAGCAAGAAGGTCCCGGGTTCGAGTCTCTCGGCTCCGGTGCCTTTCTGTGTGGAGTTTGCATGCTCTCCCCGTGTCCGCGTGGGTTTTCGCCGGGTACTCCGGTTTCCTCCCACAGTCCAAAAGCATGCTCCTGGATAGGTTGATTGGCTCGCAGACTAAAATTCTCCCGCAATGCCCGGCGATGGACCGGCGTCCCGTCGTCGGGTGTATTCCTGCCTTACGCCCTATGTTTCCGGGATAGGCTCCGGCTTCACCGTGACCCTATATAGGATTAAGCGGTTTCAGATAATGAGATGAGAGACAATCAGGAGTGTGATTGGGTGGCCCTGCACTAAATGAAAAACGAACTTTGGTCATCGGGCGGCACGGTGGCTCAGTGGGTAGCGCTGTCGCCTCACAGCAACAAGGTCCCGGGTTCGAATCTCGGCTCGGGTGCCTTTCTGTGTGGAGTTTGCATGCTCTCCCCGTGTCTGCGTGGGTTTTCGCTGGGCACTCCAGTTTCCTCGCACAGTCCAAAAAACATGCTACTGTATAGGTTAATTGGCTTGCAGACTAAATTGCCCGCAGCGCCCGGTGATGGACTGGCATCCTATCGTGGGTGTATCCCTGCCTTGCGCCGTGTCTGCCGAGAAAAGCTCCGGCTCACCGCGACCCTGTACAGGACCAAGTGGTTTCTGACAATGAGATGAGAGATGAGATGAGATGTTCATCAGTCTGGAAAGGGTTACAAAACCATTTCTAAAGATTTTGGGCTCTACCAATGCACTCTCATGCAGAGTGCATGTATGGAAATAATTCAACACCATTTACTCTTTCCATGAGCAGCTGTCCAATGAAAGTCACTCCAAAAGCAAGGAGTAAATAATCCAGGTCACACATAACGCTGTGATAAATTCTAAGGATCTGCAGACCTCTGGCACTGGATAATATCAGTGTTCGTGAGTCGACCATCAGAGAAGCACTGAACAAGAACGGTATGCAAACTGGAAAAGCAAGGTGGGAAAGCATTGCTGTCCAGGAAGAACATTAACACCTGTCAAGTTTGCCAAAGACTACCTGGATAATCGAGCAGGCTATTTCAAGAATGTCCTGTGGATAAATGATAAAGTGCAAGTTTTTGGCTTAAATTACATATTTTATGTATAGCGAAAACCAGACACTAAATTTTAACATTAACTCATCGCAACCGTGAAGCATGGTGGTGGGAGTATCATGGTTTGGGGCTGATTTGCTGCCTTAGAATCAGATGGATGGCTTGCCATCATTTATAGAACCATGAATTCTGGATTGTATGAGCAAATTCTACAGGACAATGTCACAGCATTCATCCGTGTGCTGAAGTTTAACAGAAAGTGGGTCATGCAGCGAGTCAACGATCCTAAGCACCCACGTATAAATCTACAACTGAACGGCTGAAGAAGAAAAAAAAAATTGCATTATGGAGTGGCCAAGTCAAAGTCCAAACGTTAACAAAATTGAAATGTTGTGGCAGAACCTGAAGTGAGCAGTTCATACAAGAAAGCCCACGAATATCTGTAAGGAGGCATGAGCCAAAAATCCAAAATGTGCAGGGACTGATCAACAATAATGGAAAGGTTTGGCTGAAATTACTGTTGCTCAAGCAGATGCCATCAGTTACTGAATGTAAAGGTTCAAAAACCATTTCTGACAAAGAATTTGAATGTTGGACCATTTTTCTCAATAAATAAAATGAAAGAGTGGATGTTGTGTGGCATGCTCTTTGTTTAATTAGGTTCTGTAACGATGTAGGTTTTCACGGCTCGATGCATGATTGCTTCAAAAAGCTGCTCTCTCGGGACAGCCGCGTCGATGGCCCTCTCTCCTCTCCTCTGCGCCTGAGGATGCTTCTACCGTGTGAGGCGAAACGTCGCGAGGAGAGGAAGCGAACGACACGGCTGTCCTGAGAGAGCAGCTTTTCGAAGCAATCATTAGGTTCTTTTTATTTTTAAGATTGAGATTAAGATCTGATCACATTTCAGATGTTTGTGCAGAAATACAGTAAATTCTAACGTGTTCACAATTTGCTTCTCAGCACTGTAGTTATGAAAAGTCTGTTTAAGATATTTGATTAGATGTCTAGTAGGCTCGAGCAAACTGAAAATATGCAATTAGTGTAATTCACTACGAATTGTATTCTACTTACATCTGAGTAACACTGAGCAATGTTATGGCCTCAACAATTACACATATTAAGCATCGGTGAGAAAAGACGGCAATGAAAACTCCATTCATGGAGCACTTGCATGCAGCTTTTCCAAGCAGTTTTGCCAATAATGTACGAGACGGTTGTCTTTGTTTGCACAGAACTCCGAAAAGTCGCGAAGTAGCTTCTCGAGGAAGCGCTCATCCCCAGTTGCTCCTGACCGCCAGCTTTTCGTCAACATGCCATTGGCTGCCCAACAGAAGCCAAGCTTTTCTTCAGGCACAGACGCAGGCGTGGTCGAGGAGAAAGAATTTCTTCGTCGCCGCTGCTGACCCGAGGGATGCTTGCGCTTCACGTATGGAAGCTGAACAAATGCCACGCCTGCACAGATGCAGCAGTCATATTGCGACGTACATTCGTGAAATGAGAGGTCAACATTTAAACTAGAGCTACACATACAACGACATGCAATTATTGCATGACACTTTTAACTGTTTCTCAAAGATACATTGTGCAGTAGAGCTGATTGCATCACAATTTACGTACTGCAGTGTCATGTACAGATGCTTTCAAGCGAGTGGCTTCCAGAAAGCTCGTTATCGAATTGAAAGAAGTTGTGGAGATATGCTCTTTTAAAGTTCCTTTTATAAAGGGATGACTCAAAAATAAATGTGGCCAACAGTACGAGGGTCCTAACTGCAGTCGACTTTTGTACTCATGGGCTTTGTCATCGGATTCTCTGTACAGTAATGAATATCAATTATCAAAGACAAAACACTTATTACATTCTATTGCATTTCATAGCTATGTTTCAGTTTCAATTTGTTGTCAGCAAAAAGCTTTTAAAAGTAAAATGTCATGGGATACTGGTAGTTTAGAAAAGCTAATTTTTGCTAGAAGCATTTTGCCTACTCATCTCATTATCTGAAACCGCTTAATCCTATATAGGG
>JAZEWT010000002.1:18524837-18548953 GCA_036362905.1 Mordacia mordax | reverse complement strand
AGAGACTCGAACCCGGGACCTTCTTGCTGTGAGGCGTCAGCGCTAACCACTGCGCCACCGCGCCGCCCACTTGTTATGGGAATTATATCCGATTAAAAATTGTTGCAGTACACATTTTTTATTTATTTTCAGAAAAAAAATGGACTGGGGAATCTCTAATAGGGAGTGTTATGTGAATGAAACCTAATGTTTTATACTCTACCTGTGACATGTATAAATTGTGACCGGCTCTCTGCTGGGAAGTTAAATGCTGCAGCTGAATATTTGTCTTGAATGAAACCAAATCTGCAACCAGAGCATAAGTAATAGCAAAACGCATTGCACATCATTTGCTTGTGAGTTTTTACACTGTAAATTACCATTCATTATTGTGATAGTGATTTTATAATTGACTCAATGTTCAGTTCCATGCTGGCCATCCATCTTGGAACACGTGGGAAAATGCACAATATTACCCCATTACACGTGATTTGCTGATCAAATGCAGTATACCTGTTTATACTGCTGAGAGGACTGAGGTGGGGAGAACCTAAGAACATTTTTAAAAAATTTCACTGTCGTGTCAGAAGATGAAATTCAATGGGCGATGTCTGCATTTCAAAGTGTGCAAACCATTATTCACCGGTGGCATCCCCCAGTGTGTGTTTGCTTACCTAGTCAAAATATCTTCTTGAAAGAGCTGCATTCTGTCCATGTACGTATCTTGGTCGAATGCTGTGGTAAGGTACGAGAAACCAAGTTTATGAAAAGATGGAAAAGCAAACAAAAAATAGGAATAAAATTTATATTTTATGTTACCATTAGCTATTCTCAAGCCACATCCATTTAAAGGCTGCTTTTGTTTACCCTTCCCCCACCATTTTGGCTGAAGTAGTTATAATCCTTAATACCCAAGTGGTATCGTTACTCAATTCAATAATGTAAAATTGAAGGTTGGCTGTAGGTCATACATTTAATCAAGGGTGCTTTAAAAAAAAAGTCCACTTTCAGATAGATGCATCAAATAATTTTTGACTTTCAGTGCCAAGTACTTTTTGGTTTCCCTCGTCATTATTCTAAGACAAAATCTCCACAGAATTCTTCAGTCTATAAGATATGCCAGTGACATGCTTCCAAATCAAGTATAATTGGATTATTTAAAGTACCATTTTCTATTGCACTCAAAAGAGTAATACAGAAATTAAAAAGCTACAGCCTTACAACATTCTCTACAAAACATACAGTACCAAACATGATAATCACACACAAAAGGAATGTGTTTTAGAATTTATGGTAGTAAACTAAAAATTGTTCAAAATATATAAAACCCTCTATACAATGCCAATATGAACTCTGAAACCAATACATTCTCAAGGAAATTTCAATTCGTAGGAATTTATAACAGTAATAGGAATGGATAATTACCGAAATTGGATCTTCAGAGGTAATGAAGTTTGATTAAGACAATCACAATAGCTTGTACAGTATTTATACATATCCATGAATTAAAAAAACGAACATTAATTTACAAAAACGGTGCATATATTGAAACTTCAAAGTGATTGTTATGATTCTCGTGTGTAAATCACTCTAGAAGTACAACTATTATAATATCTCAACTGATAGCTGAAAAAAAATCTGAGAAACATGTAGCGAATGGTTACTAACCACTGAAGAGATGATCGCTCCCTTCGGTGACCAGGCAACCCACAGAAAGAGGCACAAACAGGAAGGCACGTAGGGGGTCTCCATAAAGGTAACTCGGGAGCGCAAAGGGTCCATCGAGTGCTGGGACCAGGTGAAACCCACAGGACGTTGCCTTCCGGCACCAACTTTGAACCTATTGGCAAAACATCGGGTTAAATTAATTGAAATGCACTGCGCATGCCGATAGATATTTTTGTTGATTGTGACTGTGTAAGAATAGCAGCAATGTGAAGTCATTACCATGTCAAAAAGCACAGCCGCTGTGGCCACCATCCACTGAAGTTTCAGCTCAAAGGCACCAGTACATGAATACTGTCCATGGTAATAGCAGCTGCACCACTCCAAACGGTCGCTGCGATTATTGACATCAACCTCCAGTGTTACCGTCTTCTGTTCAGGGACAGTGCATGCTGTGCAACACAATGAAACACCAAACACGCGTTTTAATAATACACAGGTCACATATCTAGCAGATCCTGAAAACTGTAGACAAGATACCAGTAATAATTGCTATTTTCTACACGTGTACAGCCATTCTGTCATCCCACTGCTGGATAAGGGCCTCCCCCATACCGTGCAGGTCATGAGGTTTGTTTAACCATTCTCACCATGCCGGTCAATTTGGATTGGTGAAGGCCCAAAAAATTGATTCAGAAGCACATACGTTTAATACAATAATTGATTTTGCTTCACTGCCATATCTTCCTGCAAACATGCCATTACATATATATCATGTTATATACAAGATTACTACAAAATAACGGGCTTATTAACTGAAGATGTCTTGGACAAATAGTCCTGTTTGTACTGATGTAGGTTTTCACGGCTCGATGAATGATTGCTTCTAAAAGTTGCTCTTTCGGGATAGCCACGTTGATCGCCTCTCCCCTTCACATTTCGCCTCCCACGTTCGAGACAGGCGTTTTGTGCCTTCAACGAAAGAGCGGCTTTTATAAGTAATCATCAAGTCATATTTAGAAACTACTGTTTTTACAGGTTGACTGAATCAGAAACCGCATACCTTATTATTGCAGTATGTTAATATAAACGTTTAAAAACATGTACTTACAGGATAATTTAACTTGTACAATGTAGTTTATATCACACTCCGAGACTACTTCATACACAATTAATCCTGAACCATAATCTCTGTATAACAAAGCTAGTAAGAGTAGAATTGACGTAAAATAGTTTGGAAATGCATGACTGCACATGTGCATGCCATGGAGACCACACACACACATGCACACTATGGTGGATAATTATGCATGAATACAATGTGTCATGTGAATTTAAAGTCTTAAATTACAGTGGCAGTGTTATCAAACCCTTTCTCATTACTTCATAATTTATTGTATGTGTATATTAGTACAAGTAACATTTCAAAGATGAGAATAGTAAAGGCGATCGATTCTCAATTATGTATGTTTATTTTTCTATCAATAGATTTTTTTTGTTAAGCACAATACAATAATGACATTAAAATGTAGATGGGGTAGTGGTGAATTACGCTGGGCATTATGCTATGAATCTACGCATGCCTGCCTAACAGTGATGCGTGACATTTGATATACGAACCGGCCAGTCTTGGGATGCCCCTTCACCAAAGTGACGAGTATGATGAATTATGGTCAAACAGCTCTTATAAGTGAAACGGTGTGGCCTTCATTCACCAGTAGAGTGCTAAAAGGATTGTAAATTTTGTTCACTTCAGAAAACTAGACTTAACAGGTGAACCGCATGAAGATTGTCATCTTGTTAAGCTATCCATGGCTATCAGACCTGGAGACGGACTATTTTGCTATACAAAGCCACACAAGGAGAATATTAATGTGTGCGGTTATATAAACTTGTAGCAATATACCGAGCAATGCAGCAGCCTGGCTGCGTCCACCAAAGCTACGGCTCAAGGAGCTGTGGCGACTGGCGTAGGATGTAGGGCGGCTGGGCAACCAGGGCAGCAGGAACGTAGGGATGTTTGAGTGAATTGACTCCTCCATTGGGAAGGCCACTTCAAACCAACTCTTCTGAAATAGGGCCAGGTCATAGGCAGCGTTGGCTGTGCTTCTGCTCGAGTATGACAAAACTGGGAGAAAAGGGTGGACAAAGTATAGCGACAAAACTGTAAAAAAAAATACAGGCACAGAGAAGCTGAGAAAGTGAGATTAAATATTACAAGGTCGTTTAATTTTCGATTTGACAGTGACATTATGAGATGCTTACAGTTAACTGAAAGGTGCAAGCACTGGGGATTTAGTTCTGTTTGAGACCCTCCAGGTACTGGTTATATTACTCAAAGTGTGTTATGACAACAAGAATCGGACAAGAACAAGTGTGAGGACAGGCAACCCCCATTTGCTGTTACACATGGCTCAACATGACACACAAGAAGGAACAATTATCACAGCTTGGTGGTGGGTTAATATTTTTCATAAGCACATAATTAGTTAACTCTAACAAATCAATGACTGATGCATTATCATGTTACCACGGTGTGCTAAAATGAGAACATTACATTACACACTGTGGAACTACTGACTCCTAGTGGACCGAATAAGCAATTGTCTCTGCAATTTGACATACTGTACAATTGCCATAATCATTGATAGTACTTCGAGAGAGATTTTCACCCGAGGGTCACAAAGCGCTGCACAGAACTATGGAGAGAACGGTATGTCAGCAACGAAAAAAAGTATTAAAAGGAATAAGAAGCATGTTACCCTTATCTGTCTCGGTGTCAGTCACCACTCTGTAGAAATAGAAACCATAAATAAAAGCTCGCAACGTGTCCCCAGAGGCATGCGAGATGAGTTGATCATCCAACATTTTCTGCAAGAAACAAGTGGCCACATTTTAATATATAAAACTGGCAGCTAGCATTTAAAAATAGAATCAAATCAGTGAATGATTCTCTATTATTGAACAATAGTACACCTCTAAAATAACATATGGTGTGGGGGATTGGATGCTAAGTTATTTCTAGTACAATCGTCATAAATTGGGAGCATGTTTCGAGTAAATAATCAATTCTCGTGTTTTTCTAACCTCGTAATGTCTTCATGTAATGCATGATTGTGCAATAAGCATAAAAGAATACGATATTTTCAGCACCGTTTTTTTTCTCAGCGAAGGCTTCTAGTTTGCCATGTTGATCTCAGGGGTCGATTGATAACGCTTCACAACATAAGTCAGTATGAGAAGGACCCGAGAGCACTGGTTCAGATATTGGTCACCACGAACGTTAGCCACAGTTGGGAATCAAAGTCAAAATGTTTATGGCACAAGGATTTAAAGTCCTCAACCACCTCCAATTTGTATACAATTTGCACTTATGATAATTAGCTCTCATATACAAATTAATGCACTGCTAGATTTTGCTTTTCGGGCATTCATCTAGTCATTATTTGTAAACACTGCGTTTAGGATGACTGGCCATTAGCAGCATAATAATGTAATGAGAATTAACGAGAAAAAAGAGCAAAAACAGCACAGCTGGCAAACAAAGACTCAAAGACAATTATGCAAATGTTCAGTAATTCGCTGCCATTTAAATCAATCTATATTCAGTCCTGCACACCCATTTTTTCTTTGGTTACTTATGATAATAAGTGCATCATAAAAGGAAATTACAAAACAATTCAGGAGCAACTCTGAAACCATTTTAGACTGCATTTGTCATGGCACAGAAGTATACTGAATATGGTTTACCGTGATTGTCAAGACAGTACACATGTTATAATTGGGATGTATATGCTAGAGTTTTGCACAATTACAATTTTAAGGGCAATGCCTTTATTTTTTCAGTAACACTGCAGTGAGTGCGAAGTGACTGGACAAATAACTACATGGCCTACAATCTAATTATTTCCTAAAATCGTGAATACAGTATTACTTTTCTTTTAAACATCCTGAACATCTACAATTTTACATACGAACTGCACACCTTACACAAGTGATTAGATAAATGTATTATGATTGCAGTGACTGGCTTTATTTCATGTTTTAAAATGCATCAGCTATTTTTTAAGGTTACAAAGGTCCTTAATTGTACACATTCTTGGATAGACAGAACTGAATTAAAAGCAGAGCAAACATAAGGCTGCAATAAAATGACTGTTGAACAGCTGAAATTGGAGGCACCGCGAGTGACAAATATTTTATTTCCCAATACCTGCAGTATGTCCACCGCACACTGTCTGTTGATCATTCCCTCCACTGTGTTCATCACCCAGTGCACAGCTTCAGCACTGATGAAGCAATTCGATGGCAAACCCTTTTGTTCTGAAAGGAACTGCACTCCCGTACTGGACAAAAAAGTAAGTAAACATTACTTTCCTTGACACAGACAAATAAGTAGTCAGTGTATGGCGTCTTCCAAATGTTTTTCAAGACACCTAATTATCGCTACACTATATTATTTCAAACATCGCATTGCTATTTCTTCCCCATGGCAATTTCAAGTTTTAAAAATAATAGACACTATGCTGGAAAACGTCAGTGTCCGTTAAGACACATTACGTCTATGTATACTGCACATCACACTAGTAGTGTCTACTACGCGTATTGTTTCTGTAGTGCACACTACACATTAATGTCTGTCTAATACACATAGTGTATGTGTACCCCAGGGACTGTACGTGCAGTGGGAGGTAGGTCCAGGAAAGGTTGCGGCAGGAGAGGGTGTTTCAGAGACCTGCAAAGATCTCTTCTCACCAGAAAAAGGCTATAGGATCCACTGTACGATACCGGGTACTTCGCTAGTAGCACATACATTTCATGACAAAGGGCCATTGCCCGAAACGTCACCTATAATATACTCTTTATTTAGGCCGCATAGTATTATTGACAAATGAGTTGAGTTTTTTGATAATTGTGCTTGTGCACCTATGCCAACACAGCATCACCACAGCATAATTATAAATTTTCATATATCTGTATGCTTATTGTTTAATGTGCTTATTGCAAAATTCCTTATTTTCACGATTAAAAAAAACTGGGCAGTCGTATCAATTTGCAGACATAACATACAAGTATCCCGATTCCCTTTATGTTGAGATAAAATCGACTCACTTAGAATGTTTCATGGCCTCCAGAATATTGAGTAGATAAGCATGGCCACTGCTGGCATCTGGCTGCGCTGCTGCTTGAACCAAACTGCTTTGAAAAACAACACACGTACACATTAGCAGCACATCCCAGCCAGCCTGAGCAACAACACAACAAACATTAAATCCTATTTCATCAAGTTGCCTCACAGGGACATATGAATCTACATAGCTGCATAAGTGGTTTAACATGTATAATAGTTAACCATAGCTGAATGTCGTGAATTGTTCAAGTGAATGGGGAAGTCAACATAGTATGTGAACTGCTTTAATGGGGGAGCACTGTTTTAGGTTGAAGTCCAATGGTTATCTACTTGCATCAATTGGTACCTGTTGTCTCCTGTAGAATTCTGCTCTCCATGAACGTTCGAAGCAATCACACTGCCATCAGCATAGGTCACCGTCACTGCCGCCACATCTGCCGTAATCGACTGCTGCAGAAAACGTTTAAATGTGCTTAGGATATGATGCAAATGTATCACCTACGTATTGATGTAGGTTTTCATGGCTCGACATGTGTGAATTTCTCTCCATCGAGGTTCTTCCGGGATAGCCGTGTCGCATGTTCTTTCGCTCCATCGTCAAGTTTCGCCTACCACGTTGGAGGCATCATCGGATATATATCAAATGGTCTAGTTGGAGCATGCTGTCTTATTTATCTGCAGGGGGTGTGTTCTGTGTTCTTTCAATGTGGAAAGCTGCTATTGTTTCACTTGCACAATCGAAAGAAGAGTTATGGAGAGTAATTCTCACGTATTAGTTATGTTCAAAAACTGCGTAAACACTACCTCATACATACAGTATTGTACACCTGTTCCTCAACTATAGAACATATTGAAAATATTCAACAGAACATCGTGTGATACATTTATCTACAGTAATAAATATACTTCCCTCGTGCCATTGTCGAATTATGCTTTATACAACAATGTGCTTTAACACTGCAATACAATATTGAACAAAAAAAATTACTATAAGGCTGCATAAGAATTGTTCTTTGGAGCTTCTCTTTTTGGATGGCTGTGTCGAGCGTTCCATCTCTATCCTTTGTGACATTTTGCCTCGCACATTGGAGGCAGATGCAAAACGTCACAAAAGAGAGAGGAGGCACACTCGACACGGCTAAGCCAAACGGGTTTCTTTTCGGAGGAATTCTCATGGATCGAGCGGTGAAAACCTACATCAATACAAAAAGCTGCAGTTACAATCATCATCCAGTTAGCGGCAGTGTGGTATTGCTGTGCTGAATGATTATGCAGGTGTAAAGATCTTAACACCTGCATAATTGCCAGATACGGTAAAACCTGTTGTAATCTTATGAATTATATGACTTTGGAATCAAACGAACCAATAGAGATCACATTTCACAGCAGTAATAAAACATGCACACGCATCAGCCGGCAAGTTTATAAGTGTAAACGTGCTGTTCATCAATGTCAGAATCAATTACGTAAGGAGAAATGCATTACTAGAACAATTTGTAACCTAGAAGTAAGAAATATATAAATATTTTTATATAACAGGATAATGCGAAACGTTTAAGGACCTTGAACCGAGACAAAGTAGTTGAGAGCAAATCCGTATTGTCACATTAACTTCAGTCAGCATAGCAGCAAATATTTATAAAAGGAAGAGACATGGGTACGTTCAAAAGACAAGAGGGGTCATGCAGCCTTTAGTGATGCATGTGATGTCATAATATTTGACAGATTATACAATCTCTGACACAATGATCACGTACCTCAATACATGGACAAGACTTGAAAATATGCATCGACAAAAGTGTTCTGTAGCTACAGTTATTTAATAAGTCCATTTGCCTCATTTCATACCTCATCAATAACCAATTACGATTTTAAATGCTCTTATATTTATAGCATCATAATAAGCTACTCTTCCCTTGCTTTGGACAGCAAAGAACGTACACCTTCATTACTGGTGCATGTCATCTCTTCTTTGTAACGCATTAACTGACCTGTGTGTGGTAAGAGGAGGAGGAGGAAGAAGAGCGAGGACTTCGCACTACCTCAGCAAAGAAACTTCCCTCCTGAGTGTCAGCCAGTGCACGGGCAGAGAAATATAATATTGCAAGCTACCACGAGAATAGTGCTTTGGAAATAGGAAAAAAACATAAGTCATATAATCAAAAAGCCACTGCATGTGAATTAATGTTCAAACATGCAGTGATAAGCAAAGGAAAATAGACACAAGAACAAATCACACAAGATTTAAAGCACAATAATGGGAAATGAAGAAGTGAAACAAATCTAAAGCAAAATACATGCATTTCACCCACTCCAATAAAATAATCGTGTTCAGAATACTTCTGCCAGGAAGCTAAGTAAGCAAATAATGAAAAGTAAACCGCCCAAGCATACGATAAATGATGACGTAAGCACGTCCACCAAGTTGGTCTCTGAATATAAATGAGCATCTGCAAATGCTTTACTTGAAGGGGGTATGTTCTCTGGTGTTTGACTATATGGTGTGCCAAAAATCACTTCAGCTCAGAGCTGAGCGATTTTAATGCTTTCGACCCGTGAATTGTGATTCTATCAATCTATGGAATTCATTATGGAATCAGCGGATAGATGGAATCATGGTGAGGTTATGGGGGAGGGGACAGGTTGTGTAAATACAGTATTCCAGCAAGAAGTAAACACTGTTGGGCAGGGCAGGCCTAATAGAATTGAGAGTGAAACATAGCCTATACCTAAATTATACTCATTAATTATGAGCAGTAATGGCTGGCTGGCATCAAAACTGATTCCAGCCATACAGAATTGGCCATAATCATAATTAATATGTACGGATGACACCAAAATCGTATTTTCAACGGTAATTCTAATACTGGCTGACTGGAACTGACAGCAATACTAGCTGGCCAATAGAGACCAGAATTGTCATTGAATAGTATAACAATAAAACACAAAATTTATGACCTATTAAGGGCGTTCCTTAGCTGGTTTACATGAGCAGCAGATTATAAGGTGCAAAATTAAACCTATTTATTCCCGATTACTGTGGAATCTAGGCAAGATGCAAGTAAGTGTTGGCCTGGATGACCATCAAATGGAAACCTTCCTGGGCACAATCCAACCTGCATCTATGCATGGTTGGGATGTATAGCTCTTTCACGGGCGATTTCCTGTGAGAATCTCTTTCAAATGCGTGGAGATTTTGACCTGCAAATAACCTAAAAAATGTGATTGCTACAGAAATAATCGAGAATAGAATTGCAGGAATTGGATATAATTTCTGCAGGAAACACCTATGTGTACTGCACCTGGCTTGTTATTGGGTGGCTCCCGCACTGGGACACAGCACTCCATTCAACATCAGCATTTCCTACATATGTAGCTTTTTTCTGCATTTGTTTTTCCAGTCGGCATAACATGAGAAATATAGTACATCTTCAAAGAGAACATTGTACTTTCAGAAGAAAATGTATTCTAAATACTGTTTATGAATGTGAAGTGGGATTTCAAAATGTGACACGTTTAAAATAAAAATGTGCCTTGCTGAAATGGAAATATGAAGCCCTTATATATTTCCCAGGTACCTTCCTGGGGCTATCCAGGTAAGTCGGGGTCATACTGGGAACCCCAGGCTGTGGCTCTGCTGTGGGTTTAATCGTATTCACTAAGTGTCGCTCCTCATCGCTCCTGCATAACAAACAGAAACACAATGAAATAAGCTGAGACTCTTTAAATAAAAACCTTAAATAATACATCACACTAAAGGGTATACAAATAGTTGATTTAATAAAAGCGTTACGTAATTTATTGGAATGGTAACTTAATAGTTTCCATTACGTGCATTGAAAACTGGAAGCATGTGCTAGTTACCGAAGCATTAAGTTCAATAATTTAAATGCAACATAACTCTTGATTCCCATGACTCTTTTAAATGTTTCTACAAAGCCCGCAGCTCCCTCAAGTGTGTTGACCTTTGGTTGGCCTCCATCTCCAGAAGCGCGGCAAGGGCAGATGTGCCTTTTCTGACTGGGTTGCCAGGATCCTGGCCCGTCATAGACGCCCCACTTGGCCCACAGGAGGCACCAGACGCTAGAGGCTTCAGCGCAGGAATCTTCACCATACCATCCGGTTGTCTCTGTGGTCACAAAGCAGTTATAAAATCAGCACTCACTGCTGTTGGAAGCATTCATTTTTAATTACTAGTGGTAAAAACCAATGAAAGTAAATTAAAACAATGAGAGGCATGCCAAAATACAAATGAATGTTTTACAGCAATTGTAAAGAGCACCAGTGGAAATGCCATCATTTAAATGTTTTAACATACACATTAAATAACTGCAATGGGAATAACAAATTTGTCAGTTCCAAAAACAATAACATACATTAACTTGATAAACCTTATACTACAGAAAGCATCACTATTACCTCCATCACCATCATCGATTGAACAACCAAGCTGCAATAGCCTGCCAATACTTGAGTGCAAGCATCATTTGTCAGGTAAAAAAGTAGTAGGCAGGCTTTAATGAACGTGGAATATTGTATATCACATTATATTAGTGATGAGTCATTGATCCTATCTTTCACTTTTATCTTGCTTGCAAACAAAAACAGTTTTCTCTTCAGTGGAACATTTCGTAATATCAAAGTAGTAAGCATGCTTTTTATGATAAAGACGATGGTGATATTGCATACATATACATGGTTACTCTTCACTATTGCAATAGATGAAACATTTTACTAATTAGTTTGCTGAAATATGCAGATATTTCTTCCTGAAAAATATGTACCCTGCAAAAATACTTTAAAAAAGGGATTGTTTAAACGGTTAGGTTGTCATGCCTTTTAAAAATCAATTCCAATTTTAAGAGCTGTTAAATAATGGATTAGTCGTTAAAATATCAATTCTGTCCGACTGGCAAAAGGTGTGGGGAATTTGTATGTGTATCTTGACTTGTTTTGCAGTTATCTTGCACAAAACAAAATGTGCAGAGCCAGCTGCCTCTTCACCCAACCGTGTAGGTAAAAAGCCCAATGAAGCAAGCTCCTCCGCTGGATGCTTACTAAAAATATTGTTGAAATAAACATATTAACTTTCTTATTACTCTCAACACCATTATGTTAATATGTTGCAATATATGGTGTGTTTTGATAAACTGGACCTTAAAATAACTTAAAATTAGTGAGAATCTTGGTGTGAAATCGATAACTTCGTAGAGCAATTAATAAACACATGTATGGAAAATCACAGCATTTAAACCTTGCAACTAATTCTCCAAATACTGAAAACTGAATATATTGAGAGAAAAATAAAGTGCGGTTAAATGTTTTTAATTATCCAATTAAACACACTTATGTGGGATGAAAATGTGAATGTTTGATGGAGGAGTGCAAGTACACACATGTAGAGGCATACCTTGTCTAATTCTTGGGATGTGTTGCTAAACAGAGAACTCTAGGAAAAAGAGCTACAGCAGGCTATTTTAACATGGCTACTAATGCTATGTAAGAATTATAAACACGAGGTCATAACCATAGTAGAGATAAAACAGCAATGACAAGCGCATGGCTCGGATAGGGAGTGCTTGTTCTTATGGACATTTTCTTCTGGAACAAAAAGTGTTAGCCAAAATAAAGCACTATCAAAACAGTGTTCTATAGAAGCAGCGTTATAAAAGGCATCACTATAAGATGTATGTCTGTACTTGAGTAACTGTAAAATGTTGTGATTGTTCAGGCTGTGAAGGCACGACACAGTGCACGGTGCTGAAGAGTTACACGTATGATGCGGTCAGAGCGGTGGCGTCTTCGCATGCGATTGAGGCTCTCCATGAAGCGGATGAAGTTATCTATGAGCTGCAGCTCCTCGTCCTCGCTTCGCTGCCACTCGTAGCTGTTGCATGGCTCCTCTCCCTCGCAGATCCTTTTTGTTAGTGGCGTGGCCGCTGGGAGAAGCAAGAATCGTGTCCGCCAGAACTTGAGTGATTCTATGAGACTGGGTGTAGAATGAAAAGAAACCCTTTGATTCAAACACTGGCACTGAGCTCAAGAGCAAAATAAAATTCTGAAAAGATGGGCAAGAGCAGCGTAATTTTTAGCAACGTTTGTAAGTTAATGGACATCACGTGTGAATTCGCAAGCACAGGACGCATGTGCAGTAAGTTATTACTCTTGCACTGATGTAGCTTTTCGCAGCTCGATGCATGATAATTGCTTCCAAACGCTGCTCTTTCAGGATCGCCGTTTCGAGTTTTGGCAAATCATCAGTTATTATTTTTATTACCTGAAATCCTCGGATCCTGCAGAGCAAATGTATTGATCAAGGTAATTCCACTTGTACTCTTCCAGACGTTCATGGCAGAATTCTACCCAGCAGGAAAGAAATTCGCCATCCGAGTGTGGGGCGCACAGGCTGTACGAGTATGGGAACTGGGCTGACTCGTATGGGTGTCTGCACACACAAAGACACGCAAAGCATGGATTCAAGTTGAGATGACGGTCGTTAGCTGTGCAGTCTTAAGTATTTGAAATCATACAAAAAAGAGTTTCAATGGTAAAATATATTCAGTGAAAAATCTAAGTAACATGGGATGGTGGTACAGGTAATATGTATTTTCTGTTCGTGCAAAAGAGTCCAAATAGATCTTGCACTGACTTGGGTAAGTATCGTGTTACGCTTATATTCTTGTCCTTCAATGAGACCTTGTGCAGGTTGCGACCCATGCTGAGCCATTGGTGGGTCTCCTCTTCCACCAGTGCCCTGGCGAAAATCCCTTGAAATCCATAAAAAATACATTGAACAAAGCATTAATAAGCTACTGCTGATGCAAAGGAATCTGCTGCACAATCTCTCTCTGATCCGCAGTGAATATGAACATGCCTGGTAGTGCAATGAAGTGCGTGCCAAACTATAAGTGTAAAGTAAATCTAAAGGTGACATTTTCTCCAACAAAACAATAAATGTAAATATAAACAAAGGCAAGAGGGGTTTCTAAACGTGAAAAACAATGGCCGATCAATAGCCTAACCGAAGTAAATTCTGCAGACCCACATATCACCTTTCAAAATATATTTATATTATTGAAATTAAAGTATTCGATTTTGCAGATTGCAACTCAATGAATGTGCACTATTTATTTTACTTCAAATTCAATATCAATCTAAATACAAAAGAGTTGTTAATAAATGAAGTAATCCTGTGAATGTCTACTCTCGACATCAATAACCACTTAGGTGAGCTGTGACCTTTATTGGCTGATAGCCATTCCTGCTTATTTCACTCTCCCCATATTGCAAACTTGACTTTCCTGTGTAGACTCAACATTCACATATTTTCTCAGACATCTCACTCTAAATCACATCAGTTAAGTGCTGAAGAAACTCCTTTTATAAATAAGCTATTGTTATACCTTTTTTCCCAAAATCAGATTGTGCCCATGTAAAAAAGAGAAAAGGTTTTACCATTTCTGGCAATTATATGTGTTAAGATCTTAAAACACCACATAGCTTTCACGACGTGTCCAGTTTGCAAAAGGTCACACATACTTGTGGCAAAATATGCAAAACACAAAGCTTAGATAATATATCCATTGTTCTTGAAATTGATTGGCCCACACCAGATATGGCTTTCTTTACTGCCTAATTCTGAGTGTTAGCCAAGTGATTGTTATTCCTCTTCAACTGTAGCTTTAACACTAATTATTTTTGTTGTGACTACTCCCAGATTACAAGCATGTATTTGATACTAATTCCATCTTTTATTTATAATGCAAGTGCAATTAGCATAATTATATTTACTAACCAGATGGTGAATGAGTTACACACTTTACAAATGAATTCTAAATAAGGCAAAAACCTAGCTTAATCACACTCCCTGGGGGAAAGGGGGAACGAAAAACCGAAGAGTGTCTCAGGTTAGGGCTAACCATCTGTCCCAGTGCACGTGCTGATAATTTAACTGACCCTATAGGCTAATAGACTAACATGTTCTGCCAAAGCAGATTTTGATGATGGACAGCCTTTTCCAGAGGGTTTTTAATAAAAGATAAGAGACTGCCATACACCCATGGGCACATCAAATCGAATCTCAAAGCCATCAAAATTTTCACAAACATTTAGTTTTATTTAAGAAATACATATCCTTGGCTACGGTGGCACAGTGGCATATCAGGCAGCATTGCCACCTAACAGTAGGAAGATACCGGGTTAGATTCCCAACTCCAGTGTATTTCTGTGTGGAGCATATTCTCTCCATATCTGCGGGGGTTTGTGCCGGGTACTTTGGTGTCCTCCCACTGCCCCACGACATGTTGCCGAGGTTAACTGGCCTGCTGACTAAATTGTCTCCGGTGTCCTGTGATGGCCTGGCATCCTATCCAAGGTATAGCACTGTCTTGCACCGTGTCCGCTGGGAGGCTCCGGCCCCCGCGCAACTCTGTACAGCATTAAGTGGGTACTGATGATATCCTTGTCTGCACATAAAAGCAAAACTGTAAATAAATACAACCTAATTTAGTGCATTATATAGTATAATTGTTGCATTATGCTTGTTCTTGTCGTTGACAAAGATATTTTAATGTTTGAATGTATTCATCATCATTGACAGAGCTTTCTAGCACGCTGCTCCCAGACTCTGGAATGCCCTGCCATTGGAGATTCATTCAGCCTGGGCATCTTCAAATCTCATCTCAAGACTCACTTGTTCCGTAAGGCTTTCAAGTCCTCTGGCTAGGACTGTTGATGCGACTCACGATCATCGTGCTGGGATGATGGCTCACTGCTGACCTGCGCCTGCTCAGGCACACGTATTCCTTCCCTTCGTTTGTTGAACAATTATTTTTATCGCTTTTTAATGCCCTCTAAATTACAGCCATTATTTGACGTTCAATTGAACTGCTCTGATGTTGTTAATGACATGCCTTTCTCTCCACAGCTCAGATTTGTGATCTTTAAAACGTTAGTTGTTGATTTGTCGTTTATATGTCTTTGTTGTTGCTGACATGCCGTTCTCTCCATAACTCTGTGCAGCGCTTTGCAACCCTCAGGTGAAAAGCGCTCCAGAAGCGCAATTATTATTATTAGCCATGGACTCCATTGCTGGCTGATGACTATCATTCCATAGCCATTCCCTCGTATGGCAATACAATTTATTCCAATTCTGCATACAAACTTATATTTTTGCTCCATCTCTACAGTGGAAGTGGTCATCCTTCTCAGGAATGTTCTCTCCATTGGCTGCTATTCCAACATCCACCTCATCTATCGGTTAGCATCCCTTCCAGCGATATATCCCACCCAAGTCCACTTACTTTACTCAACAGTCAATGTGATGTCTCTACCATATACCTGCTCGCTATTCTCTGTTTCTCATTGTCTGTGTATTCCCATGCATACATGTGTTCTTTGTTTTCTCTGTACTTTTCAGCTTTCATTGCAATTTCTTTGCCGCCTGTTTATAGACAGTATCAAGAATTTAATATGCACTAATTGAAAACGTTCTTCAGGAAAACCACTTTTCATTATCAAATTCAGATTTTAAATGCATCTTTATTCATCTCTATTTCTTTGCCGCCTGTTTATAGACAGTATCAAGAATTTAATATGCACTAAATGAAAATGTTCTTCAGGAAAACCACTTTTCATTATCAAATTCAGATTTAAAATGCATTTTTGTTCATCTCTATTTCATCATTTGGTTCCAGTCCACTTCCAATAATTGCTTGAGGTATACATGCACTGATGCTTTTCACAAAACTCTATCCAATAATTATATTCCTCTTCATCAACACCATTCAATGTGACTTTTATTTTACTCATTTATCTTGAGCTCAACTTTGCAGGTTTCTATATTCTTAAAGCTATCCCAAAAATTTATTTTCATTGGTTGCTATAAATAAGTTGTCGATGAGTATGAATGGTTAATACTTTATTCATGTATGCTTTGTTTGGAACACATCTTCCCTACATATCTTTGGTCACAGGCTCTCATTACTTGAATCTTAATCTGATTCGTATTGACACTTTCTTCAGACAATCTCATCTTTATTCATAGCTTGATCGCTTTAATTTTTGTAAGTCTGAATGACTGCATCAGTTGCCAGTGAATAATTTTTTCATAGCCTGTAATCGCCATGAATAATACCTCAAGTTGATTTGTATTTGCTATGCTTGGGTAATTTTATTAAATAAAAATGTTATTTTCTAAGAGAAAGAAAAAACTTCCCTTACATGTTATTACATTTTTAGAGATGTGTACAAAACTATCACTACGACACATGCACTTGAATGTGACCCATGCTGGTCCAGAATATTAATGCTTCTCAACCACCTCTCCAGATCTGCCCTTTGTAGGTGCGTGTTTTCTCCCACCTTTGGTGAAACGTGGACTGCTGCTCAATGGCAAACTTGGGGTGGACACACTGGCCTTGCTTGTGCGGGGCTGAACAATCAGCTGGTAGCCCTGCATTAACCTCTGAGAGATAAACTCCTCGTACACTTGCTGCGTTGTCAGCTTTTTTCCGCTTTCCTCATCGCTTCTACAACAGTCACATAAGACAAAATACACTTTATGCCAATAGTAGTCCTGAGATTTGTAGAATAACACATCACCTTTGATGGCAGTTGGCTGTGTTTTTAGCAAATTAGGTAACAGTGCATCTATCTTACAAGGGCAACATAGTAGAGGGGAAGAGCTTGATATATAGTTAAACAGATAAGTTTAAGAGCACGTATTATTCTAAAATGTTTCACATTATTACATTTCAACAACTTGGCTACCGAAAGGGAATTTAAAATATAAAAATATATTGAGAAAATTCCTCTAAGACATGATCGCGGAGTAAAGTTTTTGCTGTCTTCCAGGAGTGTCTGAGCTCAAATCTGATTTATAATACAATTTGATCAGCTGCATATGTCGAGTAATTACAATAAATGTATCTATATAAGCACAATAATATATGAATTGATTCCAACTCTAACACTGTTAATAACGATTCAAATATTTCACCCGTCAAACCCACTATACCACACATTTCCATTTTAAGCAATTAAGTCAATAATGGTCACTCACATGAGACACATCAATGACAATCACTCACAAGAAGACACACTGTGTGAGTGCTGGTAATTACCTGTCTGCATCAAATGTATCCGGAAGCAAATCATAGCATCCCTCAGAGTAATCGTTCTGCAAAGACTGCTTGTCCGGAAAGTAGTCCGTGGTGAGAGGGAGACAGGCAGGGGTGGTAAGAGACTTCCAATCCACCCCAACTGTGCAACAAAAACTGGGCACTACAGGAGGAGACGGGCTGTCAGCTTGGCGTGAGAAAACGCCCCCCGAGCACACAATCGCAAATCAAATGACCACACACACGGGACAAACAGCCCACAAAGACGAATTCACAGTATGCGATAAGAGAAGAGACAGGGACACAAAAGAGAAAGATTGATTAAAAAAGCATGGAAATCGGTTTAATTAGCACAAATTCATGCAAGTAAAGTGCAATGCTGACAAGAAGTGCGATTAACACGTGCTTTTTGTTTAATATCAAATTTAAGCAAATGATTGGTTAAAATAATCATAGAAAGTTATATATTGCAAGTGATGATATACATTTCTCACATCATTCAATCATTTACAATTGCCGGATTACAAAACTATGCAGTCTGAACTGCACACATCACATAAATGATAAAATACAATTTCTTATATAAAAAGGAATGCATTTAAGGTGCCTAGATATGCATGTAAATGGTTGCACAATATTCTGAACATATTTAACAATCTACAATTTTTTTAAGACTTAACATATTTGAAATGTAAAACCAAATGCACACTTCTGTCCCATCAGTTCATGCAACATGAACGAACTGCTTTTCCACTGAATAAATCATAAATTAAATAGTTGCCGCTATCCTCACCAACAGAAAATGTACACCGTATATATGGTGTATAACATGAAAAACACGAGCGTACAAATTTTAAGTTGTAGTGAGCTATGGTATTAATTCGTAAATAATAAAAAAAAACAACTATAAACAGTGAGAACGCTAATTAAACAACCCTATCAGCAATTCCCATTAAAAGTAAAATTCTAAAAGCTTCTTTGACACATTAGGAGAGATGTGCATTAATTAATGTCAGAGAATATATAACACATTACACATTTTACATCTATTTTATGCAAAAGCTAAGCTCCAAAAGTTGAGGTTTTGTCAACTCTTTAAAAACAGATGTGGCTTGTATGCTAAAAAAAATGTAGAACGGTTTGATATGCATATTGGAAAGTCAGCTTACACACTGACAATAATTAATAAACCAGCATGTTGGTTTTCATTACTCACTTGGCTCTGGTAGGGGGGGTAGATTCTTATCGACTGAACCAGCTGCCTTTTTCACGACAGCATTGCCAGAAAAGCCTGCATCACATGAAACCAATTAACTTTGAAAAAAAAGAGGCAGTTCTCAACGTTATAATCTCATTACTGCCTAGGTAATACTCTTGTAAAGACACAGCAAGATTGCAAATTGCCCACATTTAAAGAGCCGTGGAGGAGGCATGTACTAAAACATAACTGCACACTTCAGTAGTGTGGTATTAGGCTCAGTGTTAAGTTAAGGTATGGTAATCAGTAAATTAAGCTTTTGGCTATGGTAGACTGAGGCGAGAGGGTGGTAACATCTGCGTCTTATGGAACGAAGCTCCTGCCCAAGGTGGTGTGATTTTCGCCTCGGGCGCCTTTCTCTGTGGAGTTTGTGTGTTCTCCCCCTACTCTGAGTGGATTTTCTTCGGGTTCTCCGGTTTCCTCCCAGAACAAAACAAAAAATTCTTTTAATTTTCCGATACCATCATAATATAGAAGCATGCAGTGTCTGGCGGGTTAGCGCCGGCTGTCAGCACGGCTGCCTCCCCCCATCTGTTTTCTGCAGCACTTTTAGGTCTTTGGGTGATAATTGCTATATAAATGTAATAAATTCCCATTATTAAATGATCACCCATTACACGATAATACAGGGTATAGTATACCTCTACAAGGACTGATATTACGTTTTTTTTACAGAAGGCAGAGAAACTACCCACATTACCAGTGAGAAAATGAGTGCATGCGAGGATATATAAATTGATGTCATGCATTTCTCATAGAATTACGGTACGATTATAATTTGTGCACAAGTATAATTTATTACTCTGCAATGTTTATAAGCTGGAAAGTATTTTCCAATTAACTGCTGAGAGCAAAATACAACAGTAGTTTTGTTTAAAGCCTAGCTGCTAGGTTAACTGTACTAACAATATCAATATGCATCCCTGGGGCCCTTTATAAAATTAACATTCAACCTCCAGCTATTAATAAGTCTACAATAAATTTAAACAATGCTGAGGGCAATGGCATTAAACAAAAGGCGAGTATAAAATTATAATTGTTACCATGCTTGGGTGGGTATGGGGAAAACTCTTCAAGGCTGCATAGGTTTGTGCCGCTGATAGATGGTGGAAATGGTATGTCCTCCGATATAATCCGTGAATTTTTGCACTTCCTTTTAAAAAACAAAGATGCCCATTAACCATTTCACAGACTGCTGGGGCAAGTGTTATTTGCAAGTATCTATTATGGCCAGGAGGCTTTCAAGGGGGGCGAGTGGTCAACACCATACTCTATCACCTTTTATCTCTCCCGGTGGTGATGTATACACAATACAGCAGGTACTCATTAAAGGCGGAGGAGAGGCCCAGGCCAGTTTCAGATATAATTGTCACTGATGTTGACTATGCGTGAAAATTGAACGCTGATCACCAGGTTCATAACCATTGCTCCATACACACACTGGTACCAGCAATTCCCTGTACAGAAGTGTAGCACGTAAAAATAATCCCCAAGTATAAAATAACATAACCTTGTAGGAATAATTTATTGTCAAATAATTTATTGTGTGACACTTGCAAAACCTTTATAAACACAGATCTTAAATATCAATGCCAGAAACTGCATGATGTGCTCCCTCATTTTTACTTGCTTGAGGATGAAAGTGGCCTTATAAACCCATTTCATATAAACACATTTTAAAACCCTTCCAAAGACTCAATGCTCCAGGGTAAAACATTTCTCACATATTTAAAATTCCTGCGCACACTGATATAAACATCTCTAGATGTTAACAAGGCCACCGAGAAAGCCAACCTTTTAGGTTTTTCCCATTAAAAATACCCTATTTTTGTTTCAAAAGTCTCAGACACTGCTAATGCCAAATAATCCTAGATATGGGAATGCCATACATTAAAAAGCACAAGCACTAAACGTGAATTAAATATGGGCATTCGTGTGTGATGTTACCGTCTCATATGACAACTTAGGTGTGAGTATGCATGTTCTTATAATGGAGCTGTGGGGAAAAGTCGCGTTATCATCTGGCAGTGATGTTCTCAGGCTGCCACTCCTATCGCTTCTATAATACAAATAGAGAGTACTCATTGAGCAAGCTACATTACTTCTTTATGCAATGTGCCAAAACTACCTTTTGAGCCTTAAATAGATGACTGTACCAAATTAGAAAATAAAAAAGCTACAAATAGTTGTAATGATGTAGGTTTTCACGGCTCGATGCATGATGATTGCTTCGAAAAGCTGCTCTCTCGGGACAGCCGCGTCGATGGCTCTCTCTCCTCTCCTCGCGACGTTTCGCCTCACACGTTGGAGGCATCCTCAGGCGAAGTGTTCGTGTGCGGCTTCTATTGTCTCCTTATATGTGTGGGCGTGATGCGTGTGTTCTTTGTTGTGTGAGTCCGCTTCTAGGTCACTTTGACACTAATTTCCATATCCTATTCCCACCCCCGGAGCTGTGATTTACCCCTCCCTGCTTTGTCTGTGGCTAGTCCCCTAATTTCCATCTCATGAAAAGATGCCCCTCCTGTAACAAAAAGTGCAGTTAGTTCAGACTTTACTGAGATACAGATGTACACATCAAGCACAGCCCTTTAATAAAGCAACTGCAAGACAAGGGCCTCCCCATGCCCTACGAGTCATGGGGACTCTTTGACCATACTTCAGCACGCTGGTCGGTGCGGGTTGGTAACGGAGGTACATACATTTTTCTGCAACCAAACATAGCAACATTTCTTGTAGGATAAACTAAAAGATAAAAGCATTGCTCGTTGAATTCAAAGAAAGCATTGTTATTGGTGGAAGTCTTTACTGGCAAGAGATAACATTTTAAAGACGTTTTGATGAACTATATGAGATTACATTTATAGCATAAAACTTGTTTTGCATTACCCACCGATCAGGTGTACCATCATTGTCAGAAAACTCTTCCGAATCCACAAGTTGGAGGGCCAGCTCTTCAGGGTTGGGCCGTGTCTGATGGTGGATCTGAAAAGCTTCTCCTGTAGGACCTGAATTCAACCGACAAGACAGAGAATTTGTTTTTCACATGAAAATGGGCTTTTTAGATTTTTTGATTTAAAACGTTCATTTTCGTCATTTTCCCAATTGTATCCTCAAAGTTCTACCGGGGTCGTGTAATGAGACAATTGTAAAAATTACCAACGGGGAAGGTGTGCATCCATCGGCGACGATTCGAGGTAAGCTTCATGGGCATACGCGATGGCGCAAAGGGGTTGATGAGTGCACGCTGCGGGGGGCAGCTGCCATGCTTGGTGCGCAGAAGCGACTCAGCACTGCCCACTTGGAAGCGTCCTGGAGCGCTCGAGTCCCCCTCGTCACGGTAGTTGTTCCTCTCTGCCAAGTCTGACACCATGCGATATGTGAGCGCGGTGACAAACAGTCAAAAGGGGTAGTCCTGCAATTTCTTGTTCACATCATTTCCAGCACAATAGTCTCCACAACGAGGGAGATCTGTAGTCTAAAGGATGCCGAAAGGGGTTATTTGCCCAACTACTTTTCCATGCCGTCTAGACATCCTGAAAGTGGCAGAATCATTCCTTTACCCTCCCATACATGACCTGCAGATCAACTCATGGTGGTGATCCAATTTATACTGCTGGCTGGATAGAGGCAGGGTGGACTGCTTGGAGATTCAAACCGACGATCTTTTGCTGTATAACCAGGGTGCTAACCATGACACCATGGCAGGATGCCCTGTGATACTCACACAACAACATATAAAGATTCACTGACATAACTGTGCTTATGGGGCCTCATGAGAAGTTACAACTCGATGTTTCAGCAACATTCTTTTTTGCACATAATTTTCAGATACATGTCTGTTATAACAAAATTTTAATGATTAATACTGCAAACATATATGGCATAAGACTGCATATATATGAAAAGAAAAGCTATTCATATTAAAAATACACAACTAAATTAGTACATTATAATGTGTTAATCGGGCAACGAGGCTTAATTTTTACATGTCATTTAACAATTTAACATCAATAAAAAGACATAATGCTTGAAATGTCTTCACAATTTTATAAAACAAAATAAAATCAAAACGTCATCTATTAGGAATCTCAGAATCAATGCCTGCACATTGCAACTATTTTTATAAATGTGCCTACAAAATACTGCAACATCATTTGGGCATGAACAAAAAAACATCACAATCAGCAGTGCCTGATGAGGCGAGTTTATATTATTCATAGCTTAATATGAATATCCCATGATATGTTGGTGTGTGGATGAACCTCGTGTCGTGGTGTAGCCAAGCGAGCTGCTGATTTCACACTGGCGTTGACAAGCACGTGGTATGAGGCACGCGCTTGTAGTTCTGCCTAACATGCTGTCATCCGAAGCCTGGCTGTTGGCCTCCTCCGAGCACTGACTTCTCCCCGATAGGACAGGGCTCGGCGGCACTTCGCTGAAGCTCGTGCTGACTCGAGTACGCACATCGTGCGATGGTCTGTAATGACCAAAAAGCAAAACATAAAAGCACCGCACGAGGACCATCAGTGAACCACACTGCGATTCGTTGGATTTATGCATGATAAAGCCCTTTCGTGCTAGATCATGTAAAAAAAAAAGTGATGTTGGTGTTACATTAGAATGGAAAAACAATATTTGCATTCCTAAAGCGCCTTTCACCGGACAGTCACAAAGCACTGCACACAGCTATGGAGAGAATGGCATATGACATCACAATAGATCATTTAAGTAAAATAATGACTATAAATCAATTAAGGACATCAAATAAACAAAAAATGTTAAACAAATTAAGAAGTATTCCTGTACAGGCATGAATGATATGGTTAATACACTAAATATATGTACATTGTATCAAAAACGATCAATGGATCAAAGAGTTTTGCATAAAAATCATCCACACCTGTATGAGAGTGGAATACAAGAAGAGATTTAGAAAAAACACTCAAACACTACAATAAAAAAA
>JAZEWT010000002.1:18502374-18522408 GCA_036362905.1 Mordacia mordax | reverse complement strand
TGCATTCATTGCATAATATGCCAAATATCCCAAAACATATCCACTCTTTATTCGGGGTTTTGAAACATATATAACAGGGTCCTAGAGTATAGAGAGAGTACTCTTTGGTATAACATGTACAGCATGCGGTGGAAGCTATCTGTACTAATAATATAATTTGCTACACATATGCTTAGCAATATTAAATTTACAAAAAATATTCAACGTGTATAAGTACTGAACCTGTGGTTGATCCAGTGAGGAACATTGTAGTCATCTCCAATACTGCTGTCTTTACTGCTTCTGTTGTGCAGCTAAAACGAGTCATATAGAATGGACAGCACGTGTTTCATACTAACCAGATAACTCCAGAGTTAGCTATACAGCCACAAAGTATTAGAAATAATGTAGGTATTTCATAAAGTGAAAACCAAAACTAAGGTATAAAATTACTATCTGGCAAAATGTTATATAAGTTGCACTTTAGCCAAAATGAATACTCCGATTTAAAGAATAAAAATGTCACAAGCAACTTTTTAAAAGGTTCATTTATATTGATTGAACCCTGAAATGAATTACTGTGCAAAATAATGTTTTTGCTTCTGGTGAAGACGTGTAAATGCTACCGTCAATGATTTTGTAACGGAAAAATCGTTCAAATGAATACCAGCCGAAAATTGCATTTGGTATTGAGATAGTTTACAAAATTTGGACCCATTAATGTAAATTAACCACATGGTGCTTTTTTGTCCACACAAACACAACATCTTATAACGCTTTTTTTACAAAAAAGTTTTCCTCATTTTTGTGGAAGAAAGAAATGTTACCTTGAAAAGAGGCACAGCATGGAGTGGCTGTTCTCCCATGCATACCAGATCCACTCCGATTCCTAAATACACCATAAAACCATGGGTGAAGTGCCGATTAATATTACTGTAAAATAGTTTCAGAGGTGGCCAGGTGGCTCAGGTCAAAATTGTACTAGTGCTGCTGAGACGAGTTAGAATTTAGACAATTCTGTTTCATAGTGCAGGCCTTACCACTCATGTCACAATAACTTAATCACATACAATTTGATTCTGCAATAAATTTACCGAAATTCCGGCTTTGATAAATAAATTGTCAGTTTTAATGACATGCAAAGTACATTACTTTAAATATGCACAGTAGGTTGGAATGTGCTATTCTCCACTTAGTAGACCAGAAGTTATTTGGACACCAAAGGTTTCCCTATGATGTAAGCTATTTGAATGAATATTCAGCCTTAAGATGTAATACAGAGAGTGCAATTGAGAAAAAATCGGGAGAGATATTTTTTTTACAAAAAGTAATACTTACCATATTTTAAGCACGTATTTATTCATGAGGAATCATAACCTATTTAATATTGTATACCGTCATACCTTCGGGGTTGGCAGTAATCACTGGCATTTTGCCACTCAAGTTTGCTGTTAACTTTCTGTTTTTCCTGAAGTTACATGACTTTTCTGTTACTGCTCTTTAATATATTTCTTTTTAGCTCTTAAATAGTACATGTTATGCCTTACGTAAATGTTTAAAATACTATATCTTAAGGTTTTTTTGTTAAGCATCTTTATTTGTTTTAGCTCTGTTCCTTTCTGGCTATTGTGCCATCCAGTTTTATTATCTCTGCCATTTTCATGACAACTTGCGAGATGTAAGAGGTGCATATAAAAGCTGGAAATTATATTTTTTGATCACAGAAAATATGTACGTATTAACCAGCTTGTTCTCTCAAAACGGCATTGATTTTTATTAAGGAACATTAAACATTGATGAAAATATAGCTGAAGTTCATAAATGGCTGGCATTAAAAACATCTTGGCAAGCTGTGGTTTGGTTCGATTCATCGGGCTAAATTTATGAGCTTCGTAAAAATATAATATCCCATATAAAAAAAAACGATGGTTAATTTATGTACCACTTTTGCTTAGTGAAAATTTCAATAAAATATTTGAACAATTTTAGATGCCAAGAAACACGCATATGTGAAAAGGAACAAATTATAACAATAACACAATTAGCTGTTATGCCATACTTTCATTGTAGATGGAAAATTCTATAATTGACACCAGAAATGTGGTATGCTATCACTTGGGGGTAACAAATGATTGGTTTGGTACAGTAGGTGGCTAAATATGGAATATTTTGTGGAGTAAACAATGCACATTATGTAATTGCCTAGGACACAGCTTGAAGATGTGAGTGTAGTCAGAGGAGAACAAGAGGACTGATCATCCTGGAAAGGTTGGAGTGGGGATCAGGTTGGCAGTTAACATGCGTGCAGAGGAAGATGGGAGCAGTGGCTGGATTGTGCGTGTGTCTGTGTGCAAATATTTGCCCCAAGAGGCTAACGCTATAGAGGGGATCTTAATTTCTCTATACACGTTTTTGTACGAGTATTAGGTGTCTCTGTGTTGTGTGTGAGCACGTTTATAAATGTGCATGTTTGTGGTTGTATATGTGTGTACGGTTGTGTATGTAGGTGCTAGCTAATGGCACTTGACCCTAAAGTCTGGTCAGTCTATATGGGGGATCTGTGTCTTTATATTTGCGTGTATGTGGTCTCTTCATTGTGACTGCGTATCTATGCTCTGGGCATGTATATTTGTGGGTTTGGAAGTGTGCATGTATAGTATACGGCGATGGACTGGCGTCCCGTCGTCGGGTGTATTCCTGCCTTACGCCCTGTGTTTCCGGGATAGGCTCCGGCTCACCGTGACCCTATATAGGATTAAGCGGTTTCAGATAATGAGATGAGATGTATAGTATATACGACTTTTGTCTTTGTGTTTATGTGTCAATGTGCATTGTACTAACATTTGTTTGTTTAATGCAGTAGATTTCTTGCATGATTTAAATTTGTACATTTATATCCAGCTATATTCACGTTGGTTGCTTACACCAATTAAACACGAAAGATAGTGTGCCGTCTAACTTAGATTATTGTTGTGCGTTGATGTGCTTGAGTTACTAACCGTTGTCAATCATACGTTGTTTTGTAAGAATCATCAGCTGTCGATCCACCTCAAACACACCAACTCCGGGTGTGATCACAACCGTCATTTGACCAGTACGGTCAAAATTACGATTTATGTAGTGCTTGTCAAACACTGCGAATGTAGGTAACACATGTAAAACACAGTGTGTTCAGTCACCAGTAATCTTAAAAAGAAACGTTATTTTAAAAATGAACATCGTTTTCAAAGAAACGTTAAGTGTAACATACACAACCTTCTTATAGAATTAGAAATCATTGCAGTTTACAATAGAATGTAATATATCCACATTAAATTGCACAATTAAACCATCTACACTTTATCATTCATAAAGTATGTGTAGAATATGTACATGATTGAATAAATAAATGTAACATTAACAGTATCTTTACGAAAATGCAGTGATAAATCAATGTATCTTCACAGCAAAATAATTACCATTGAAAGAGAGATTGATTGATTCCAAGTAGTTGCCTTGAGCTGCGGTGGAATTGTGAGCCTTTGGAAACCCCCCTAGAGAGAAATACAATTATTGCAATCACTAAAACTTTGCATTTTAAAATTGGTTATTCCATAATATATTGTTGGATTTCAACTGGATGAAAAATAAAATATATTGCTCTAAAAGCGAATGATTTAATGTAATCGCAAAAGTGTGTTGTTGCAAATATTAACTCTGAGAAGGTATTGTCACTATCACACGACTAAAATGTAAGGAAAGAAAAGTGAACCTTGCTGAATAGTAATTGGAAATCACCCATCCAAACTACATTATGCAAAAGGACTCCCGACTAAAATAAATCAGACTCAAATATGCAGTATACTGCTATATTGCCCACATTTATACAACAAATAAATGGTTTGTGTTGTATCACATTAAATGTTAATCTTTTTGACCCAAAAGGCAAAATGACAAATATACTTCATAATTAAGATATTCAAATACGATAATACAATATCATATATACACATACCATAGAAGTTATGTTGCACAATAGGCAACAGTCATAAATGATTGTTCTTTGTTGTGAACATATTTTAAATCTTTACATGAGAAATTGTATACAACTAAGAACTCTGCAATAATAAAGGCAATGTGTGCTATATAGAATTTTGTGCTACAGGGAATTATAATTGCGTCCAACGTACAATACCGCCAATTGCAAATGAGTGATAAGTAATAAGCACAAAGGTTTTGGCAACAATGTTGCTTATTGTATTTATTCCTTTTTTACTCATTGAGTAAAAGCCTAAAAAATCGAGTCTGCTGTCAAATGTGTGCAAGTAACCACATGAAAAATTCTTGTGACACAGCATTCCAACCGTAATACTGAGCCTCACCACCTTACCAACAGTCTTCAGTCGTACAAGTGTGGGGTATTGAATGAAGATCTTCTTGATGGTCACCAGCAGAGACATCCAATCATCTCGTCTTTCATTTTGGGCCACCACTCTTAAAATAACCACAAATTACAGTTTTTAAACAGGCATTTTAATAGAAAATAATTGTAAACATTATGAGTACCATTATAATAATAATTGCACTTCTAGAGAGTTTTTCACCCGAGAGTCACAAAGCGCTGCACAGAGCTGTGGAGAGAACGTCATGTCAACAACGACATAAGACAGCAAATCTGCAACAATATCTTTTTAATGTTTTTTTAAACAATAAAATTACGGAAGACATCTGTATATATGTAAATATGTGCTTTAAATTACAAATTAAAATGTTGCAAAACGTAGGTATGTTTAGCTTTGGCTGCTCTCTGGGGACAGCCGCGTCGTTCGCTTCCTCTCCCCTCCTCGCGACATTTCGCCTCACACGTTAGAGGCATCCTCAAGCGCCTGAGAAAGCGAACAAAGCGCTCTCCCGAGAGAGCAGCTTTTCGAAGCAATCATCATGCATCGAGCCGTGAAAACCTACATCATTACAGTCCTTAAGATAATTTGTTGGAAGGACACATTTCCACAGTAGAGATGCACAGTATACATTTTCCTGAGACATGAAGGTCATTACATGGCTCAAGGTACAAACATGAAGCTCACATATATCATGGAGTTAAGGAAAGTGAACTTACACAGAATGCAATACAAAACGGGATTGATGCTGGACAAAAGATGACACTGGTAGCGGTACAGCAACCAAGGGTGACAATACGAATAGGAAGTGAGACAATTATGCACAAAAGTCAGAGGGTTATTGTCATCCAGGACCCTTAGAAATGGTTACATAAGTAGGCCCTACTCCAGTATCGCAGACAATAGCTGATCATTTATTGATGAAGATGATGATATACAAAATTTCAGCTATCTTGTTTGGGTCTGTGAGCACAGTATAATTGTAAGCTATTACTAGAATTGTATGGCAAATACTTAAACAAGCAACATATTTCCATTGGTACATAATTGCGAATCTGAGCTAACTATTCTTGTTACCCTGGTTTTATCTCTACTCCTTTTAATACTTGTTATTTCAAATTGTTCTTAATCAATATATTCTATGCCTAAACCCTTGGGGCCTTCTGTACTGAGGAAGTGATTGAAGTCTCGCCCTGCATCGCAGCAGCCCGGTTGCCCGCTGCTCGCAACAGCTGCAACATCCTCCGACCTTCCATGCATTCGAGCATATGTCTCTGGATTGGAGGTCCGCTCAACCTGTGAAGTTGATGCTGCTCTAACGCCCCCCTGGAGCTGCTACTTCTTTTGTCAATGAATTGCCTGGGCAGATTTATAAGATTTGCACCAGTTCTGAGAGGATTCTGATACTTGGCAATTTCAACATCCATGTTGACTCTCTAAAGAGCCCCCTTGCAAGGGATCGTATGGCCACTCTGACCTCATCTGGCTTCATTCAACGGGTGACATTTGCCACTCACAGATGTGGCCATACTCTAAACTTGGTTTGCGTAAGGGGCATATCTATAATCAATCTATCCGTTAGTAATCCCGGTCTGTCTATAATCATTCCGCTGTGTGGTTTGACATTCAGGTACCGCTGCCCATTTCCATCAGCAAGTACCAAATCCAATTCCGAAATTCAATTTTACCACTGCCATCAATAGTTCACCACTCTCTGCCTCAACTCACTCTACCTCTGATGTGACAGTTGAAACATATAACAGCCTGCTATCAAGCATACTGGATGACTTGGCCCCATTAAATCATGCTGTGGCTGAGGTGGAAAGCCATCCCCCGAGTATACTGATGAACTCCGAGACCTCAAGACAAATGCATGCAGGGCAGAATGGATTTGGAGAAAATCTGGCTTCACTGTTCCCGCTCAAATCTTTAAGGACGAGCTCAATCGCTACTGGAAGGCACTTGATTGCACCAGCACCAACAACTTTTCCAGCATTCTAGTGGATACCTGTGACAAGCCCAAGATCCTCTTCTCGACCATTAATCAGCTCCTTCATCATATCAGTCAAGTACACTCACCTCTCTTTATTAATAAAGATCTGGTGAATCAGTTGATTCAGTTTTTCTCATAAAAAAACAAAACGCACCATATCTCTACCCATTCTCAACCAGCAACCAATACCTCAACAAATGTTCCTTCCACTACATTGATCTCAAAACTCCTGGAAATTTCCGAGTTAATGGAATCAAATGTCTTTTCATTAGTTAACAGATCTCAGCCTACAAACCGCTCACTGGACCCCTTCCCATCCAAACTCAACCGGACAAATTCCTTGACACCTTCGGCACTAATCTCTTCAATAACGCACTTCGTTCCGCCATCCTTTCCCCACTATTCAAATATGTCGCAGTTACCCATCTGCTCAAAAAACTTGGCCTTGATTGAAACATCTCTCATAATTATCACCCTATCTCAAATTTACCATTCTTCTCCAAGGTCCTTGAACGTGCAGTAGCCGTGCAATGTCATTAAAACGTCCTCAACAATGACCTCCTCAATTCCTTCCAATTAGGGTTCAGATTAGTCCACAGTATTGAGACAGTTTTGGTCAAAGTAGGTAAGAACCTACTTTTCGCTGCTGATGTAAGCTTGCCAAAAATTCTTGTCCTCCTGCACATGAGCACTGCCTTTGATACCATTGACCATCCTACCTTACTTAAGCGACTGAAGGGTATAAGGGCCTCTGGCTGTTCCTTGCACTGGCTGCGCTCCGACCTCTCTGACCGGAAGCAGTTCGTCAGCCTCGGAGGATGTAACTCAGAGATCCATGCTGCTTCGTCTGGGGTTCCTCAGGGTTCAGCCCTCGGCCCACTCCTCTTTCGAATTTATAAGCAACCATTTGGCCATATCCTGCACAGCCTCAACCTCAGGTATGATTGCTATGCCAATGATATCCAAATCTATAATCACGCAAAGCCATCCATCAATGCGTCTAGTCTTTGCATATCGTCCTCACTGTTAACTGTGATGGCCTGGCTCAATTCAAATTTCCTAAAACTAAATGGCCTGAAGGAAACAGGCACCAATTGTCCAAGGCTGAACCCATCCAATTGATGCTTGACAATAATTGCCTTAGCAACTATTGAAGTTGCTAAGGCCGTCCAGAGTCGAGGAGTGACTTTTGATTCCTCACTCAGCTTTAAGACACACATCAACAAGGTGACGAATGTAGCTTATTTCCATCTCAGAAACATAGCCAGCCTGCACAACATCCTGTCACCCTCTGATTCTGATGCCGAGAAGCTAATACACATCATCTCTTCACGAATTGACTATTGTAATGCACTACTCCCAATCATTCCTACCTTATTAATCGTCTGCAACTTGTACAGAATGCGGCTGCTAGAGTCCTCACTCGCACACCCATCCATAATCATATATCCCTAGTAATGGTGTCTCTCCACCAGCTACTGGTTAAACATAGGATAAAATTCAAGATCCTCCTTCTCACCTATAAGGCTCTCACAGGCGCTGCTCTGAAATACATCCGTGACCTACTTCAGGCACCCTCCACGACATGACAACTTTGGTCCTCAAATACATGGTTGCGGCATGTGCCCAGATCACACCTCCATTCGATGGGTGACAAGAGCCTTCTTGTGCGCTGCTCCCATACTCTGGAATGCCTTTCCATTGGAAATTCGGTCAGCTGAGTCCTTGGGCATCTTCAAATCTCACTCAAGACTTAAGCGCCTGAGGATGCCTCCAATGTGGGAGGCGAAAAGTCGCAAAAGAGATGGAGCGATCGACGTGCTTATCCCGAAAGAGCAGCTTTTTGAAGCAATCATCAATAATTTTTATTGCTTATTTTATGTCTTCTAAATTTTAGCCATTATTCGAATTTCAACTGAACTACTCTGATGTTGTTGACATGCCGTTCTCTCCACAGCTCAATTTGTAACAAAAAAAAAGTTGCTGATTTGCCATTAATGTGTCGTTGCTGTTACGGACATACCATTCTCCCCAACGCTCTGTGCAGCACTTTGTGACCCTTGGGTGAAAAGCGCTAAAGAAGTGCAGTTCTTCTTATTAATAGCTATTACAAATGTTTTGTGAACCACTGTTCTGTATACTTCACTTATGAATACGCAATTATATGCACAACGTGATTGGCCATTCAGCATAATTTATAAAGCTCATGCAAGCTTTCAAATTATCACAATTATTGACAACAAACGCAACTAAAACATTTTTCATGCAATGTTACCATCATACACACAGCCTATACAATTCCGTGTGGAATATTACTTATTTATACTGACAATAACAAATTACAAGTCTTGAAATAAAAGTTTGCAGTAATATCAAACAAGCCCACTATACAAGATAAGTATTTCATCTTGTGTGATTTGTTTTTCTCTTGGGAAACAATGAACAGTGATTGGTATTCTGCCAGTGTAATTCGTGGTGTTGTCACGAAAGGCATCCCAACTCTTTGATAGCTTCACCTATAATGATTACAACACCAAGATAACAATTCTTGATAAAGTTTTCAAATGATATGTTCTACGATATGAAATATACATTTGATTCCTTTGTAAAGCCACCAAAAACATATTGTATATAGACTTCACACAATATATATATTAAAAAAAGACTTGCAGGTCTGATAAACAATATATTTTAACTGCTGTAAATTAACATGGCTGTTTTCCATTCTATGACAAAGGAAATAGTTTACATCAGTTTTGCAACGTTGTTTAAGCTCACAAATCCTTATTAAGTAAAACACATGTGCAGCCCCAAACACTCAAACAAGTATGCAAGGCCATGCGTACAGGTATAAACTTATATATATTCACATAGATATGCAGACATATGAAGCTTAAAAACAAAGCGTGAAGAGTGGCACTCGACTTGGCTACCGGAAAAGAATAGCTTTGGTAAGCAATCATTATTCCTCTGTATTGTTTGAACATTTTGGAAGTCACTCTCTCCCATTTGTCTGTTTCACTGACGTGTTTTTTACTATACAAAATATTTAATTCCAGGTCAAAAAGCCGCTTTTTAAAATATTTGATTACATGTTATTCTTGTACTTGAAGGTGAAACTGGTAACAATTTTGTACACCAATAGTTTCGTTTAATGTGCTGTGGTCACATTTGGATAATAAACTACCAATATAGCTATCTCATTATTAAATGAAAAGTGCTATATCATCCAAACAACTCTGGCAAGTGGATGAGAAATATGTATAAACTTACCGATAAAAATCTTCATAGAAACGGCCCCTGAAGTCCTGCTGTATGTGGCTACTGAGCATCTCTGGAAAGTCATCTAGATTAAGATAAAAACCAAGAAACAAAAAAGTTGTTAATTAACGTTAAAATAATGTCGAATGAAGTTTTTGTTAAACAACACTGCAATGTTTACCTTTGCTTTTTGCTTCATAATATGTTCTTGAGAAAAGAACCACCGTTACTTCATGACTGCAATTTTTGTCCTGAAAAACAAACAGCTTTCGCATGCAACGTCAAATGTTTAACTGCATACAGAACAATTAGTTTACGTGCTGTTTATACAATTAGTGCTTCTACTGCCAATATTCGCAAACAGATTAATGTTTAGATTACTTACCTTCCATTTTGTAAACAAATCAGTCAAAAATCCATTCACAGCCTTTTCAAAGTACAGGTCACCTAGAACACACAATAGTGAATTAAATACAAATTGCCAATGTCTAATTGTTAAATTTGTTAAGATGGTGATATTAAAATTCATTCTTCCTTTCAGGAATGTATTTTTGTTAAAACAAAATACGTAATACCTGACCATTACTTTTGAGTTGTAAACATTTGATAATTTCCTGAACCAAACGTGAACTTGTCTTTTGTTGTAGTATGTCAATTAGCATGCGTCATGTACAGTACACGTCTTTGTAAATAACTTTTATTTACCGAAACCAATGCTGCATTATGTCTGACAGTAGGAAGTGACAACATGCAAAATCCAAATGTATCCAAATGTATTAAATAGCAAGCAACAGGATGTTCAAATTATATAAGTACAAAAAAAACAAATGATAGCAGGAGAACCGGTTTAATGCACTCGACAATGTGAAGCAGACTATGTTCTTACCAGAGATGTTGAAGTCCCACATTTCACAACACATCTGAATGAAAATGTACACCATTGCGGAGGTGGAACGAAAAACCACCTGCAGAAAATGTGGAAAAATCTAAATCAGTCATTGAAATCTTCACAGCAAAACAACATAAGATCAAGTTGAGATATTTAGTAAAATTAAGTTTGGGAAAAAATAGAAATGCTTTAACATTACCTGTGATCAATTTACATTTCCTCATATTATTTTAAGTTCATAGTACTTGGTGATGCTGTGTTGGATGTAGTGCACTAGCACAATAAACCACAACACACATCAACAAATGTCTTACAAAGAAAAGCATATAATTGGTCATGTTTCAGGAAATGACCTTTCTTCATGGTTTATATGCTATGAAGGGCCATTACCCAAAATAATACAGATTATATATTTTTTCTTTTAAGGCAGTGCTGCTGATGGGTGTGTGCTGAGTTGGCTGTATTTAGTAATCTGCAATACCTGTTTGGTAATACTAATGCCAATAAGTGACACTGGGAAGCGCCACTAAATACAATCGCGTTTTCAGTAGGGTACTTATTGGCATGTTTGGTTAACAGAATATATGACGTGTTTGCATGTGGCAGGAATCCTGAGTGCCCAGGAAAAAGCCATGAGAATGAGTCACACAGTCCCCTGGCTGTCTTGCAGCCCAACAAAACCTATGAAGCCCTGGTGGTTACACATCTAAGCTGATTTCAGATTGATTTTGTCATGTGCAACTGTAAAAAAGATCTTCCTAATATTAAGCTGTAACCTCATTTTAAGTAGTTAAACGTTCTACTAAGTTATTCCCAAAATACGTACAAATTCACAACAGACCTAATTCATGAAAAACCACCAAGTATGTTAAAAGGCCAATGATGAACACTTCTCTATGCCTTTAGGCAGGGTTTCTATAACACTGGGATTTGATGTTCCAGTCCTTTGGATATAATCCCAAGGCTACTCGTAAACAAACACTTAAATAACTAAATAACTAGATGGACCACAATAATAAACTATTTGGGAATCTGTAATAAAGGAAACTTGCATTGTGGATATTACTTACTCTGGTATCTTCGGAGATGTACCCACAGGTGACTTTCTCACCTTTGACCCACAGCTCGCTGGCTTGGGCTCTGAAACGTGACACACAATGATTTATAAGCTTGGTCAACTAGGTTGTAGCACTGAAGTGCCCTTGGTCTCAAGCACTGCTCTTTCAGGATATCTGTTAAGCATTCCTCCTCTCTTTTGTGACATTTACCTCCCCATGTTGGACGCATCGTCAGACAATTCTCATACATCTAGCTGTGAAAACCTACATCAATGAGTCATATGAAATTACCTTAACATTCATTATCGTAATACTGGATATTACAAAATATACATACTTTCGGTTTTTGTCCTAGATAATTACTCTATCTAGGTACCATATCCTACAGGACGTTGGTGACAATGGTCTTCCACCAATCTATGCTCTTTGATGTTCTAAAATGTCCATAATTGCATGGTCATCCATTGAGAGACTCTTGATATAAGTCAATCTCTGTCATCCACAATCTCTTTCCTTCAATTCCTCCATTTATAGCCAGATTTTCTGTATCCTCTTTCCTCAAAATATACCCGATAAACTTCAACAGTCTCTTTCTAATGTCATTCAACATCTTCCTTCTATGTCACATTCGTGACAAAATGTTTTCATTTGAGGAATGATTTGTCCAGGATACCATCAGGATGCATCTAAAAAAACACATTTCAGTTGCTTTAATTCTCATTTCCATACTTGGTGATATTGGCCAACATTATGCTGCATATGTGAAAACTGGCACAATGTAACAATCGATGAATCTCAGCTTTGCCCCCATAGAAATATTATTATTTATCAGTACCTTTTTTTATTTTGAAAATACTGTCTTGAGTCATCCCTATCCTCGGCTTTATTTCATGATCATATTTACGATATCTGTTTTACATTTTCACTACCTATTTTGATGTTGCAAAGAGGCACACTTTCTGTCTTCAAATTACCATGCATTGTTCTCCTAGAATTCCTCACTCTTACTAACAACCTTATCCAGATTTTCTTGCAGCTTCCTCTCTGAATCGATAAGAAAAGTATGCTATTCGCATAAGGCAAGTTATTTATTTTCTATCCACCATTTATCAACCCTGGAAAACCTTCAAATTCTCTCAAGTTAAATAAATTTGGTGAAAATACACAGCCTTGCCTCATACCTCTTTAAATTAGGATGAATCGATCTTTACTGCTGCGGTTTGATCCTAGTATTTGTTCCTCAGATTTCTCAAATCTTCACCATCAATGTCCAGTTCTTGAATTAGTTTCATTAGCTCCTCGTGTTTAAAACTATCGAATGCTTTCTTATAGTCAATGAAACACAAAGAGATCTTTTTTTTTCATTTCAATTGCCCTTTCTGAAAGCATTTGGATGATTAAACTGGCATTTCTTGTATTTTGATCTTTAGCAAAACCACATTGAACTTTTGCAACCTCTGGTTTTATTCTACTTCTGGCTCTGAGCATCAACACTTTTCATAGGATCCTTATTCCATAGTTCATTATAATAATGGATCTTTGGGTGTCCCGTTCAATAGCTCTAGGTTTTTTGGGGAGTACAATAAAACTTAATGTACCGAGATCCTCAGGTATCTCTCCACTGTCATAAATATCGTTGATAATATCTGTCAATTTTTGTATTCCAAAGTCTTACAAACATTGTTTATTCAACTGCTATGTTGTTTTTTATTCTAGTAACAACTGCTTTGTTGTTTTTTTATTCTATTAACAACTGTTATGACTTCTGACTTAAGGATTTTCAACCCATCCATCCATTTTTTAATCAATCGCTTTCCAACTTGGGTGTTTGTGAAATAAATCTTGCTATGAGTGCATCCACTGGCAGTGCACCCCTATCTATCTATGATGTCTTTGATATTCCTAAACGATGATGTAGCATCTTTGTCCTTTTGTTTTTCTATTATTGTCCACATTTTATGAAACCATTTTTCTTTTTCTATCTTACATGATAGTATTTTATTATCCAGTATCTGATACTTCATACAACGGTTTTTCATCTTTTTTCTACCTTCCATTAATTCCAGGATGTCGTGCATCATCGACTTGTTTCCTTTGTTGTGCTTTTACTGGGGATAACCTTCTCGGATGTTTCAGCTAATGCCTCTTTAAAAATGACCCATTTTGACATATTTCCTCCTCTAATAAGTTATTTTTTTTCATTAGACATCTATAATCACGCTTCTTTGTAGTTTTTGGTTGCTTAAGTTACTTGAGCCTTATCTTGATGGTGCAAACTACAAGTACATGGTAACTTCCACGATCAGCCCCTAGATATGATTTTGAGTTGTTGAACTGCATTCCTGAATCTTCCTTTGATAATGTAATCAATATGATTTCTAAATTTATCTTCAGAGTTTTTCCAAGTGTACATTTTACTCAGATGGTGCTCAAAGCATATGTTTGTAATAACCTGACCATTCTCAAAACACCAATCTATCCATGTATCACCTCTTTTCATTTTTCTCCCCAAGCCCAACAATATCACCTATTTGATCACTCCCAAGTTTTGCATTCAGATCACCCATCACTATCACTACCTCTTGTGCTCTGCACTGCTTTTTTGCCTTATCCAGAGCTTCATAAAAACCCTTCATATCTGTTTATTCACTTTCTGTCAGTGCATAAATTCATATCACTGAAATATTTAAGGGTTCAGCATTTATTTTAACCAGCACGACTCGCATACATTGCTCCAAACCGATGTAGACAGTTTTAGATTTCTTTATCTGACCTCTTTAATGCCTCTGACCTGAAAAAAATGTTCACACCTCCTGATAAATCATTCCCTCATCCTTCCAATGCATTTTACACATACCTAGTAAAATGATGTTTAGTGTCTTCATTTCATGCTTTACATTATCCAAATTTCCGATTTGATTTAGAGTTGTAACGTTTCAAATTGCTATTCGAAGTTGTTTCTTCTGGGTGCGGATAGTCGCAGGATGACAGTCCGGAGCCACCTGTCGGCAGTGACTATCAGTACCAGGCGAGGTGGCCACACGATTTATAGGGAGAATTCCCTTCACGCATTGTGGTTTTTGGTAGATTTATTTTTGACAATTGTTTCTTCTTGGCAAAATCCTGCAGTCGGTTGGCACTTCTATCTGCACGTTGTAGCTCTTTGCTTACTAAAGCAGGTCTTTTCTGCCATTGTCCAGTAGCACTGGGCATCCATCAGACGAGATGCTCTACCATCCTGGCCTCAACCGTAACTCTGGGGTGCTGTGCGTTACCTAAGGGCAACTCAGTGATCACAGTAACTGGATGGTACCTGTCTCACGAAATACTCTGATAATTGTGACTGCCTTACTGTGGGATGTAGTTTCGAGTTATATCCAGAACAATGGATAATTACAGCTGACCATTTTTTTTTATCAGCAAATGCACACAACAGTATATATTTAATGCCTTTAAACTTAATGTATTAATAGTATTATCATCATCATCAATACGTGCTTAATTCTGTACACGGTCGCAGGGGGCCAGAGCCTATCCTGCAGACAGCGGGCGCAAGGCAGGACTATACCCAAGATATGCTGTGAGTACATCACTGGGAGCAATTTATTCAACAGGGCAATTAACATAGGCAGCAGCACCTCTTTGGGCAGTTGGAGGAAACCGGAGTGCCCGGCGAAAACCCACACAGTCATGGGGAGAACATGCAAACTCCACACAGAGAGGCACCCAAGCCAGGATTTGAACCCAGGGCCTTTTGCTGTGAAACGCCAGCGCTACTCACTGCGCCAGCGCTACTCACTGCGCCACCGCTCTGCCCTTAATAGCCTTATGTAATTCTCTAAAATAACTAATATACTTGCTTAATCAGGTAAAATCGTGACTTTCACAAGAAAATGTACCACTTACCTAATCCCTGCAAATTCCACCTTCTGCGTAATGTATGCACAGGTGCTGACCTTTAAAAGCAAAGACGTAAAAACAGTTACACCAATAAACACATTAGGTCGTGTACATTTCATACACCGCATTATAACATAGTCCATGTATTTTACCAGACTTTTCTTGAGTCTCCACATATCGCTGCGGCTGATGTATTGATCCTTAAAGGTGAGCTCCAACAGGTCAAGTGTAATATCCTAAAAACAAAAAAAATAACAATAAATGAATCTTGAGAGAAATGAAAAGTCAATGCAGTCTCATTGAGTTTACTTAGTTTATGTAATACCGATAGTATATATCAATTACACTCACATTTTGAATATTTTCATGCGTTCATTATCAATACCAGCTTATTCTGTACAAGGTCGTGGGGAGGGGGGGGCGGGAGCCTACCTCGGTCGACAGAAAGCGCAAGGCAGGGGAATACCCAGGATGTGACATTTGAAAAGCGAATTGTCTATAAGGCATTTGAAAAGAGAATTGTCTATAAGGCAGAGTGAAACATTGCATACAGCTTCCACTACCTGTAAATTCAACATTGCTAGATAGCCCTTCTCTTAAGAGTGGGAGGACTAACGGTACAAAAATTAATTGATATAAAAGTTATTTCAGAGACCATGTTTTTCGTTGCACAATGTGCATAATTTCTCCCAATAAATTAGCCTATGATCTGCCTAGATGGAGGTTTTGTTTGTTTGTTATACGTGCACATGCAATGTGACATTTCATTTTTAGATAATGCAACATACAGTATTTTTCTACGGAGTATTTTTTTGCTTAAAAAGTTGGATTTTAATGAAGTCCAAAGAAAACATATGCCGGTACAACATATTTTAATTACTATACGATGATGTTATATCTGCAACAAATTGTCCGGCTACATTATAGTACTCATATTATCACTTCTGGAGTGCCTTTCTCCCGAGAACCACAAAGTGCTGCACAGAGCTGTGGAGAAAAAGGCATGTCAACAACATCAGAGTATTATTCATTGAAGTAAAATAATGACTGTGAATCAATGACGGACATAAAATAACAGATAAAATAATTGTAAAAGAAATAGAGGAAGGAATAAGTGTTCCTGAGCAGCTGGAGATCAACAGCGAACCATCATACAATCTCAGTAAGTGAGCAGCATCAACAGTCCTAGCCAGAGGACTTAACAAAAAAAAATCCCAATTTGATTTCATATAACAGATATAGTGAAGAGAAATTTCCCAGAAATCCAACTTCGACACAAATATATATTCCAAAACTTATAATAATTGCAGTTATAGAGCGCTTTTCACCCGAGGGCCACAGAGCACTGCACAGAGCTGTAGAGATTACGGCATGTCAACAACGGCACTACAACGGAAAATCAGCAACAATAACATATTTGGGGGAGGGGGGTTACCATTAGCATGAACAAAATTCAATTGTTTTTGCAAGAAACACTCCAATTTCTAATTAAGAACATACAATAATAACATTTCCTTACATACTCATTTCAATAACGGATCGCCACATTATTACTAAAATTGGTACACAAACAAAATAACACTGCGATAAACAAAAAGTTACGTGTTAATAGCTTCTCTTATTATTGTTGGTAATTTATTTGATATAAAAGCTATAAGCACATTACTCTTTATCACAGCAAGCTTCCACCTGTATAGCAATCATAATAAGACAAAAATGAATTCTTCAATTAATAACAGAAAGCAATATAAAGAAAAACTATTGCAACATCTTCCCAATCAAATTTTTGAGCTAAACATTTTCTTTGAAAAAAAAACCATGCATAACGTAATGTCAGAAAAATGCGTGCAGAATATTTCATTTAAAAATGACTACTTACACTGGGCTCAACAACATTGACAAATACATCCTGGTAGGCACGCAGTTTGAATACACCTGCAACTGACTGGTCCACGCTGACAGTCTCTGAAAAGCACATATATAGTAGATTGAAATACTTTGTATTACTCATAATAAGTGCAAAACACATTGTAATATACATATATACATGCAAATAAATCCGTGCAATGATGACGTGTTTAAGTGTGCTAAATGCTAATGGAGTGCGTGGTTTGCATGTGGACTTCTGTACAAACCTTTTTGTAAGTCTTCCTTTAACGACTTTACTTGGAGCAATAAAGGGCTTCAAAGATAAATATACACACAGAAATTAGTAAAGCAAACAGTTCAGAAAACTAGTATAACAAAACTGCTTACTGTACCGTGACTTAATTTAAATGCAGTGGGGTCAGCACTTCCAAGTTTTGGAGTTCGTCTCTGAGGTGTCGGCCAATCGTGATTAAACTAGGCATACTTCACCATTCTGGTAACTGTGGATATTGGTTAAAGAAAAATGAGTATTCACAGTGAGTGAACAAACTCAGAAAGGGCGATCGTTTCGTTCCGTTCTCACCTGTATTCATTATCTGGGTGAGCAATTTCCAAAATATCGCCAATCTTAACATTTGGAAATACTTTTGGGTTTACTACCACTTCCTCGTCTAGTAAAAGAGAAAGACAAGCGTTAATCAGATATGTATCACGATACGTTTGATGCACTGTTTTAATTACCATTTTGCCTTTGACAAATAATATACGTGCGGGGTATATGCGGAATTTACATTCGTTTGAGAAGCACTGCTTACCGCTTTCGTGAAAACCCTTTTTATGAACCCAAAGCTTGTAAAGTCGTCCAGTTTTCATTGTCAGCAAGCCTAACATTGCATAAGGAAGAACCATCAGCGAGGGAGAATGTCATTATCATCAACAGCAATGACCAACTTAGTACCGGAAGGTGAACATTAATGACGTATTAAAACTGAACTCTGACCACAGATGCGTCGAGATGAATGACCGGAATTATTGTACATTGGCAGTAAACAAAAGAAATTGAAACCCACGACTCGATAAACTCTCGACAATACACGCATGGAATCGTGATCGTTAAAACCGGTAGCCCCATGCTCTACTGCCGCCATTCTCACCCGGTGGGTCGCGACCCATCAGTGGGCCGCGCGCGCCTCCTCGTGGTCGAGACCAGACCCAAGTGGGCCTTGTGGTGCAGAAGTCAGAGAACGTCTGACATGCTGCACGTGTACCATACGGTGGTTGGCGCAGCGCTTGGCACGCTTCGCCAGGAACCCAAGTTCGAGTCCCCCCCCCGCTCACGACCAACGCCGCCGGCCTGACTGATTTACCGAACCGGTATTGAAACTCTCGCTAGGTCGACTCCCCGTCTCAAATGAGTTATTAGAGAGACAAAAGCGGCCGGGCGTGATGTTGACTACCCATCCCCTGACCTTTATGGGTACTTACAAACAGCGCTTACGCCAACAGTCCGTTGTGACCATACGGGGTCTGTCATTGTTAAACGTGATACGAACACAACACAAAAGCGTGACCCCATAAACAAAGGGCATCCAATGCTTAAGACGACATAACTTCGGCAATCCTTGATGGAAGGGGAGGGAATGCAGTGAATCTCTCCATATCTATGAAAGCCCTCGTTATGCCTGTACAGTATAACTAAAGATGTTGTTTATTTTCCAGATTAACACAGTTGCAGCCGTAAAATGCAATACCATGACAGTCCACTAATATACGCGAGCAATTAAACGTGTTTGTACCACCCCCCCCCTCTCTATACACCTTTCATGAACACCGCTATAATAATAAGCAAAGACGTGAGAGGTACGAGGACGGTTTTGTTTCACTCCGTGAGGTTTACTCCGCGCCTAGCACGGGCACAACCGAACATGGAGAACGAGGAGCCTTTCCGGCACGGCCGCCCCAGCATCGCGGACCGGAAGTCGTGTCAGCTCGGCGAGCTCCGCTAGGCAACAACCGAGAGAGGCCCGAGACGTCACAGGCCACAAAAGTCCACTCTTGCGAAAACCTGAAAGCAATCTCCGCAGACGTAAACAAAACAAAAAATACCTGTTTACTCCCAACACTGCTGCGTACGGGAGACGCAGCGCCAATTAACTTTTAATCACTCGTTTGCACTTTCAGCGACATACATGGTCCGTGCTAAGGGCAGGCTCGCTGGACAAGCGCGCTCGCATGCTTGGTGAGAGCAGCAGCAGCAGCAGCACGTGGGTGAGCGGACGTGAGCGGTGGAGACGCGCGGCGAAGTGCGTGCGGCGCCTGCTCTGAAAACACAGCGGTTAAGAGCCCCGGGGGGCTTCAAACCCGGCCACCAGAGTTCGAATCCCGCTCACGGCCAACGCCAGTGACGAATTTCTGAGCCCTTCCTGGGCCACCCCTAGGTCGACTCGGCATCAAATGAGTACCCAGTACAATTGGTAAATATTGCCACTAGGGAGACAAAGGCGGCCGGACGTGGTGTTGGTCACCCACCCTACAGTCTGTTAAGGCTGTATGGGGATCTTTGTCTTGGTCTTTGTATGCGTGTACAAAGTGATCAGAGTAGGGAAGCACAGGTTAGTCATCTCAGTCAGGCAGCCCCGTAACACCTGGGTCTGTCCCGTGGCCTGTCGGCGAGCCTTGGTTGTATAACTTAACGTGGCCTCACCG
>JAZEWT010000002.1:18468584-18480260 GCA_036362905.1 Mordacia mordax | reverse complement strand
ATCTGGCGATTATGCAGGTGTTAAGATCTTAACACCTGCATAATCGCCAGATATATTTGTATACTGGCAAAAAAGTACCCATAGCGTTAGCATCACAGGTTACATGTTTCTTGTAACAGAAGTATTCTGCACAATTGGCACGGACTGAATAAGGGTGTTATTAATATGTAAGTGGCATGTCCCTTTATAACTGCATGCACAGGCAGATTTAATGCGTGCCAAGGGGATTTGTGTGTAGGGCTGCAGGGGTCAGAGTGCAGTATTTGAGTACTGTACTCATATTTGGCCTGGAATGGTGTGTACTATAATATAACATAAAATTCGATTTGCTGTACAATATTACATACTCTATGGAATAAAAAATATATATATTAAAAAAATTTGCAATGTCATTGGTGCACGCAGCACAATTATAACCTCAACACATTCGTCAGTAACACGGCCTTGAAAGGAAACATATATTTAAAAGCCAGTGTTCCGAGCACAGCCCCTTCATGATTTATGTGCTAAGACGGACCATTTTGCCTGGTATGTATATTTTATTTAAGTAAGCTTTAAAGAAGAGAATTTTGAAGTTTTTTGTACGTTACTAAATCTTATAATGAATAGCCTTCTGAATAAAAGTTTTAATACGTTCCATCCCTGGAAACACTTTTCTGTATACTCAAACTGCATTGCCCCATCACCTATGTTGATCATATCTTTCGTGTTTAGATAGCCATTAAATTAGAATAAATGCTTAACACACATATTTGTTGATTTGAAAAAAAGTGGTGCGTGATATTTTACAGCAAAGAAATTCCAAGTGGCGAAATACGTAAGTTTGTATTTTGTCTCAATTTATTTGAATCATGTGTATTTAAAACAAAAACAGTACTGTATTTCATCACAGCTCGCCATTCCATATCTATTTATCCATAATGCTTTATATATGAATTTTACGTACTATAGACGTCTTTAAAAAGATAGGATTGGGAAATTTGTCGGGTTTAAACTTAGGAATATTCTGGAACTTTTATTAAAACATTCGTGCAGAGGGCAATTCTTCCGCCATCTACTGTAATGATACATTTCCTGTGCAAGATGGTAAATTATATTGTTTTATCAGATGCAGACGAAGGGCCAGTTATAGTATCGGTGGAATCGATAACTCCACGCAGCACCAACATAAATCACAGTAGCAACAGGAAGAGCAGCAGCAGCTGTTGCTGCTAACAGGTTACGTGAATAAACGGCACCCTTCTTGGCACCGTGCACTCAGAGCCCTCCTCCCACCGCCAGCACGAGGCGAGGAGGCGCTGCCACCAACTCCAAATGGTCCTCCCAAGCGCACAGTTGGAGGGTCTGGGCTGGCAGGAAGTGGCAGGGCGGGGGGAGGTGGTGGTTTCCTGCTGGGCTGAAAAACTAGCGGTCTCTAAGCAAAGCCATCATCGATAGCCCGCTCACAACACGTCCGGTGCCAGCAGCGTAACCCCGTGGAAAGAGTTGTTCCAGGCCTTAAATCGTTAGACAGTGCGGCAACTTAGCGCAGCTAGCGCCGAGTCCGCCGGTAGCCAGACGGACCATCCCCAGCCACTGGCCACCCCGTACAGCTTGTCAACGGCTTAAAGTGCTGCGTAATCCCAGTCGCAGCAGCCACAGGTAACCCAGGAGGACATCACAAACTTGTGAGACCGTGGAGGGTGGGCTTTAACACGTGTCACCGAGCTTGCCTACCACTTATTAACGCAGTCCTAATTATGTCTACGGTTGGTTGACACGCATTAATGTTCAATTCGCTTCATAGAGACTGCGATATGGATTATTAAAATACATGCGTTCCTGCTTAAAGTTGTATGACTGTTACCGTTTTAAACGTCAGTAATTATTGATACTGTAACAACGTTTTGTACTGTATACCACTGTAAAGTGTTTATATTTTTCTGTTTGACTTGTGACTGTTGTACAGTACGTCAAGGTGATGAGCATCATGTCGTCTTGTTTGTGGATATTATACCATAGTTGCAACCTTAACAGACATATCTTTTTTTTCATGCTACTGTACATCTGTACACAGCACCGTGTAATACACACGAGGATAAAATGTGTATGAAATGGTGTAATGTCCAACAAAAATAGTGAAATGGTGGAGAAAACAAGATGGGGAACATGAAGGTATGGAAAGGGCAGTTTTGTGCCCACACACCGAATATAATTACCGGCCAAATACATAAATCATCAGCAAGAAAGCAGGATTGTGGGTGATCGATTCATAAGGGTATTTTTCCAGAAATATACCATATGCATGGCATGAAAGCAGATGGCTCTGGCCAGCCTGCTGAACATTATGACTGTTCTGGCGTGGAGCCCTGATTCTCCACCAGTGACTCGCAAATGATAAAGTGCATCTCCAAGTCAACATGGTTAATTGAGCGGAACAAATGGGGAGTGCCGTTGATTATGCATTGGTCGTGGGTTGCTAGCGTGCTTGTAGGAGAATGGCAATGCTGTGCAATGAAGTAAGCTAGTGGGGGCATTGCTGGCTTATGGGTGCGGGTGGGCATGTGGAGAATGGCTGACTACATATTTTTAGGTTCTGTCAAGAGATTTAAAATAACCAGCACGTCATATCCAGGAGATGTGTTTATCTTCATACCTCTTTATGGCCTCATTAAAACAGTAATGACTTTGGAGACAACCCATTTTTGAATAATGGGGTTATTTTTTTTATTTGTGCTATGCAATATGAGTGTACTTGTCTTCACATTGTCAGCTTCGTTGATCGTAGCTACTAACAGATGACACGGTCATTATGGCTCTGAACGAGTCATTGTGAATCTTTAGAACTTTCAGAACTCCCAGAGCCAATTATCTGTAGAGGGCATCATCACTGCTGCTAGTGTTAGTTTGGACCGATAATTAATCTTTCACATTTAAATGTAAACAATCGCACGTAAATAGAAATCGATGCATAATAAGGTAGTCATCTTGTTTAAACAAAAATTGGTTTTCCCAATAATGCCACGGATGTAAAATACTGGGCAACGAGAAGGCAAGCGTAGACTAACTTGAGGACGGCAATGTCAAAAGTGCAGACTCTCTACTCCCAGGATGGAAAGTAGAACAAATGAGTCAGTACTGTGGTGGCAAAAGTGCAAATATAAATGACACTCTTGGAGGTTGCCCACCATAGAAGGTTGAGCCACTTTGGGCATATTACGAGAAGGGACATCTTTAGCCTATAAAAGAAGCACGCGAGGAAACTGTCCCAGAAGACGGCGTTAAAGAGAGTGAAAGTGTCAGCAGCGGCAAGAACGGCACCAGAATGTATAAAGTGTGGAGGTGTTTGTTAATCGTGGATACCGCAGTCCCAAAGGAGACCTGATGCAAAGTTGACTTATGTTTATGAATGTAGCTATAGAGGTATGTCAAGAATATCTTTGTTTGAGTCGCAGATATTGGATGAAATGTTGTTACCAGTGTATAGTTACCATTACCAAAAACAACATGCAGGGCAGCACTGTTAGCTGTACTTCATCTTGTTCATAGCGACCCTTTTGTACAAGTAAAGATTGACGGTGCAGCCATAAAATTTCTGACCACTGCTTGCAGAAAGGCCTCAACTAGCTCAAGAGAGCTTCTATAGAGGGTATTTGGCCTACTTTTATGCACTCACTGACCAGACATGTTCAAAAAGGTTGAAATAGCCACACCTCACTCGACCACAATTGGACGATTAATTGTGGGGAGGTTTAAGATATTTCGAAATGCCTTGCCTGGAGCTCAAATAAGCGACCTGATTTGTAAGTTCAGTGCGCCCATGCCTGAAAATATTAGAGTACACTGTACTTAAGTTGGTTTCATCACCAGAAATGTAAACTTGAAGTTTAGCAAAGTTTCCCATGTCATTGCTGCCTTGTATTCTTTTGGCTAAGCATGGACAATAATCATTGCGGCATAATTAAATAACCATTGCAGCACGTTTATAATGCATAGTTAAGTCTATTTTATATCAGAAAACTAAGGCAAAGTACTTTAGTGCCTACGCTCAGTTTGAAGTGACACATTGACTGGATACTGTGGGCCAAATGAGAGCCACGTGCAGCCAGGCTTTGGTAAAAAAAAACCCACTGCATTTGGGACACATCCCATGTTCCAAACAAAGTTACAAGTTTGACAAGTCTTGCTTTAAATAAGACATTTTATCTAAATTGTTTTGGGTGGGTAAGTTTTATGTTCATGGCAATGCAAATGTATACCCAACAAAATTTATAACAAAAGCCACATGGCCACAAACCCGAGGATCCTAACTAAAACAGTTTCCCTTTATTTATAGTGGAGAGAAAATTGATTTGCCTTTTTTGGACAGCCTCTCAAATCAAAGTGGTTTTTACTTCGATGAGCATTGAGGCGCTTCACATCTCCTATTTACAGCCCTGAGAAAGTGGTAAAAATTCCACTTTCCCATGATGGAAGCGATTCTCTCATTGGACAACTACCAGAGACTCACGTACGGCCACTCATTGTTATTGAGCCTTTTGGGATGATGGGCTGAGTTGACCCCCAAATCGCACTTGCACTGCGTTCTTCCAAATTGCAATCTGCTTGCTCAATTGCTTTGTCTCCTGGCTGGCTAAGATAGTAAAAATTGTGAAACTTTCTACTGTGAATAAAATGTCCACAAAACATGGGAATTAGTATACATTAATGGCATCAACTTTAGATAACATTTTACAATTTTTAAGTATTCCTCTTCTTAACCCTTATGTATCAAAAACCAAGCATTTAAGAGAATGTTTATTTAAGGCTACAGTCAAAACATAAACAATGTCGTGCCACTGTTTGGTTATTTGGTGTGGAGAAGGCACTTAGTTAAAAGTAAAAAAACACTCAAGACACGCTACATGCTTCCTCATACCAGTGATACAGTTTATATTTAACACTATTCTAATTCAGCAAACTGACTAAGCGGATTTTATTTAGAATATGATTTAACTAAAGATTATGAAGAATTATAGAAAATATTAAACCAACACGGGCCTAGAAACATGCTGCTCCAGGTGCAGTGCCTGTCACAAATTCATGTAAAAACATTACACTACGTGTGTCTTTGTACTGTGTTGTTTCGAATTAGTTTTCTTATTCAGAAAGCTAAAGCTTTCGGGTCTAGTATGAAAAATCCATGAAATGTGTTACATTATTTGATGATTGCTTACTAAAGCTGCTCTTTCAATCGTTATTCATCGAGCCGTGAAAACCTACATCAGTAAGTACATAGTTATATTATTTGATATTTTTTAAATGCAGTACCGCACTGCGTAGTGTGTCTCAACTCTGCAGTGTTATTTATTAAGTTCTAACATTTCTTGTACTTTATTTCCATTGGACATCACTATGACTTATCAACAATGAGGGATATTACATTTTTACCTATTATCTATGCCCAAGTTTTTCCACTGTGGTATTCAGAGCCTATTTTACTGTCTGAATAATTTTGGTGAAAGTGCCACTTTGATTCTTTTTAATATTTATCTTGCTACTCACATTATTTTTGGAAAAAGAATCTTAATAATTATTTCTTAATGTTTTACGTCCAGGTTTGTGAGAGCTTGCATAATGCTATCAGTTTATTCTGAGTCATGATATTTGACAGTTGATAAAGGCCAGGCACAATAGTACAGTAATTGTAATTAAGCAGTCTTTTAAAAATACTTCCCATAGCAGTGTGTATGGTCGATGGTATGTAACCTTTCTCTCAACCCTGCTTGTTCCTCTAGTTAGTTGACCTCAAGTATTAAAACATTTTGTACCTCAATCTTCATCAACAATTTCTAGTATGTGTGATAAGAGGCAAATGGGACATTTTGCCCGTTATCTGCGTTTATCTACAGGAAAAATCACGTAGCACTGAGAATCCGGAAGCGGGCAAATGCATCTCTACTATTTATTTTTACAAATACTTGTGGCCATTAGAATCTACCAGTAGCGTTGTTGTAGTTGAAATAACATTTAATAACTTGCGCAGCTGTTTTTTTCAAGCCATGATCTTGATTTGTTGCAAGATTTCCTTGAACTCAACTCTAGCATCTGGGACGCTTATTTCCAGAAATCCAACCACCAGAATAAAAACCTTAGCGTTAAGGTAGAATTTGGAATGGATTTTTTTTACACCGAGCATAATGGATTTTTAAAATATCATGTCCTTAAAACTTGGTAATAAATTTTATAGTGAAATATTGTTCTGCTTTTGCAAGCTGTCACAAGAATTTGCATTGTTATATGGTAACTCATTCAGCAATGCTAATTGATAATGCATTTACAAATATATCACTGTATTTTTTACAATAAAAAACTCTACGTTCAACGGCTATCATGAAAGAGCAGCTCTTGACTGCAATTCTCATACATTGAGCCATGAAAACCTACATAAGTACTGCCTGCACATTACGATATCATAATTTATACATTTAAATGTTCGTTTGTGTCCGAATGAATCGTTTAAATACTGTATTGTAGAGGTGTTATCGCTAATGAACATTGATAACCAACAATACGGTAGACCTCTTATCTGCGAGTATAACCTTCGATTTGTATTATCTTGGAAACTAGTGTCCTTGAAAGATACTATTGCACTCATTCATTCTATTTGTGATTAACCATGTTTTTTCCCCCATCGTGTATTGTGCAAAGGCATACATGCGTGGGTTTATATACACTGTGCATGGGTGTTGCCCTTTTCATTAGATGTGCTTTGGGAAATTATGTCTCAAGTATTGTTATCCATGAATCGTGTACGGATAAGAGAACTTCATTGAAATGTCCGTCCTCTTCGGCAATAATTTACGTAAATTTATGGAATGAAGGACTTTTACACGTGGTGGTTGAGTCTTTAGTGAGATTTTAAAAAGTCACACTTCATTGCGGCTTGCAGCTTTAAAAACTCCATTACCAGGGTACTGAACATCACAACATCCCTAGTGCAGTGGAGAAGTCTGTTTATGCCTGTAGTGAATAACCACTGGGTTGTTGATATTTATCAAATGTCACAAACCAGATTTTCTGTCCTTTGATTACTGTACTGAAATATCATTGGGATTTTTTGTGTTTTACACATGCCGTACATTACACAAGATGTTCATTCCGTCGCTTCTGCGAGGGTACCATAATTTGTAGAATTAGGCATGGTTTCACATTTTCTATTACCTTGCAGGAGGCCCCCAGCATACTTTCCGAAGCGCCCACTGCTATTCGTGTGTTGTGAAAACAGACGCAAAGCTCGGCTGTGGCCTTGTCTTCCACAAAATACATTGGTTATAGAGAATGGGTTCAACTTTGATGTTTTGCCTTTGAGTTGTCATGCTCACTTAAACATATTAAGTTCTAAAATATATAACATATGTTAGGGTATATTAGTAATGTTTAGCGCTGTCTTTTTGACTGATGGGAAGGTATCTGATGATAAAAAACGAAATTAATAGTAATAATAATTGTATTTATGGAGCACTTTTCACCCGAGGGTCCCAAAAACGTTTGAAATATATGTCTGAAGAGACGCGTTTAGAAATGTGTGCTTACAGTGACTCAATGAAATGCAGGTCTCCGCATCACGACATCACTTAGCCTTGCATCATTGGCAACATAAGAGGGTATACATCATTGTGCAGCGCTCACGACTGGTTGGCAAAGACAATGGAATACATATCCAGGCGTAACTTGAGCATGCTGCAGGACAAATAAGTACCATTTTGCATGTATTTGGTTTGTCTCATTTGCTTGCTAAACCGCGGCAAGATTTCTCATGAAAGGAATGAACACTGGCTGACACAAAGATACAGATATGTATTTCTTAATGAGAGTGTGTGGCCAGGCTGTAATTCACTGGGTTTAAATCAGCATCTCGGCAGAGCTGAGGGCTTGCTAGGTCAAAGGGTAATTTCAGTGTGGCCCTGTCTGGATTTAATTTTCCCAAAAGCCTGGACATTTTTTAATAGACTAACACATTCCAGTATGCCTCTAGTAGATTATCATGAATATTGCAGGATTACATTTTTCATTTTGTGATTTAACGTTTAACTTAATCTACATGTGTACACTATGCAGAATGGCGCTATGCAGTCTGTTCCAGCATAAGTACAGTATATAGTAGTATGATTAATGGCAAAAAAACAATGTTTTCTCCCACTAATAAGTAAAATATGTACAGTGTACTCCATATGTGTGCCATATAGATAAATGTATTTGCACAATTGTTTCATATGAGCACACTGTGGTAATTGTGATGCATATATGTAAGTGTTATCCGTAACAGCATGTGTGACCTATTTGTTATCGTCTCAAAATGTTGTAAATAATGCATGCAGTATGACTCATAGATGACGGAGGCTTTCTGTTGCTGCACACCCAAAAAAGGCCATGAATTTGCTGGTTTACATCTGAATGTCCTTCTATGTCTTTGGTGGCTTCACTATCTGTTTTCTCCAGAAATGTTGGTCTTAAAAACACCCAAACAGGAACCAGCTTGCTTTGATGATGTAGGGCTGTAGATTGAACACTCTGGGTTTGGTTCATTATGCAAATAATCGTGTTGAGCGTTCAGTGTGTGAACTGTATACATATATGTAGTAACGTATAATGATGGTGAGCAATAAACTCTCCACTGCAGAACGAAGGTGTCCAGACGCAGTTGTCATCTCTCACAGGCACACGATACACGAAAGAAAATTATACTCTCTAAAGTTTGTTTTTACCAAGAAACAATGCAGTGCCATTTTATTCCTTGACCTCTCAAAAGCAGTTGATATGGTAGACCATAGTATTCTTTAAAATACTATAACAAATAATTGCACTTCTAGAGTGCTTTTCACCCGAGGGTCACAAAGCGCTGCACAGAGCTGTGGAGAGAACGGCATTTCAAGAACAATAACATTTGAACGGAATATCAAGAACTATACAATTTGTTTTATTTGTTATAAATCTTGAGCTGTGGAGAAAACGGTATGTCCACAACAACATCAGAGTAGATCAATGAAAAGTAAAATACAGGCTATAAGTCAGAGGAGGACATAACATAGGAGATAAAAATAATTGTTAATCAAATGAAGGAAGGAATAAGTGTTCCTGAGCAGGCGCAGGTCTACATCGAGCTATCATCCAAGCACAACAACAGTGAGAAATATCGACAGTCCTAGCCAGAGGACATCAATGCTTTATAGAACAAGTGAGTCTTGAGACAGGATTTGAAGTTGCCCAGGGACTCAGTTGACCAAATCTCCAATGGAAGGGCATTCCACAGTCTGAGAACAGTGCACAAGAAGGCTCTGTCACCCATCAAACCGAGGTGTCATCTGGGCACATGCCTCAAGCCAGTATTGGAGGAGTAAAATTATCGTGTTGAGGAGAGTGCTTGAAGTAGGCCACAGATCTCAGGAATCAACAGTCACTCCTAGACTCCAGACTGCCTCAGGAACTTTGATGATATGGTCGTCAAGCATCAATTTGATGAGTTCAACCTTGGACACTTGGTGTGGGGTTCCGACTCTTAAGCCTCCGTTTCTCAAGACATTAGGCTTACTCGTTCAAGGGTTACCTATCTTTACTTCACCAGACCGTTTTCGTTGATAATCTGATGTCGAACAAAATCGAACTTACTACTGGTGGACCACAATGTTCCACTCTTGTTCCGTTACTGTTTTTGGATGACTGCATTGTTAGTGACTGGAAATTCCCCAGAAGATGTATTTGCCAATTTTCAAGGTGACTTCAATAGCCTACAAAATCAGATTCTTTTCCGTAAACTGGTCCTTAATGCAAATAAAACTAAATTCATGTTTTTCGTCAAATAAAACAACATCTTTGCATCACTTATACATACTCGATAATCAACAGATTGAACAAGTAAACGAATACAAATACATTGGTATGATCGATTCAAAATTAAAATTCATTCCCCACATTGATTTTATTGCAAAAAAGATTGAAATAAAAAATTTCATTTTTTAGACATAAACATTGTTTACCAGTTATGTTCTGTCTAGACTTGGTAAAGGAAACTTTTCTTCTATTGTTTGATTATTGCAACGTTATTTATCAATCAGCATTCAACAGTGCAGTAAATAAACTTAACCCACGGTTTCATTCTGCTCTTAGCTTTACTTTGTATACTGGTATAAGACTCGCCATTGTGAATTGTATACAGGTTCTAAATTACCTGCACTAAATAATTGTAGAAGAATTCATTGGGCCCTTTTCATACTTAAGGTCTTACAGCAAGATATTTGAAGGATGTGTTGACCATACAGATTAACAAAGTAAGCCTTAGAAGCTCAAAGTACTTTCTGCTAAATGTTCCTCGGTTCACATCAAGATATTGGTAAAAAAGCTTCTGTGGCAGCTGCCCCACGTTTTGGGAACAATTTTGCCTTGAGCTTGAAGCTACAGTCACTATCTTCAATGAGCAACCTTAGATCCCAACCCAACTATAATTAGAATAGCTGCCTCGCTGTGAATGCAAATAGTGATTCGTGTTTAAAATGTTGCTAATGTTGCATTTCTTCCCGCTTAATGTGCAATATGCTACCTACCTATAGAATTTATTGTAATTTTTCCCCCTTTAAAACGCTTAAGTGTGTGTTATTTAATTACGTGCAATGCTGCGTGTAAATGTGTTTTTGTTGTTTGTTATTTTGTTTGGTGAATATATTTTTATATTTTTAATTATTGTTTATTTTTTTGCAATGCACTTACTTGTGTCGTAGGAATCCCATAAAGAGCTTTCAAGCTCACTGGGTGTTTTTTTTTTGCTGTAATAAGAAACATCTACATCTATAATTATGCTGTATAAAGGAGCAAGTATTTTTTTATATGTATTTCCACACTGAGGGTACCTGGTTTGAATTCTTCATAATCGCCTCTTTAATAGTAATAATATTACAATTTGTAATGCATGCAAATTCCATGCCTGGTCAATGATGAGACACGGCTTCTGGATTAAGAGATGTAAGGAGATTGCAGAGGGGGGGAGGGCGTCTTCCAGGCAGTCAGCTGCGCCAGGACGCCATACACTGCTTTATTATGTTATAGGCCAACTAATTAATGGGCGTTCTCTTTTTTTTTAGCTCTGGGAGAAAACTGGGGAACCCGAAGGAAACCCACGCAGAACAGGGGGAGAACACACAAACGCCACACATAAAGACACCCAAGGCACTATTTGGATTGTATGGCATCACCTTTGTCATCAGCAGTTATCATCTATTCACTGCTGGAAAAGTCCGCTTAATGGAATCACCATCCTTCAGTCCAGTGCTGTTACCATCCATCTTCCTCCTGCACATGACATGAGCTCATCGCTCCATCTACATGGTGGACGTTCTCTTCCATTGGCCATTATCCCATCTTGTAATGTGTCCTGTCTCGGCTCATTAAGCTTACTGAAAATATAAAATATTTTTCTCCTGCATTTATCTCTTTTTTTTTTCCTTCTTTATCCAAAATGAATTCCAAGTTTGCTCTCAGGGTTTCGTAATATAAACCAACTTTTCGGAACTCACACGTGGCCCGTGAAATATACATGCCCTCACATACCAGTCAAATTGACATTTCAAAAATAGCCTGAATTCACTGATATACGTTTTCACGTGGGCGGCGCGGTGGCCCAGTGGTTAGCGCCGACGCCTTACAGCAAGAAGGTCCCGGGTTCGA
>JAZEWT010000002.1:18437223-18457179 GCA_036362905.1 Mordacia mordax | reverse complement strand
GCACCCGAGCCGAGAGATTCGAACCCGGGACCTTCTTGCTGTGAGGCATCAGCGCTAACCACTGGGCCACCGCGCCGCCCGTTCAGAAATAGTGTTTGTGTTTTTCATACCAATGTAGAGGTTAAGTTCAGTGGCATCGTGAAGGCTAATGTGGCTTGGTGAACTTTTTAGCTTCTATTTGGGCATATATTGGTATGTTTACACACTTATACCACTTAACCCCCTCTGGTGAAAACAGTAATCACATTTGCAAAGTTCAACTTCTGATAATTGGAGTCCATGCAATAAACAAATTATCAGTTGCTTAAATAATCAATACCTCTGCTTCAATTTGCTCACCAAGGTTCAATGCCCCATTTCAAACTCTTAAGTAATTGATCAGATTATAATTGGTGACAGCATATAAATGGTTAGAAAGTGCGGTAATGTAAAATAATTGTAATCATTAAATTACTTATTTGTGTAGAGTCTGCAAAAATGTAAAAACGTTTATGTCACGGCCACCCGTGGTTACGGGTAGGAGTGACTATACGGGAGAGGTTTGCTGTGGGATCGCTAGGCGTGTGCTCGCCTCGGGGGCTCGATTGGGGCGGCTGCGCAGGGCGGAGGTAAGGCTTCACTGCGCGAGACATTCGACCAGATGAATGGGAGTAGTTGAGATAACACGTCATCAAGTTAATAACCCCAGTGAACCAGTTTCATAAAACTTACGTCGCCGGCTGAATAGTACGCTCCGTCGTCGCTGCGTACTGTCTGATCGCATGAATAAACCCACTATGAACCTCAACGTTTGCCATCTCTATTTTACCCGCTGACGCACCGTTACCGATAACCTGTACACTCGCGCCTGTGAGTGTGTGTGACTGTGTGTGCTCTTTTCTGTATGACGGTGTACACCCCTAGCAACAGTTCTCACGCGGCTGTGTGTGTTAGTATGCATTTGCACGACCTGGCGGGGTCTCGGCCTGTAAATTTAGTCCGCTGTCACCCTCCCATTGGTGGTGTAAGGCTGACCGTGGCAAAATCGATGCCTGGCAGAGTGGTGTTACAAAGCTTCTGACGTTGAAGGATGTGTAAAAAAAAATGTTGATATGCCGTTCATATGTTGTTAACATGCCGTTCTCTCCACGCCTCGGTACAGCACTTTGTGATCCTCAGGTGAAAAGCGCTCTAGAAGTGCAACTGATTACGTGGAGTCTTGGCTGTGGCACGATCGCTGGCACTGTATCGTTGCGGCGACCTAGAGGATTTGTAGACTTCTCGCTCTGCCTGCGTTCGGATGTAGCCACCCTATTGATCGACACACGTCGTGTTATCTCACTGGCGTCTCATCTTACCCAGTTTGGTTGCTGCTCAGCCGCTGCCGGTGGCTGGTGCGTTGCTCTCTTCGCAGCTACAACGCTCCCACTCCTTTCATCTCTTGTGTCTTTTATTCTCATTTCGAGTTCCGAGGTGAAGAGTCTTTTGTTGTTCTCTCGCTTGCCTTATATAGTGGTTCTAATTATGGCAGCTAGGTATCCACCTCTCTTCGCCGATCTCCAAGTATCTGATAAAATTTCTGCCAATCACAATTGAGGGTTGCATATTAATGAACTCAATTAAGTTTTTGCAGGTGCTCAGGCAATTATTTTTTTTCAATACGCCCATCAATTGGTGTATGTGCCAGCAGCAACGTCCTCCTATAGTTGCATCTTGTCATGTATGCACTTTGCCCTCAGGCAACCTCAGGGGTACTAATCAGGGTGTCTCCCCACCTGGGGGCCCACCACTTGTCATTGTCCACGGTTCTGTGTCTTGTGTCTTTGTGTGTGTCTCGTGCACGCCTAAGTCAAGGCCATTTATGCATGTGTTAAGTCTTCTCTGTATAATGTATACGTATACCCTGTCCGTTTTGGGTGTGCATATGTGTTTTGTGTATGTAACTGTGTGCGCGTAAATATTAGCCCGAATCTGACACTTTTTAACATGATGGAGTACAAGTGCTTCCAATAATAAAAGTTTTAATATTAAATCTCATCAGTGAATAGAATTACTTTAAAAACATCACTTCAAGTTTGAAATGGAAGTCACACATTCTACGGACAGGCTTTTTTTCAGAACAAGGGAATTCTCAGCATCTTGACATGGCTTAAATGAGAAATGTGATATGTGGTTAGCTGTCGCATTGTTTTCATATCCATTGTCCCCAAGCCAGTGGCCAGCAGCCAGCCTTGTGCTATTAAATCCAATTTTCACATAGGGACCCTTCACACGAGGAAATGTTCTGCCTAGAAACTAAATCAGTGGCCACGGTACTTCTTTCCAATTTGACAAGAATACTTTTTTGACTATATACCGTATGGACGAGACAGCCTATTATTAATTTATAGGATAAGACTGTGGAGGAATCCATTCAGTTATAGCTGTTTGTTATTTGTATTACTAATAGCAGAATGGTAGACATTACAGATAAGCACATAATGTGTTTCAATTAACTTCATGGCCAAAGATTAAGAGCACGTTGTGCAAAGCATTTCACACACACCACTGTGTCGAAAAGGCCTAATGTGAATACCACTTATGTTTACATGCGCATGCGAATCAAAACCATGGTTTCATTTATTGCAAATGACTTCTCAAAACATTCGCATATTTTAGAGTGCATGGAGGGCCGTCCGTGCCATGTCTCAAGTTGTGAGCATGTTATCACTCTTGTGGGAAACAGGAGGTGAGGTCAGAAGGTCAAGCATGAGCTCATCTCTCGGCAATAACCTCTCAGAGCTGGACCGGCTGCTTCAGGAGCTCAATGCAGCCCAGTTCAACTCTCCCCCATCGCCGCAGAGAGACTGCCTCATCACTGGTAAGTTGGCATTTCAGTACAGCAGCATGCCCCAACACCAATGATGTCAATGAAATGGTAAAGGTGTAGCCATGTAATCACTTGCTCTCACAGAGGATATTTTGCTCTACCTTAACTCCACAAAGGCCACAATGTGGTGGGAGAACCCACCAAATGGTGTTGCCTATTTATACTGCTGAGTTAACCGGGACAGGGAATTGAAAACACCTGCTCTCTTATTTCAACTGCTGCAGAATGATGCGGAGACCTTTGGATTGCAAGTCCAGTGTGCTCACCATGTACTGTGTCAGTGTGGATTAGGAATAAGGATTCAATAATTTCAAATTCCATATTTCATATTCCTTATTACGGCGATGGACTGGCGTCCCATCCTGGGTGTATCCCTGCCTTGCGCCCTGTGTCTGCCGGGATAGGCTCCGGCTCGCCGTGACCCTGTATAGGACTAAGCAGTTTCAGACAATGAGATGAGATATTCCTTATTGTTTTTTCACATTGGTATTTGTTGTGTAATTTGTTGTATTTAGCGTTGGCATTCTTTCTCAAACTACGCCCTTGTTTGATATTGGGCAAAAGGAAAATTAATGTTTGAAAATTTCGGCAATGTTTTCATCAGCTTGCTTAAATGCAAGCTGATGCGAATCCAAACCGTGAAACAATATGCCCTAACTTGGGAGTTTCTCACGCTAATGATTCACAGCCCAAATATGGCTCGCAGCAGCCGTGGTAGTTTCTGAGATGAAAACGTCACGTGACGCAAAGGTTGTATACTGCTTGGGGAAGGGATGGCATTATAGCAAGATAGATAAAGTCAAATGTAACTTTAGATAGTTGACATGAGCTACCATCAGTTTTAATGTGCCTTTGATGCAGTGAGTGTATAAGCATGGCTGTAAAAATGACATTTATTTTTGGCACATTATTTTCAACGAAGATCAGACTTTCATGCATAAGTTTGCTTCAAAACAAGCTGGGATTTTCATTTATCAAAGTGCCTAAAAATAAAAAAAAAAAATCTTATATTCAAATCGCAAACATTAGATGGTAAAAAAAAAACATTTTAAATAACCACATTCTGAGTTTCAATGTCGAGTAAAAATTTGGGAGACCTGATTTCAGTGGGAAGAAATTCAGAGGAAATGATTCTGAATGGGGCGGCGCGGTGGCGCAGTGGTTAGCGCTGACGCCTCACAGCAAGAAGGTCCCGGGTTCGAGTCCCTCGGCTCCGGTGCCTTTCTGTGTGGAGTTTGCATGCTCTCCCCGTGTCCGCGTGGGTTTTCGCCGGGTACTCCGGTTTCCTCCCACAGTCCAAAAGCATGCTCCTGGATAGGTTGATTGGCTCGCAGACTAAAATTGTCCCGCAATGCCCGGCGATGGACCGGCGTCCCGTCGTTGGGTGTGTTCCTGCCTTGCGCCCTGTGTTTCCGATATAGGATTAAGCGGTTTCAGACAATGAGATGAGATGAGATGATTCTGAATGAGAAGGGAGAAATTCATAATTCACGGTCATGGGATATATCGAGTATTTCTGAGTAACAACAGTAGAAATGCTCATCAATACATTATAATCCATATACTCCATGATTTGACTGTCTTGTGTCTTCTGTATACTCTATAAATTATCTTGGAGATCTTTGCATCTATTTATATACAAACAAATTGTGTTTGCTTGCTTGCTTGATCAGGGTAAACTCTGCCAAATCGCAACCAAATTGCACGAGACCTTCGAGACCTTCGCTGAACGATGGCACTTGGTCCCAGACGGGTCTCTGGTGTCTTAGTGCGTGCCGACAGGGCTTTCTCTGGCCACCGGGACCGCTTTCTGTGCTTACGGCCGTGCCCTCACGGTACGATATGCGGCGCCGCCATTACAATAACAATACCCAGTTATGATAAGGGCCGCAGCTATTACAATCCCCAGTTCATATAAGCGAGGCCGCCATTACAATACCCATCCATCTATAAGCTACACTTGCTTCATCATGGTTAACTCCGACAAATCGCAACCACATTGCACCGGACCTTCGTCCAACGACGCCACTCGGTCCCACACGGGTATTTGGCGCCTTAGCGCCGCGCACCGAGAGGTCTGCTAAGATGCGACGGATTGCCTCATTCACTTTAACAATAAGATCGAACAGAGTGCCCAACTGTGCACAGAGGAGTAGCCACTTACAAAAGGCATCGATGCATAAACAAAGTCAACTTTATTTGTCATCGTTATGAGTCTTAAATTTTACCCGGACAACGTAAATGGATCAACCATCAAATTTACCTGGGCAATGCCGGGTCGCCCCACCTAGTTTAAAATATAAATAATGACGTCCTCGTCATTATCAGCGATGTGAGTAAACTAATGAAATATGCTTAAGATTCGGAACAATAGTGAACTGCACTAACACTACCATGCAATAACTCACGTGGCACCATACATCGCATTGACTGTTAGTGGAGTTTGCATGATTCCTAGCTCATCCAATCTGGCAGTTCAGGAGATCAGTTTTACATTGCTGCAATCGGAATTGATCACGAATAGTTTCAATTGCTTTGATACCTCCTTGCGTTTGAACATGGTGTTTGTTATGACTAGCACAGAAGTCCAATAACAGAACACCACTCGGGTTCAGATCGGGTAGACCATTACTGCTAATCACACCACTCCAGGTTTCTCCATCATTGTCCACATGGGCGTTGAAGTCTCCCAGTAGAACTATGGAGTAATCAGGTGGAGTATTTTCCAGCTCCCAACTCACTGTCCTCAAGGTGGTAGTTTATTTTGAACTGCTGTTTGGTGTATATACACGCATAACAGTCAAGAGTCCTCCCTGCGACCTGAAGTCGCATTGAGGTAACCCTCTCATTCACTCGGACAAACTCCGAGTGGCACAAAGCCGGGGGCTGGTAAGTATCCCCATCCCCGTTCAGTACCTCTTCCCCCGTGTGACCCCGGAGTAGGAGAGAGTCCAACTCCTATTAAGTAGTTGATTCCAGAGACGACATTGTGCATAGAGGTGAGCCCAATTATATTCCGTTGGTACCTCTCAACCGCCTGCACAAGTTCCGGTTTCTTAACCCCCAGAGAGGTGACGTTCCATGTTCTAAACCGGTTTCCATTGCCAAGTTCCAGCATGCCTATACCTACTTTGCCTCTGTCTGTTGCCCAAAGGGCATTGCACAAGACCCTTATTATTTATTTTCCTTGCAGGTGGTGGGCCCACAAGGCAACTGCTTTGTTACTTTTTCGGGTTGTGCCCGAACGAGCTACATAGGTCACTCAGTCACCAGGCACTTTCCTGTGAGCTCCAGAAGTTGGCCCTGGTTTTCCTAGTTCGGGTGAGGTTCTCTCAGTTGCATATATTCTTTTCATGAGGGTATATTGAATCATTATTTGTCTGGCCCCTCATCTGAGGCGAATCTGCTATGGGTAACCCTACCAGACACCAAAACACCAGACAGCATAACCCTCAGGCTCACCGGGGCACACAAACCCCTTCACCATGTTAAAGTTTTGATTCCAGAAGGTGTACTTCCCACTTATTGAAGATTACTCTTCTGATTACCCTTTAGAAACTCGAGGTTGCCACCGGTATTCCCTAAATGACATTATCTCGTTGTTGATGTGCCGATAGCTGAAAGTCAGATCATATTTACATGTTGTTCTGCAACGATGTGTATATATAAAAAAAAACAATTTTTTTTGATTGTTGCCGAATTTCTGTTCTAATGTCGTTCATATTGACGTGCCGTTCTCTCCACAGCTTTGTGCAGCACTTTATGACCCTCGGGTGAAAGGTGCTCTATAAATGCAGATATTATTAGTAACTCCTGCAAACGAGCTCATCTCATTACTGTACTTCATCTCTTTGGAGGATGTCCTCTTGGGCATGATTCCATCCTTTGGCCACCATTCCATTGATGGTCTCCACCACCAGAGATATGGTGTCTTCTTATGATGTTCATGGCTGAAGTTCACTGAACAATTCTCATTGCTGTGTTGCGTTTGCTCTATGGACTATGTATTCTTATTTCTGTCTCTTTCCGCTGCCATCACCATAATCACCTTCAGCAGTGTAGCACATTGGCTACTTCTGGATGGTTTCTGTTACTCTTTACGAATGTATTGTGTGTTTTTTCTTGAGCGTAGGATTAGCACGTGTAATGTGAAGATTTGCCTACCACTTCACACATTGCATAGGGATTCCTTTTGTGGGAGAAACGGATTGACCAAACCTTTAGGCATAATATTTCTTGTTTCATCTGTGGAAAAGAAGGTGACTGCACCACCCTGCTTATTTGGCTATATATTAGTGTTAAATGGTCAATGTAGAATAGAAAATTTGTATATTTGTTGTCCTTGTTTGCAGAACATAGTGATTGATATGTTAAACTCCGCACCCTCTAAGTAATTTATCATGATTCTGGTTCATGAGTTGATTCAGAAATTAAACCTTTTTGTCTCTTTTAATTTTCACACTTGTATTGTTTTCCTTCTAATTATCCTTAGCTTTAATGCAATGTTTATACATAATTAGCATACATCTAATAATTACTGTCGTTTATTCTCAAAAGCTCAATCCTGTGCATGTATAATTGGTTGATTGAATACAGTTAATGATTCCATCTAAGGTGGCATTGTAGAACAGTGGGTAGTGCTGTCGCCTCACAGCAAGAAGCTCTTAGGTTCGACTCCAAGCTCGGGTGCCTTTCTGTGTGGAGTTTGTGCGTTCTCCCCGTGCCCGTGTGGGTTTTAACCGGGTGCTCCGGTTTCCTCCCACCGTCCAAAGACACGCTGCTGCCGAGGTTAATTGGCATGCTGAGTAAATTGCCCCAAAAAGTGTATCCTGCAATGTACTGATGTCACGTCCTGGGTATAGCCGCCCTCCGACCTTGCGCCCTCTGTCGGCCGGGATAGGCTCCCAACCCCCGTGACCCTGTACAGGATTATGTGGGTATTGATAATGAATGAATCAATCCATCTAAATCTATGCTATGAAACTCATAATTTGGGGATACAGCTGTGTTGCAGTGGTGCACAAGAATCAGAACAACTCAACACAATCGTTCATTATTAAAATTATGGATTTTAAGAAATCTTGTATCTGATTGGCTATATTTCAAACGATTTGGATCATGTGCCATTAGAAAAGAAACTCTCTGAATCGCACATTTCTAAGAAATGTAAACGTCATTTTCAAATGGTACATATTTTACATGTTCTGAATGAAATAAATGTCACACCCTATCCTGTACAAGGAACGCTTTTAAAAATAATAATTCACTGACATATTAACCCAACTAAAACAACATGAGTTCTTCTGATTTTCTTCGACGTTATACATTTAATACGTTGCACCCCTATGATGTGAGTGACCTGTCAATATGATGTGGTAATCTTTTCGTAGGATGTGGAACATGTTTCATTTGTCACATATTTACAGGATAAATTGTGAGATTATCTTTGCGACCATGTGCCAGCAGACTCACAATTTGTACATCCAGCACAGTGAACGGTTTTCTGCTGATTAAAAAATGAGTGGCATTTGGAATATTCCTGCATGTTACTATAATACGTTTCAGTATTTTTCAACATTTTCGCACATTTCATATACTTTACAGTGCATTATTTCTCAAATGTGTACATATCTGCCTGTGCATCACGCAAATGTAGTGTAGTTACCACAGATTACGTTGCCATCTCGAAGGAAATGTCAAGAATTAAAATTCACGTAATTCACTGAACAATGATTAATTTTATTTTATCACTTATTGATATTTAAATCCCCGTATGCTTTATGACATTGATAAATTGTACAATCTAAGCAAAGAATGAGAATTCTAAGCAGTTAGCAAAATTATGCATCAGTTGACAGCTGCGTTTTGACCGGGATGGTGTGAAGGCTCCACACATTTATGACTGCATTTTACAAGCATCCTAGGTATGTATTGCATGTGCCCTGTTTATATTCGAGACTGCTTTCTCTGCCGATGCCTGCCAACTCAAACACACTTGGAAGAGCAACAATACTGTTGCAACTATGAGCCCTTTCTACAAACAGTAGGCACAGCAGAAGGACCTTAAAAGGGTACATTTTGAAGTCACTGCTTTATGCTATGATGGGTGATAAAATGGGCATGAGCAATGTATCTCAACGGTTGTAAATAACCTCCACACACACGACACAGTATATACTGGTGTATACCATGCAGTCGGTGTATTTAATGTAGTTGAATTCACGAGGGAGCCCATTTGAAAAATGTTTTTTCAAGGGAGTCCTGGGATTAAACATTGACAAAACATAGTAGATGCAGAGGGAGCACACATCAACTTTTGGAAAACCCGTGTAGTAGAAACTAAATGCATATGCATGTCATCATTATTAAGGTCTCATCTCATCTCATTATCTGAAACCGCTTAATCCTATATAGGGTCACGGTGAGCCGGAGCCTATCCCGGAAACACAGGGCGTAAGGCAGGAATACACCCGACGACGGGACGCCAGTCCATCGCCGGGCATTGCGGGACAATTTTAGTCTGCGAGCCAATCAACCTATCCAGGAGCATGCTTTTGGACTGTGGGAGGAAACCGGAGTACCCGGCGAAAACCCACGCGGACACGGGGAGAGCATGCAAACTCCACACAGAAAGGCACTCGAGCCGAGAGATTCGAACCCGGGACCTTCTTGCTGTGAGGCGTCAGCGCTAACCACTGGGCCACCGCGCCGCCCGTATCACATTCAGATGCTTTGGAATGATACAATGAATTTTAGAAAGGCAAGTAAAATTGTGTGAAGTATATGGTGGCCATTGGTAGCAGCTGTAACTGAAAAAAATACCCATTGTGCTGGACTGCCACACAAACTAAATGCAAGTGGTAGCAACAGTGTAGACGGGTAGTCTCATCTCATTATCAGAAATCGCTTAGTCGTGTACAGGGTCACGGTGAGCCAGAGCCTATCCCGGCAGACACAGCGCAAGGCCGGGATATACTCCCGATGGAGCACCAGTCCATCACCGGGCACTGGGCAATTTAGTCTGCCAGTCATTTAACCTGAGGCAGCAGTGCTACCCACTGGGCCACTGTGCCGCCCTATACAGGTAATGCGACCATTGATATGTCGCCAACGAAATCTGGCTGGGTGTTGAAGGATAGTAGTTAGATCGTTCTTTGAACTCACAATCAGAAAATTGTGGTTTAAAAGCTCCATAGAGGGGATCAGCTAGATACATCATCGCTCCAAGCTCTCCAAGTCCCACTTTGTGGAAAGTCAATGCAGATGTAATGGTTCGCGCGCTGGACGTCCAATCCAGAGGTCACCAGTACGATCTCCTTCACCACCGCTGTCCACCGAAGCATATCACTGGGTGCACCACAATGAGTCAGCTTGTCTCGTGTGGTGCCGTACAATGTGGGTACCCCCACCTCTTCCAGTATGTCTTGCCAGTGTTAAAAATAGGATGGAATACCCTCTGGAGGAGGACCTCCTTAGAGCTTTCTCCAGTGGATGCCCTTCCAGCAGTGCTTTGAGCAAGACATGCCAGAGCTGTAGTGGTAATAATAATTGCACTTCTAGAGCGCTTTTCACCCGAAGCTCACAAAGCGCTGCACAAAGATGCGGAAAGAACGGCACGCCAACAACAACGGCACCAGAATGGAAAATTAGTAACAATAGTATATAGTAGTGCATAGTATAGTATATAGTAATGTATAGTGTATAGTGCAGACTAGAGTGTAGTGTACAGTGTAGTGTAAAGTATAGTGCATAGCAGTGTATAGTGCAGTATATAGTGCAAATTAGTGTAGTGTATAGTAGTGTACAGTATAGTGTATAGTCGTGTATAGTGTATATAGTGCAAAGTAGTGTGTATAGTAGTTTACAGTGCACTTTATAGTGTATAGTAGTATATAGTTTATGGTAGTGTATAGTGTAGTGTATAGTGTGTATTGTGTATAGTAGTGTGCAGTATATATAGTAGTGTTTAGTGTAGTATATAGAAGTATATAGTGTAGTGTATAGTAGTGTAATGCACTACTGTGTGCAGTAGTGCATAGCATTGTATAGTACAATGTTGTACAGTGCAGTGCTGCATTGTGGTGTTCTACAATGCAGTGTACAGTGGTATAATGTTTACATTTCGAAGACGCCTTTCACTCGAGGGTCACAAAGCGCTGCACAGAGCTATGGAGAGAACGGCCACGTCAACATGAGAATAGATCACGTCAGTAAAATAATGACTAAATCAATGAAGGATATCAAATAAAAATAGTGGCGAATGGCGGATGTTGTGGTCGATGGTGTAGGTGGGCGATGGGTGTGGGTAGGTGATGATCGTGCGTGTGGGTGATGGTGCGGGTTATGGTGTGGGTCGGTGATGGGGTGGGTGGGTGATGGTGTGGGTTTGTGATGTGCGTGATGGGGTGGGTGGGTGATGTGGCTGATGGTGTGTGTTGGTGATGGTGTGGTGATATGAGTGATGGCGTGATGTGAGTGATGGAGCGGGTGGGTCGATCAGTGGTTCGCACGTTGGGCTACAAAGTTGGTAACCCGAGTTCGCTTCCCACTCACGGCCAACACCAGGTACAGTGCAGTGTTGTACAGTGCAGTGTGGTACAGTGCCGGGTTGTGCATGGTGGCGCTGCAGAGTGCGGTGTTGTACAGTGCAGTGTGCAGTGGTGTTATGCAGTGCGTCGCTGTTCAGTGCAATATACAGTGCAATATACAGTGCAGTGTTGTACAGTTGTGCTGTTGTACAGTGCAGCATGCCGCAGAGTTGTACAGTGCAATGCTGTACTGTGCAGTGTACAGTGCGGTCTTGTACACTGCAGTATTTAATATACAGTGCGGTGTTGTACAGTGTACATTGCGGTGTTGTACAGTGTGGTATTGTGTGCAGTGCAGTAGTTACAGTGTTGTGTACAGTGCAATGCAGTATTTACAGTGTTGTGTACAGTGCAGTGTGCTGCGCAGTGTACAGTGCCGCTGCCATGTACCTCTTATTATCACGGAGAGTAACCAGGGGTTTTATGAAGTCACTGGCCAATTGCATGAGTGTGAAACACCTAGCACTGGCTTAGGGCCACCAATGAAGATGCCAATTGTGCAAGTCGTATAGGAGCAAGGTGACATTTTGCTTTATTAAATGTGAAACGTATGATTTTAACATCCGTTCTTAAACAATCGTTCTTAAATGTTTATTTTTTCCTCTCTTATTTTTCATTTCTCCTTTCTATTTTACATTTATAGGTTTGTCTTTCCATTTCAAATAAACCCTGGTGTTGTTTTTCTATGTTTGCAATCTTGTAAATCTAGTTCGAGTGAAAACCAAGTTCACAAACATTCATATCATATTTCCTTTCTGTGCAAAACAGCAGATGGAAGCAAAGCCGTCGCAGTTGACTCCAGCCGTGGCTTGGCTGAGCCTCACAGCACGGAACCTAGGGAAATGGAACCGCAAAGCAGAGCAGCTACAGAGGGCCTTCGGGAACATGTTGGCACCGTGGTCCCACCTCAGCAAAGGTGAGGGAATGGTGATGCACCACACACAGCGACTTTCTGATGCGTACATGTGTGCGTGCGGAAGCACGTGTACAATATATATGTGGTGCTATGTGTTGGTATGGAAAGACATCATAATGTCTGATGGTGTACAGATCTGCTCAAACCTGACGACAATGGCAGGTAAATGGCGGTGCAACTGTTTTGGGGGCTCCCAAACCCTGGGGCATCCTGCCAAAAAACTGGATGAAAAAAACATGACTCACCTTAACATCCCTTTTTATTTATCAGAATGGAATGAAAGAAAATTATTTTGTGTTCTTAGTTTAATACATTAAAATAGCTACATTTGAGTTATCTATTGAGGTACATATATTTTTTCACTTTTCAATGTTTACACGAAATGCAAGGTGTTCATGCAATTGGAAAATGCTGACAAATTGCTAATAAATATCACGGCAATTGAACTTATTAGTGTGATATATACATACTAAATGTAGGTTACATGGCAATGTAATTTTGTTATTAATATCTGTCAGATGTGTTTGTTTAGAAACAATATTTAAATCTCCACTGTGCCATAGATTAGGAAAAATGCAACAACATGCGCTCAGTAAATATAACGTTGGGTATAATTTAGGTGTAGGAGACTTTGCTCCCTTTGTCGATGCTCACAGGGAATGGGAATGAATGCGGACATCGCCTGAAATAATGTATAGGCACCTCAAATCTCTCGATTGGGTTGGTCCTGTCTATTTCTTGGGCTGTTATTTAACCAACAAGGTGGTGCCTCTTGAAACAGCCAGAGTGCTGGTTGAATATATTTTAGATATTATTGTGTACATATCACATACTCTGCAAGGAATCACGTCCAGAAGTCTTACATCTTTCTTATTCATTTCTTCACCCACATGCAGTCAGACGTATGGTACATTTACTGAAAATCAGTTTCTGATGTACAAATGAATATCTACAACAGCATTTGCTTACAGTGGAGTGGGCCTCAAACCTTTAAACAACTGCAATTTTCTCTTTTGTGTGAAAGGTTTTTGTTTGCACATCATGGTCATTCATTCTTCGTGAATATCTGATTAAGCAGATCGTGGTACACCGGAGGCGATCCTGGCAGACGCAGGGCCTAAGGAATGACTATACTGAGGATGGGACAAAAGTTCACACATGAGAATTGGGGGCAATTTAGTTAGGCTAATTTACCAAGGCAGTATGTCTCTGAGAGGACACCAATGAAAACCCCTCAATACATGGGGAGAGGATGCAAACTCCACACAGAAAAGTACCTGACCTGGAAATCGAACCCAGGGACTTTCTGGCTGTGTGGTGGCAGCATAACTCACTATACCACTGTGCCTCCATAAATGTGCCTCCATAACCAAGGCCTCCTGTAAAAACCTCCAAGCAAATCTGTTCATGGAAGGGGGGGGGCGGTAAGCCCTTCCTGCAGCTACTCCTGTGGTCTATAATTCCTTTTCTACATCTCTATACCGCAGACACTTTCTCTGTTCGGGTCAAGGATCTTTTCCTCTGCCTATGACTGGCCATTTGGTATTTGTCAAGTATTCTCATTCGTGTTTTCCAATACCATTTTTTGCTATCCTTTCATATTTTTAGCCTTCTTAATGTCTAGCTGTCTCCCGTCAGGAAATATAAATAAATACACATCCCAAATATATGTAAAAATCCCCTTCTATCCTTCACCTGCCCTGCTGTAGTATTTGTATGGTGTCTCCAGATCTAGTCATATTTTTAACTTCACATGTAAAGGCCAGGACTCACTTAACACTGCATTTCATTCTAAGTATTATCGTTTTCATTATCAGTGATTCTCCACGTAATTTTAGCCACATGCTACCTTCCGCTAAAGGAATAGCTCAGCAGTTTCATGCAGCTGCATTTGCTCTTCCCTGCACACATCTTGATACATTTACACGAACAGGTGCAAATCAGAGGATTGCAATCATCCCAGCATGACAACACTGAGCCACATCAATCAACCTAGAGAGCTGCGCATCCCTGAACAGCAGGAGGAATGGATAAGAGCTACAGTGTAGAGATGGGAATCACAGTATTCAAGATGGGAGTCTCAGTGTTAGAGATAGGAGTCACAGTGTTAGAGATCGGAGTCTCAGTATTCAAGATAGGAGTAACAATGTTAGAGATGGGAGTCTCAGTGTTAGAGATAAGAGTCACGAGTCATAGTTGGAGGACTTGAAAGCCTTACGGAACAAGTGAGTCTTGAGACGAGATTTGAAGATGCCCAGGACTCAGCTGATTTAATCTCCAATGGAAGGGCATTCCAGAGTCTGGAAGCTGAGAAGGCTCAGTCGCTTATTGAGTGGAGGTGTGATCTGAGCACATGCAGGAAGCCCTTATTGGAGGATCGAAGTGGTATTGAGGAGGGTACCTGAAGTAGGTCACGGATGTATGTTAGAGCAGCGCCAGTGAGAGCCTTGTAGGTGAGAAGGAGGATCTTGAATTCAATCCTGCATTTAACTAGTAGCCAGTGGAGAGATATTATTACTGATGATATGTGATCCTGGATGGGTGTGCATGTGAGGACTCTAGCAGCTGCATTCTGCACACGTTGGAGACGATTGATCAGTTATGCAGGGGTGCCAGGGAGCAGTGCATTGCAATAATTGATTCGTGAGGAGATGAAGATGTGTATTAGCTTCTCAGCATCACAGTCTGGCTATATTTTTGATCTGGAAATAAGCTACCTTCATCACCATGTTGATGTGTGTCTCGAAGGTGAGTGAGAAATCAAGAGTCACACCTAGACTCTGGACTACCTTAGCAACTTCAGTGGTCTGGTCGTCAACCATCAATTGGATAGGTTCAGCCTTGGACAGTTGTGGGGTTCCGATAAGCAAAACTTCTGTTTTTTGGCCATTTAGTTTTAGGAAATTTGAATTGAGCCAGGCCTTCACAGTTGACAGTGAGGACAACATGCATGGATATCGATTTGCATGTCATCGGCATAGCAATGGTAGCTGAGATTGATGCTGTGCAGGATATGGGCAAGTGGTTGTATGTAGATGCTGAAGAGAAGTGGGCCGAGAACTGAACCCTGAGGAACTCCAGACAAAATAGGATGGATCTCTGAGTTTTGTCCTCCGAGGTTGACGAATTGCTTCAGGTTGGAGATGTAGGTGCTCAGCCAATGCAAGACCCCTATACCCTCCAGTCGCTCAAGTAAGATCCGGTGGTCATTGGTATCAAAGGCAGCACTCAGATTCACGAGGACAAGAATAATTGGCAAGCCTTCCACAGCAGCGATGAGTAGGACACCAACTACTTTTACCAGAGCAGTTTCAGTACTATTGCCGAAGCTTAACCCAGATTTCAAGGGATCGAGGAGGTCATTGTTGAGCCATATCCTGCGCAGCCTCAATCTCAGCTACTATTGCTATGCTGATGACATCCAAATCTATATCCACGTTAAGTCATTAATCAGTGCGTCTGGTCTTTGCATGTCATCCTCACTGTCAACTGAGAAGGCCTGCTCAATTCAAAATTTGAATAACTAAATGGCGACAAAATGGAAACTTTTGCTTGTCGGAACTCTGCACCAATTGTCCAAGGCTGAACCTATCCAGTTGATGCTTGATGACTAGATCATTGGAGTTGCTAAGGCAGTCCGGACTCAAGGTGTGACTCTTGATCCCTCACTCACCTTTGAGAAACACATGAACAAGTTGACGAAGGTAACCTATTTCCATCTTAGAAATAAAGCCAGACTGCGCAATATCCTGTCACCTGCAGACGCTGAGAAGCCAATACACATCTTCATCTCCTCACGAATCGACTATTGCAATACATTGCTCCCTGGCACCCCTGCCTACCACCTGCTTAATCGTCTCCAACGTGTGCAGAATGCGGCTGCTGGAGTCATCATTCGCACACCCATCTACGATCACATTTCCCAAGTACCGATGTCTCTGCACTGGTTACCTGTTAAATACAGGATTGAATTCACGATCCTCCTTCTCACCTACAAGACTCTCACTGGCGCTGCTCCGACATACATCCGTGACTAACTAAAGGCACCCTCCTCAACACGACAACTTCGATCCTTCAGGACGGGCTTGCTGCATATGTCTAGGTCGCACCTCTATTCGATGGGTGACAGCCTTCTCGCGCGCTGCTGCCAGACTCTGGAATACCCTTCCTTTGGAGATTCGATCAGCTGAGTCCTTGGTTATTTTCAAATCTCGTCTCAAGACTCACTTGTTCCGTAAGGCTTTCAAGTCCTCTGGCTATGACTCGTGACTCTTATCTCTAACACTGTTACTCTATCTCTAACTCTGTGCCTCCTATCTCTAACACTGAGACTCCCATCTCTAACATTGTGACTCCAATCTTTAACACTGAGACTCCTATCGCGAATACTTGATTCCCATCTCTACACTGTGACTCATCCATTGCTCCTGCTGTTCAGGGATGTGCAGCTCTCTAGGTTGATTGATGTGGCTCACTGTTGTCATGCTGGGATGATAGCAATCCTCCAATTTGCGCCTGCTCAGGAACATTTATTCCATCCATGTGTGTGTCAGAATTATTATCATTTTTAATCACTTATTTTTTGTCCTTCTATAGTTCGTTGCTACTTCTCATCTTTCAGTTGGGCTGTCCTGGTGTTGTTGGTGTGCCGTTCTGTCCACAGCTCGGATTTGTGAAAAAAGAAAAATACTCCAAAGAAACCTTGTTGCTGATTTGCCGTTCTTATCTTGTTGTTGATGTGCCATTCTCGTTGTTGATGTGCCATGCTCTCAGTGGCTCTGCATAGCGCTTTGAGGCCTTTGGGTGATGAGCACTCTAGATATGCTATTATTATAATAATACGATTAATGTGAAGTTAAACCATTTCCCAATATATATGTGTTATATACACTGATCATATTGCATTTAAAAATGATAGTTTATAGATTACTTTACTTTTTGTTCTGCAACGATGTGTACAAAAAACCCCCAAAAAATGTTATTGCTGCTGGTTTTCCATTCTAGTGCCGTTATTGTTGGCGTGCAATTCTCTCTGCAGCTTCGTGAAGTGCTTTGTGACCCTCGGGTGAAAAGCGCTCTATAAACACAATATTAATTACTATTATTGCAGCTTTACAATTGCCTCGAAAGAGAACAAATGTGGCTATGTTTGATGCTGGCTACCTACACCCACCTCCCCCCTTTGTGCTCCATGCTGGTATTCATAAGCTGTCGCTAACTGCATTTTATCCTGTAGTCTATTGAGTTATTGAGGTGGGCATATATCTTTGGTTTGCGTATGAGTCTCTTTTATGAATGTCAGTTCATGTCAACAAGCTACAGCTACTGCGTTATCATATCTAATACTAAATTTTAGGCCATAATTCAAACGTTTTAAACACATTTGTATTGGAAAACATACCATAGCACCTGTTTTCATTGTCAAATGTATTTCAATACAAGGCTTTGTGTTAAATTGGATACGGATTAATATTTTCTAATATATTTCGCAAAAATACAGTTTTAATTTCATAGTAAATTATTGGAAATCTGAGATTCGACTGACCCGTGATGGAGCAATATTTATAATAATAAATGTCATGCTGCACACTTGGCTTATGTCCACAGAATGTTAGCTCTTACCCTTTCATATATCCATTCAAATGCCATATGCTTAAGTAGTAAATTCTTATTGATATTATGCAATGCTTTTTATTCATTCATTACATTGTCCCTTCTCTGAATTGTATTATGTCTCTTGGTGTCCATCCATCCATTTTCTACACCACTTATCCTGGTGAGGGTCGCGGTGGCAGTAGTACAAGGAGAGTGGACCAGACATCTCTTTCCTCAGCAATAAATTTCAGCTCTTCCTGGGTGATTCTCATGCGTTCCCAGGCCAGCCGAAGGATGTAATCCCTCCAGCGTGTCCTGGGTCAGCCTGCAGGTCTCCACCCAGTGGGCTGTGCCTGGTAAACTTTCCGGGGGAGCCTTCCAGGGGGCATCCTTACCAGATGCCCCAACCACCTCAACTGGCTCCTCTCAATCCTGATGGGCAGTGACTCTACTCTGAGGTTCTCCCGGATTTCTGTGCTCCTAACGTTGTCACGGAGAGTGAGCCCAGCAACCCTGTGGAGAAACCTAATTTCTGCCGCTTGTATCTGCGATCTCGTTTTTTCGGTCATTACCCAAAGTTCATAACTGTAGGTGAGGATAGGGACATAGATTGACCTGTAAACCAAGAGCTTTGTCCGAGGACCAAGCTCCCGCATCACTATCACGGACCGGTACAGGCAATCTGCTGGCCATCTTCACGTTCCCGCTTACCATCACTCGTGAACAAGACCCCAAGATATTTAAATTCCTCCACTAAGGGAAACTGCTCTCCCCTCACCGTGAGACGACCATGGCCACAGATTTGGAGGTGCTGACTCTCATCCCAGCCACTTCACATTCAGCCACAAAACGCTCGAGTGCCCGTCGGAGGTCACAATGCGGTGAGGTGAGAAGAACAACGTCATCTGCAAACAGCAGCGATGCCACCTCCACACTCCCAAACTGGACACTCTCCATACCTCGGCAACACCTTGAGATCCTGTCCATGAAAATCACGAATAGGAGCGGAGACAAGATACACCCTTAGCGGAGACCACCGGCCACATTGAACGGATTCGACTTTACGCCAAGTATATGGACACAGCTCTCGCTCTTGGAATAGAGAGACCGGATTGCTCTCAAAGGAGATACCGGCACCCCATACTCCTGCAGCACCTTCCACAGTAAATCTTGGGACACACGGTCATAGGCTTTCTCCAGATCTACAAAACAAAAGTAGACTGGGTTAGTAAACTGCCATGATCCCTCAAATATCTTTGAGAGAGCAAAAAACTGGTCCATGATTCCACGGCCAGGACGGAAATAGCATTGTTCCTCCTGAATCTGTGGTTCGACTAATGGTCGAAGTCTTCTCTCCAGAACCCTGGCATAGGCTTTACCTGGGATGCTAAGGAGTGTCATCCCTCTGTAGGTGGAGCACACTCTTTGGTCCTCTTTCTTAAAAATAGGGACCACTACCCCAGTTTGCCAATCCAGAGTGACGGAACCCACTTTCCACGCAACATTGAAGAAGAGCACTAACCAGGACACGCCAACACTGTCAGTGCTTTCAATATCTCTGGACGAATCTCATCCACGCCTGCAGCCTTACCGTTCCGGAGGTCATTGACCTAAATACTTTTCCCTGAAAAGTCTTTTTGCAAAAGATTACGTTGCCAAAATATCTGATAGGGTCTGGTCTAACATTACATTATATGCCTTGGATGATGTTAAGAGAAGAGGCATGCTGAGTCCCTAGAAATTTTCAAATCCTGTCTCAAGTCTCACTTGTTCCGAAAAGCCTTGAAGACCTCTGGCTGGGACTGTTGATGCTGCTCACTATTGTGTGCTTGGTTCATGGCTCGCTTTTGATCTGTGCCTGTTCAGGAACACTTATTTTTTCCTTTTTTTAACAATTGTTGTATTTGTTACTTGATGTGCTTCATAGATTTTATATATTTATCTCCTCATCTCATTATCTGAAACCGCTTAATCCTATATAGGGTCACGGTGAGCCGGAGCCTATCCCG
>JAZEWT010000002.1:18409127-18434178 GCA_036362905.1 Mordacia mordax | reverse complement strand
CGGCTATCCCAAAAGAATAGCTTTGGAAAGCAATCATGATTCATCAAGCCGTGAAAACTTACATCAGTACAAATGACGTATGTTTATCTTCAATATAAGAACTTTTCTATTCCATATCATTTCCTGTTAACAAAGTAATAATCGATCAGACATTTTTCCCTTAGTTTATCTTTTAAACCGTTTTGTCGTTTGGTTTATGCTTTAAATATGTGAATGGTAATTGTGGACATGAATTTTGTTTCAGTTTACTTGTGTATAGCCACTGAAGTAGCAGCGATTAATTGTTTTTTTGTGTTAGGTGCTCGAGTGGCTGTTCGTGTGGTAATTTTATGGTCCGTTTTGATCTTGTTGTCTTTCAGCCCTCCCTCAACTGCTCAGATGTGCAATGCTGTTCCAGTTCATCAGCCGTCCCGAATGTCTGCTTCCTCCGCTACCAGAGAACTGGACGAGCTCATGGCCTGCCTTTCAGACTTTAAAATACAGACCAATGTAAGTTTGCCCAATTGGAATGAGCAGTCAGGCCCCCAGCAGATCTTGCATAGGTCAGTCAGAAAGTATAAGAGAACATATGTTCTCTGATGTGATATCAGGTTTTACCGCATGTTTATTGGCATTATGGTATGTCAAGCAACATGTGGTGCATTCTAAAACACATTGAAGAGTTATGCAGTGCAAATATTAAAACTTTCATGGTAAGATTAGAGTAGAGTGTGCATCAGACCCATGAGGTTTCTAATTCTCATTTTCTTTGCTGTGTAAAGTTAGATTTTTCTTTCAAGGCCTTTGGGCTCTTGAATGAGATGCACCTGAGAACACAACTGTTCATGATGGTGGTCCTTTTATTGTTGGGATAAATACAACCACAGTATGAGGCTTTAAGAAAGATGCTCTAATTCCCTTTGTAAACCCCACACAGCAATTCAGGCTTCACATTGTGTTGGTGAAAAGTCACACATGCAGTGGCTGATGTTACTAACAGTTCAAGTGTTGGGATGCATAACGCAAAACATATTCTTTGTTCTGGGAATGCGCTGTGGAAATGGCTGTCAGTGGACAGCCCTGTGGCACAAACTACAAAGACCAAGCTGCCACAATGCAAAACCCTATTCCTCATGCTCTAGATGTTGCTTCAGTTATTTTTCTTATTCTTTGATGTCATGTGTTATATTTTCTCTTTTTATGTTCTGTCCTTATTACCTATTTTCCCATTCTGTAATCCCTTCTGCCAACAGTTGTCAGCAACCTCTGATGAATGTATACCACGTGATCTCTCTCTTCTCAAGACAGACCTCACGTCGACTGACAAGGCTGTCTCAAATATGATGAGCACACCTTCTCATGTGAAGAGAAACACACTGCAAACGAAGGGCATAACGGAGGATTCAGGGTCAAACCTCACCCCCTCTGCTATCACCAATGGTCTCCACTTACAGGTGGACTTGCCAGGCGTACTGTCCACCTCTCCCAATCTGTCTTCTCGATCTTCAAGCCCTCTTGAGGTTCTTTGCATTAATGAAGAGGCCTTGTCGCTTAACCTCTCAACCTCTGACATAAATTGCTTATCATCTGTGAGTGCATTACCCCTTGGCCTGAGTTACACAAAAACATATTTTAATGGATATAATGTGAGCTCAGTGGACAATGAGCAAATGAAGGAAAAACAATTAAAATGTAACAAACTACAGCAGGTAAAGAAAATCGATCGGAATGATATATTTTGTAATGTGATACCAAAAAAGAGCTCACAAGGTGAAATTGTGTTATCACCGTTGAAAACTGGGGAACTTTCCATTCATTTAGAAAATATAGACCCAGATAAACCAAATGTTCCATTCGCTATCAAAGCAGATCAATCTGCAAAACAGAATTTCTCTCAGAAGGCAACTGCACCAGGCATCGAAATGCTTTATAATAAATTACCAAAGCCATCAAGTATTGATGGCCCAGGGAATAATATTCATAGTATTACTGATTCTGTAACCACTGGAAAGAAAAGTCAGCAGAGCTTACAAGAAAATCAAACTGCAGCAATATTAAACATTTCAGATATCACTGTGATGAAGTGTTTGCCTATGGAACGAAAGGAAGATAAAAGTTCTGCCCTCGCAATGCTTTTGAATCATGAGGATGCTACCTTCAGCACACCTGCACTGTCAGAGTCCCAGTCCAGTATGGTTACACAGAACCCGGTGCCTGCATTGGCTGATTTCAACAAAATATCAGCCATACATTTGGAAGATGGTGCTAATTCGCCAGCTAAGGCTGCCTCACAAATCGTTTTCTCAGAATTTCCAAAAATATGCGTTCATAAGAGTAGTGCTTCAACTGGCGATATGGCTGCTTTAAAATCCACAGAGAGTAGCTGTTTGTTAATGGTCACAGAGCCAGATTTGGCACAGGCTGCACTCTCACATGTGAAAACTAATGAGCCATGGGAGAAAACGGCGGTGATCCCTGCAATGTTGTCACAGCACAGCATCACGTCAAATTTCGAAAACCGTCCGCAAGCAATGACCACGATGTCTCTCACAAAACCAACAGAAGAGCCCAAAATATCAAGCCTTCCATCCGTGCCATTGGAAACACGCTCTGTATACAAAATGGGCGTTCCACAAGCCAAGACCTTGAAAATGCTCCATACAGAGTCAAAAAGCGATTTTCCAACTCCAGCAAACGTCATTAACATTGGAGGAGGAGAGGTGTTGGCATGTTCGATAATGGATGACAAATCTGACACTCCTGGCACCACGGGGAGCATAAAGGATGAAAAAGAGAGTATTTTTTCTGATTTTGGGCATGAGGCAGTGGGAGATTCTGTGGAGCCCCAATCTGAATCTTTTGATTTTCCTCCAGCTCTTCCTCTCGAGGGCATCAAGAAGGTTTCTGCATCTTCGCAGGCATGCTTGCTCTCTTTCATTGGCACTCGTGAGCTTGTAACTGATGTGCACTCGGCTGTCACCACATACCTGTTGTCAGCCTGCAGGGTGTGATCATTTTACTATAACGTGTACTGACATCGTTAGTGTTAACTCGACCCTCTCCTTAAATTCTTATTATTTAAGTTTTGAGCAGCGTAACTTTTAAATAGCTTTTTCGACATATACGTGCAATGGTTGCTATGCGCGGGGATCACGTGCTTCCTTGTTCTTGGCTCGAAACGCCTGACGAACCCTTTGTGCAGCGTTTGTGACCTTCGGGTGAAAAGCGCTCTATAAGTGCAATTATTATTATTATGTTCATCAAATTTAGGCTTGAGTTATTGTAAATTTTTCTTTTGTTGCTCATTGCATTTTAATCCAAGGTGATTGGTGGGTGGTTGATTTGACAACCCCTTGGTTTCTTTATTTGCAGTAAAACAAATTGCATGGCTTTTGTACTAACATAAATGGGGGACTGATTGCAAAGATTATGTTTTATGCATTTAAATTTAACTTGTTCACTGCAAAGCACTGCATTTACAAATGGTTAATGTTTTGTTCTCACTTTACTATTACCACCTGCAACATTCTTGCTGTCTTTCTCTCATTCTCGATATACACGCAGATTAAGTTTGTGATTAAGAGAACCAAAGAGACAACCAATATTCATCCAATGTACAATAGTAAGCTACCAAGAAGGCGCATGGGACCTGTGATCTATAACAAGTCGATTAAACAGGACAAAGTCATACAGGAGCTGCAGAGCAGGCTGGGCATCTTCAAGAAGGAAGAGGTAGATGTCAAGAAACCGGTGGATGAGTGGCTCACCGACGGGGTTATTGTTATGTCTGAACCTATTTTGGAACGAAAGGCAAGCATGAAATCACTTCGATCGACACATGATTGCGTTACGAGTTCACTTTCAAATAATATTCAATAATGTAACAAATACTGTTGTTCATTGCAATGCTTGTTCTTTTCTTTTTTTCTGTAGAAAAAAGAAATGCCTTTACAAAAGAAATCTCCTGCTGTCACGATGTTCTCAAAAGCTTGTTCGCCTCTTCAAACCCGAAAAATCCTATTTGCTCCTGCTTTCTCTCCGCCTCTGCCACCAACTCCACCCCCACCTCCTCCCCTTCCACCACCTCCTCCACCACATCATCAATTGTCAACACCGTCCATCTTCAAACTTGAGCCACAGTTGCCACCACCAATGCCATCAGAACCGTCGACCCCCCCAGAGCGTTCGCCTCATTTCCGCTCGGATCCCAGATCACCTACACCGCTACCACCGCCACCACCACCACCACCACGTGAATCGCCTGAATTGGTCAAAGTTATGCATCCTCTGGGCCACATGGGTGCTCCATCTCCAGCTGAACAACAAATCACAGCTGAGCTAGACTCATTATTGCTGCAGCTACAACAGCCTTTGGTGTTCCCAGCGACGAGTGTCAGCAGAACACCCCGAGCCAGGGTGTCTGTTGGCTGCCAGACCGACATCCCCTTTGACGAATCACCACAGGCATGCCGACTTATTTTACGAGCTGTCATTATCGGTGTTACAACGATCTATCCTGATAAGAATGTAAAGTTTAGCTTTTTTAGTTTTTCGCTGTTCAAATATTTTCTTAAATTCCTTGAATATATATGCATTTTTGTAACAATGGCTTTCAGGATATTCAAGTATAATATGTTGCAGTGTGGTGGGGGTGGGGGAGCGGTGGTACAGCGATTGCTGCATCACACAGGGAAGCTGTTGACCTGAGCCATGACCGCCATCAGTGGTGAGCGGCATCTGATTGGGTCCTCGGACCCCCATGAGCTTCAGCAACCCCCACTAACCAGTTTGATGAGGTGTGGTCCACAAATCCTCATTAACGATTCGGATATGGGGAGAGGTCTTCATCCAGCGGTGAATCGACAGAGTGTGGGATTTATTTATTTACCTACTAATTTCTGTTGGTAAATTGTAATGAATGTAAAATTAAGCCTACGGCTAAGTCATGCCACAGTTATTGGCAATCACCACAATTGTCCTCTGGCTATTCTAGAGAGAAAGCATTTAAGCATTACTGTTAGCATTCACATGAAAAATTAGCCAAAGACATTCGCATGTGCACTGATTAAAATGTGCTGCGCATCATGTTAGGGATTGTGGGGGTTAACCATTGGACATAGACTTACAAGCACCTGAATACCAAAATAGTGTATACTCAAGTGTCTGACCTAATTTGTGAATATGGTGCTTTTTACCATTTGACAAGTAGCTGTTCTGTGGCAAAACCCTCATGGTGGCAACAAATTGGACCCGGATCATGCGGTGGGCTTAATTGTATCATGATGTCTTTCTGCAAATAGAGCATTAAACCATCTACAAGTCCTTCCACCACTTTATAACAATGCACTGTGCCTTGTTCGTAATTGTGGTTTTTATATTCCAGGCGCGGTCACCTACTCAGGAGGTTCAATTTACATATCATGAAGCCATGCCTGCTCCTTCCTATTCAACTGTAGAAAAGGCAAGAAATAATTTTGTCATTGGATATGTTTATTTTCGTCGAGAAATATACTATTATTTATTACTATTACAATTTATGTTTTTTACGAAGAATTGCTTGATATCAGGCACATGTTCTGCAAAGCCTTGTTTATACTTTCAATTGTATGCATGATAGTCTTTTAACAATTCATTTTCTCAACACTTGGGGTGGCACGGTGACCCAGTGGGTAGTGCTGTCGCCTCACAGCAAGAAGGCCACGGGTTCGAATCTCGGCTTGGGTGCCTTTCAGTGTGGAGTTTGCATGTTCTCCCCTTGTCCGCGTGGGTTTTCGCTGGGCACTCCAGTTTCCTCCCACAGTCCAAAAAAAGATGTTTCTGCATAGGTTAATTGGCTTGCAGACTAAATTGCCCTCAGTGCCTGGTGATGGATTGGCGTCCCATCGTGGGTATATCCCTGCCTTGCGTCCTGTGTCTGCCGGGATAGGCTCCGGCTCACCGCAACCCTGTCCATGATTAAGTGGTTTCTGACAGTGAGATGAATTAACACTTGTGTATGCATCTTTCTTATTCCCATTTTAATGTGCACTTCAAAATATATCCCATTTGTACAAATTCCACGTGTTCCTATTTCACAGCTTCCAGAAATAAATCTCAGCGATGCTTTACCATCTAAACTCCATTCTCCCTTCCCTCCTCCACTCATTCCAAAACGCCAGGCAAGTTCTTTCCAGTCACTTTCTTCTTTGGTATGTTGCACGTGTTCCAACAGCCAAAATTAACCGTGCTTTTTAAAGATGGGAAGTGATGGACTTATGTTGGCCTTTTGTACGTATATCAGGTGGCACCACCACAGCCAGCGCCACAGCCAGCGCCACAGCCAGCGCCACAGCCAGCGCCACAGCCAGCGCCACAGCCAGCACCACAGCGGGAGCCCCAAGAACCTCAGCCTCCTGCAACTCCACCGCAAAAGCCTCCTCTGCCAGCCCTTCCACAGCAGGGCAGCAGACAGCTGGACAGCATGCTGGGCAGCTTACAGTCGGACCTCAACCGCCAGGGTGTCACTATCATGGCCAAGGGGGTGTGTGCCGCTTGCCGCAAGCCGATCGTTGGCCAGGTAGGCGAGTGCATGCATCTGGTGGAACGCATTGTGATCGCTCTGCTGTCACATAGCAAAGCACAGCACCTTGGAGTTTGTTCCATAACCAGTAGCCTTGCTTACACATGTTTTGACTGAGGTATCAATACTTTAGGGAATGGTTAATTGATTTCCCATGTTGCCTTAAGGATTATATACATAAGTCAGAGGATGGTGGTGGTGGGTTAGAGGCACTGGGGGTGTTGCAACACTTCGAACCAACTACCGAGTTGCGTTTCCGGCTACAGCTTATATCAGTTGTGAGCAACAACCGGTCCAGTTTTGGGGCTCCTTCAGAATAATTAAACATCCCCCATGACTAAAAGTTTTGGGATGCCTTTATCCAATCATTACATTGACAAGAGGATTGTTAATGACTTAATTTTTATAATAGTACCACTGGGTCTATAAGACATTTTATTTTGGTCAAGATTGAGAGTTGGGTGTTAATAAAATTGTAAAGGCTGCTGAGGAGGAAAGGATTTGTGATTTAAGTACAAACCAAATGTTAACCACCTTATGAAATTGCATTGCCTGTCAGAGCAGTAGCATAGTGGTTGGCATGCTACACTACGAACCCAACAGCACACATGCGATTCTCGGCCATGGCTAACATCAGTGGTGATTCAACGAACCTGGTGTGGTGTGTTATAAACCGCACTGTGAGAACGGCATTTCAGCAAAACTAACGACACAAGAACATTAAATCAGCAACAAAAACGCTTTTTTTTTAAAAAAACGGTCTCTTGCTCCACTCAAGCACACGACGTGAATGTATTGTTATTTTACATACTACCCAGCTGACTAACTGAGGGTGGTTTGCCCACTCCATCTGCCTGTTGCTGCATGTGTCCAGCAGGTGGTGACTGCAATGGGGCGAACTTGGCACCCGGAGCATTTCGTGTGCGTCCATTGCCAGGTTGAGATCGGCTCACGCAACTTCTTCGAGAAGGATGGGCAATCATACTGCGAAACGGATTACCACAACCTCTTCTCACCCCGCTGCGCCTACTGTAATGAGGCAGTAGTGGATGTGAGTGTTTAAGATAGATATTTTCCACATTCATTTTGTGGACTTATTTCATCAGCTATAACTTAATTTTGAGCTAATGGTGGATATCTTAAATGTCCAATTTGTGCAATTTGCTGGGCTGCAGTAATTCTTTTATCCCATATGTCTATTTATCTGTTATAATAGTATTTTTTTGACAGGTATACATGGAAGTTTTGGATGTTTAATTTTATATGTTTAGTTGATGCTGTGTTGATGGCTACATTGTATTAATAACAATATTTTGGCATGGATACACCTGTCTTTTTGTAAACTGGACCCCTGAAGAATGGTTTTGCATTACGTCCATATGGTATGTGTGTACCGAGCAGAAATATTCCATTACTTTTGCCCTTGAAACTGTGGACCAATCAGCTTGAAGGACAATGCATACATTATCAAGCATGTTTTAAGAATTCTTCACTACAAACGTGTGTAGCGTTTGCAAGCTTGACACTTTACAAAAGGTGTCTATTTGGTGTTTTTAAGAACTTAACATTGTATTATTGCCAGAAAAATGGGTAAAGCCTTTTCTTTATTATGACTGTTCTGTCAGCCAACCTGTCTCCACTACCACTTCTATATACACTTGTCGCGGATCGGCCGAGCGACGATCGACTCCCGTGATACACTTTCCCGTGGGGATAATCCATCAGGTGCAGACACTATCGTAAGGGCGAACGGGGTTTAATGAAATAACGCACAAACGGCCACTTGGCCACTCAAGAGGACAATTACGCGCAACATTACAGCATTTCGGCCATACAGCAATAGTTACAGAACCGCATCACAAAACCCCCAGCACGAACTCAACACCAGCTCCCTCACCGCCTGAATGACCTCATCCTCCCAAACCCTCGTGTACTCTCACTATTGTTCAGCCCCAATTAACCAATCCACGGTCCGCCGCGCTTTTGCCACCGTCCGGTCAATAGCTCGACCAACCCACGTCGGGTCAACAACTAAGGGGCTGTCCCTTAGTTCGAGCCTCGTGTGTCTTCCCCGCACCCCCCGCCGGTCCCTTTAACACAACGTGACACGTTGGTAGGGCCTCGTAGGGCCCCAACATAGTCCCCACATGCACGCGGCCTGGCACCATCATGGTTGAGCACCACAGTTCCTCCCCCCCCCCTGGCGAGAGGTTCTGTCCGTACCTCCTCGCCGCCATCATGCTCAGGTCCCACCACTGTCACATAGTCCTGAATGCGGGCCAGCGCCCTCCTCCGCCGTTTCGCTGCTGGCGTCGCGTCGCACTCTGTCTGGTTTTCGGCGGGCCCCTCGACCACATGGGAGGGTCCCGCGGGAACATCCGCAGTGTCAGTCGGGCACGGCAGTTCCATCGCCCGACTGCGCTGCCACACACGCGTGGGCTGTCCCCGATGCTCACCTCCGTCACCGCTGTAGACTCGGTAGACTCTCGGGCGGGCTCCCCCCCGGGGGGTGGTCTCCAGGCCTTCATGTGCCACACGTTAATCATTACACGGTGCCCGCCAGCCCTTCCCTTTCATCAGCACGGACTTGGACGATAGCTGCTTGAGCACGGTGTGGGGCCCCACCCAGGGCAAGGTGAGTTTCCCCACCTGCCCCGGGCGGACCTGCGGGGAGTTCTTCCACACCCGCTGACCGTTCTGGAATTCCGCAGCCTCACTCCGCAGTCGCACCGCCGCTGCTTGCCTGGTATGGGCCTCCTCACTGGCATCGTAGGCCCATCCATGGGCCTGGCGCAGTGTCTCGAGGAGCTGGGCTAGCACCTCCTCCATCTCCATTTAATGAAACAACGCACAAACGGCCACTTGGCCACTCATAGGACAATTACGCGCAACATTATGGCGTTTTGGCCATACAGCGATAGTTACAGAACCGCATCACCAACCCCCCAGCACGATCTCAACACCAGCTCCCTCAGCACCCGAATAACCTCTTCCCCCCCCCAACCCCTCGTGTACTCTCGCTATTGTTCAGCCCCAATTAACCAATCCGCGGTACGCCATGCTATTGCCACCGTCCGGTCAATAGCTCGACCAACCCACGTTGGGTCAACAACTAAGGGGCTGTCCCTTAGTTCGAGCCTCGCATGAGTGTCCTTCCCCCACCCCCTGCTGGTTCCTTTAACACCACGTGACATGTTGGTAGGGCCCCGTCGGGCCCCAACATAGTCCCCACATGCACGCGGCCTGGCACCGCCATGGTTGAGCACCACACACTCAACAGTGTCAATGCACCACAATTAGGTGATTGACAGGTAACGGTGGGTTAAAGTGTGGGATCTCCAAACGTATTCCAAGCTCTCTGACCAGTGTGTTTGGGACTCGACTGAGCTTCCTCTGGTGGAGAATCTTGTGTCAGCAGTAACTTGAGCATTTTATTACTATATATCTATTCATTTTACTTGGCTTGATTGTATGAGCATATTGGTCAGTTGCCTTTTATGTGAATGACATGACTCAGTGTGACTTTCCATTAAACATTGTCACGAAGACATGTCTGGTTTTTAGCTATTTAAATGCCGTAATGCATTTTCCTTGGGTACTTGCACCAGCTGTATCCATTAAATATCATTGAACGATTGGTGCTTTTAGAAGCATTGCATTGTCCGTAAGGGGCCTGTAAAATTCCGTGAAACAATGGTTGGGTAATTTCTTAGCAGTTTTTTTTAACTATATGCAAGCACACACTGCATACAGTTAATTCTGTAATTCATTTGCATATTTGTCAAACTCTGTATGGTGTTCAGCATCTGGCACGTATTTATGGAATTATTTCTCCATACATTGTATGGCATTCTGTATGGCCATGTGGTGTGAAATAAGTTTTATTTTTTTGTCTTTTTTTCTTTGTGTAACCAGCGGGTGGTGACTGCATTGGACCGGACCTGGCATCCAGAACATTTTTTTTGTGCACAGTGTGGCCGGCCATTTGGAGAAGAAGGTTTGTAGCCCAGGATTAGCAATTACACCACTTTGATGTGAGTTGTTTTAAACAAGATTGCCAAAATTGGTTGAATACTGCCAACACTTTGAAGTGTTGTATTGTTGTTGAATTAAGCCTATTGCAAATGTGCACAGGGAACATTTACAATAGTGTAACCTGTACCCTTCTGCACTTGTGTGACAGCTTGCATTGTTACTCATCCCATGCATTAACTGAAACTGGCCAGGTAGCTCAGGGGTTGGGCAAACAGCTCTGAAATGGCAGAATGGGAGTTTAAATCTTGCTTTAGGGTTGACTGAGCCGATAATCCCTCTGGCAAAGTGCCACTATGTGCACAGGTCAGGCAGCAGTGGGCGGCCTATGGAATTATTCACCCCTGCCATATGAACTTGAAGTTTAGACAACTGGATTAGGGCATTTTACAGGAGATGAGTACTACCTCACTACCCATTTGAGCAAAAAATGAGTGTAGTTTGACTTTTATGACTCTACAATAGTATCAAAGACATACAAAATATCTCTACAAAGCAATATATTGATGTTTGCCAGAGTTTTGTAATGGACAAAGACACTTTATAAAGGTTAACATGTCTTTGGAGGGGGCAACGGTCCTGCGAGGTACAAAGGATACGACAGCCTTTTCATGCTGTAATGTTATCTTCCGCTATGTGGCAGACAATTAGCATGTACGTAACGTCTCAGTTTGTGCTGTTCTATACAGTTGCTGGGGACGCAAGTCTGGCATCACATGCACCACTGAAATTATGCTGAAACACTGCATGCTAATTATTAAAATTATTTAAGTACTTTGCATTATTACTTCAAGCAGGAATTGTTAGAAGTAAATAATGGTGAACCCAAGCATTTTGAATATTACTGTTCACAATTTTGTACAAACTATTAATCTAGCAGTTGTGATTAAGTTGTATTAATTTTAACTAGCCTGTTAAGTAAACAGTGCTTTTAACAGAATGTTTTTGACTATATAGGGCGGCGCGGTGGCCCAGTGGTTAGCGCTGACGCCTCACAGCAAGAAGGTCCCGGGTTCGAATCTCTCGGCTCGGGTGCCTTTCTGTGTGGAGTTTGCATGCTCTCCCCGTGTCCGCGTGGGTTTTCGCCGGGTACTCCGGTTTCCTCCCACAGTCCAAAAGCATGCTCCTGGATAGGTTGATTGGCTCGCAGACTAAAATTGTCCCGCAATGCCCGGCGGTGGACTGGCGTCCCGTCGTCGGGTGTATTCCTGCCTTACGCCCTGTGTTTCCGGGATAGGCTCTGGCTCACCGTGACCCTATATAGGATTAAGCGGTTTCAGATAATGAGATGGTGTGATATTAATATATAAATAATGTTAGCTACAACAGTTTGTAAGTATAATGAAGGCTTAAGGACTTTATCATATTTTTTATGTGGTTTTATGACCATATGTCCCCACACTGGAAACTCAGGACTAGTAGAGATATCACTTTCCGTGGATCTTAGATATGGTTGCGAGTCAAACTCAGGTATCAAACTTGATAGCGCAGAATAACTACAATTACACCACCCATCTACCAACCCTCATGGCCAAAACAATACAGGAAGGCCCTCATTGGTAATGGTTTAATGTCAGTAGGCTGTATATTTTTGTATGCTTGCATAAATATAGACATAAGTATAACAAATTGAAATAAAATGTGTGATGGAGAAATAATGCAGTTAGAGAGCATGAAAAGGAATGTCATCATGGTCTATGAATGTGTTAATTCATTGAGCTGTTGGTTCACTTGCCTACAGTGAAGGAAGTGGACATTATTGGCACACACAGCATTTTGGGCATATGAGTCCATAATGCAGCTGTCATTACTTTGCTAATATACTACTGTACTGATGTAGATTTTCATGGCTCGATGCATGATGATTGCTTCCAAAAGCTGCTCTTTTGGGAAAGCGGTGTCAATCGCTCCTCCTTTCTCCTTTGTGACGTTTTGCCTTCAATGTCACAGGACACCTGAAGGTGCATTACTGACAAAAGTTATCAAAGTTGTTTTCTAGGAATAATGTTTAGCATAGCATTTTTAGTTACGTGAAATATGTATTTATTGTTACTCTAATTCGTACATTGAATTAAAAATATATAAACGGTTCAAATAACCAAGAGCCCGATACAGTAAATGTATATGCATTATCCTACCAGACCATAATGCAACTTATGTATTTATAATAGAGATGCTGAAATTCAAAAAGAATTCATATCACGTCAACAAAATGTAGTTGGAATTCACATACCAATAAGCGGTTCTAAGTTAATGATATTATTTGTTTGTAAGTTTGTACATTTGTTTAATTTAATATTGTGCCTATCACTGCACTAAGTATTATTGCTGCGGATTTCCAGTAATTGTCTGAAAGTGCACGAGATGGTAGAATTTGCGAAAAATAAACAATAACAGACAGCATCGATTCGATCATAAATTAGGGTGGCACAGTGGTGTCGTGAGTAGCAGCGCTATCGTGTCACAGTAAGAAGATCCCCGTTTTGGTTCTCGGCTCAAGTGCCTTTCTGTGTGAGTTTGCATGTTTTCTCTCTGTCCACGTGGGTGTTTGCTGGGTTTTCCAGTTTCCTCCCACCGTCCAAATACATGCTGCTGCCTAGGTTATTTGGCCTGCGATGTACTGCCAGTGCCCTGCGATGTACTGGCATCACATCATGGGTATAGTGCCGCCTTGCGCCCTCTGTCTGCCAGGGTAGGCTCCAGCCCTCCGCGACTGTGGACAGGATTAGGATTAAGGTATTGATAGTGATGATGTTGATGATGGTAAATTTAAAGATCTCATTGGATTGACCAACTGCTCATGGAGCTAGAGGCAGACTTGCCAAACCAAGGAACTTCGGGTCCAAAGGAGCCACTAATTACAAAGTACATGATCCATAATGTTAACTCAGGAACTTTTGTTTTTAGACAATGCACTATGCAAAGGAAATAATGAATTTTTGCTCAATCAAAATATTCAGACTCTCCCCATATGCCGGTTATTGGGCTTATTTGACCATAATTTACCGTGCTGGTGAGTGTTCGTTTGTAAAGGGAGATCAAATTGCCAATCTTCAATGGTGTTAGCTCAGGACAGATATTGAACTTGAGTATCCAGGTATGTAGAGCGTATGCTAACCTCTGCCCCATCGCTCTTCACGAGTACATATGCATGTATTTTAACATACGCTTAGTATGTAATGATGTAGGTATTCACGGCTCGGTGCATGATGATTGCTTCGAAAAGCTGCTCTTTTGGGACAGCCACGTCGATCGCACCCTCTGCCTCCATCGCTACGTTTCGCCTCACGTTAGAGGCATCCTCAGGTGCTCTTTCGGGGGCTGTCCCAAAAGAGCAGCTTTTCGAAGCAATCATCAAATCGAAAGTTCTTTTTCTCGGTGTAAAACATGAATTTCATATCAAAAAGTTCTTGACAGGCTAGTAATGTAATGTTTTTAATGCGAGTGCTTCCGAGGCCTCTGAATATAACTTTGCTGTCTTGGCTGTGATTCAGGTTTTCACGAGAGAGATGGAAAGCCTTACTGCCGGCAAGACTACTACGAAATGTTTGCGCCCAAGTGTAATGGCTGCAGCCGTGCGATCATGGAGAACTACCTGTCTGCCCTCAACACTGTGTGGCATCCCGAGTGTTTCATCTGTCGGGTGAGTCGGGATGAAACTGTGGTTTACGGCAATTGTTACTTTATTTTATTTTGACCAAAGAAACGGAGCTTTTCATTTGTAGAAAAAGACTGGCCTTGTTAACAATTTACTTTATGTCACGATGGTTATTGGCACACAGCAGCATTATCCATCACTAAATTATAATCCAATGTTTCAGGTAATCGGGTGGTGCAATGGCAACAAAAGGGCCTGCGTTTGATTCCTGGCTTGCAAATCTTTCTGTGTGTAGTTTATACGTAAATACTCTGTTCTGCATAGCTTTTCTGTAAACAATACGATAACAACCCAATGCTAAACAAATATCTTTATTACAACTCCATGTTAAATATGTATCTGCAAATGTCTGAATTGGGATTATTTATTGCAACATTGCGCCCTAATGTGAAAATCTTCCAGTATCATCCTGAAACAGTTTTGAGACCAGTGGATAAACAATAAATGAAGGTCTGAAAAGTATTGCATGATGCGAATCTCCACTTAGATCGTTTTCTTGTCTGTGCACTAACAACTGCGGTTGTGATGTTCAGAATATACCTGCGTTTTCATACTGGCACAAATATTTCAGTGCTCGAGGGAGGCATCCACTGTGGAGTTGCAGCTTGCGTGCAAATTACGGATGTTCCCAGCTTGTGGAGGATAATATGTGATGACCACCAGTCACATAAGGATCTCACCACTTATTTTGGGCTTGTGTTTGCTATAAGGCAATGTGCAGAATGTTTTTTTAAAGGTAAAAATGTATGCAAAAGCAAACTACTTTCTCTTCATTGTTAATATCTCATCTCATCTCATTATCTGAAACCGCTTAATCCTATATAGGGTCACGGTGAGCCGGAACTTATCCCGGAAACACAGGGCGTTAGGCAGGAATACACCCGACGATGGGACGCCAGTCTATCGCCGGGCATTGCGGGACAATTTTTTAGTCTGCGAGCCAATCAACCTATCCAGGAGCATGCTTTTGGACTGTGGGAGGAAACCGGAGTACCCGGCGAAAACCCACGCGGACACGGGGAGAGCATGCAAACTCCACACAGAAAGGCACCCGAGCCGAGAGATTCGAACCCGGGACCTTCTAGCTGTGAGGCGTCAGCGCTAACCGCTGGGCCACCGCGCCGCCCCATTGTTAACATACCCTTCTTTACTCAGCGGCATTTCACATGTCCAGCTTTTAACATGGCTTTCGGCTCTCTCATCATATCGGTACGCGCAATAGAAATGGGCATCCACGCAGTAATGCTATATTACAATTTAAGAAGTTAATAGTACTGCTTATGATTTTGCTCACTGTGTAATAGGGTACTGCTGTGGACTGAATTTACAAGGCACCATCGGTTTTTGCTGAGACTCAGCCCAGATTACACGCATGAGTGGCTTGACACTTCCAGAGGGAAGGAGGTTGACAGGCAAGAGCTGACACTTTAATTTCTAGCTCTACATTGCGTTCATAGTTTTACAAATGGGTACCTGGACAATCTCAATTTGAATACTTCGTTATCGTAGATCATTATAAAAAGAGGAATGTTAATGTTTTGACGCTCCTAATTTTTTTCATGAATACAATACTCTGAAGAGCCAACATTTTATATTTTCTGTGATTCCCGGAAGTCATTAATGGAAAATGTTGGTGGATTTTCAGGATTAAAGGAATGCTCATGACATTTTATTTCTATACATTGTTTAGTTGCCTGTGGACAATATAATGAATGTAGCAGTTTAACCAGGGCTTCTGCCGAAAACAGGGTCAATACTCCTGTAAGCTCCACTATTTATCACATCTGTCAGATGGCTGATAGAAATCCAAAAATACCCTCGTGGGCCTGTGTACGGTATGCAGTTTAATGCACTTCTGTTAAGGACTCTTGTAGACTGCAATAGATTCATTAGTATGAGCAATTGAATTGTGACATTGCCGTCTCCGACAGAATGAAATCTGTAATGTCAAGATTTGTGACAAGGTTGTTCAATGTCAATTCTTATGTCATAGAATTTATGAAGTGAACTTAAAATATTGGCATATTATGGCTAAGCTGCAAATTTGTGATGGGTGAAAGGGAGATATTCTGTCGGTAAATTTTTCACTGGCACAGATATGTGACATTTCTGGGTCAATTTCTGCAACACTTATGAGGATCAGTTACAATCATAATCTCATTTATACGTAGGGCGTTACTGATGTAAAACATTATCACAATTAGGTTGGTACTGACTGGCTGAAAATGTGAATCTTATTTGAAATGTATTACTTAGACGTTGGCTCTGTCTCTATGGTGATTCCTCTTAGCCACTCAGTCCACGTGGATCCCTCGATTTTGCCTGAATGACTTGCTGAGAGTTGCACAGCACCCATTGTCCTCCCACGATCCTCCTCCCACAATTCTATGATTTCGCTGATCCCATTACCAAACTTGATAAAAAGACTCACAGTCCATAACAGAAATGTCGCAGCTATGATGTTTGCTATTCTAAAAATCCACAAGATGTACCATTGAGATTTTTTTGGGAACAAAAATATATTCACTGCTAAATAATAATTAGCATATTTTCTTAATGTTTAGGTAGTTTAAGCATTAATGCACTGCTTGTTTATATAATATACAACAAGTGAATTCAATAGGTAACTAAACAAGACTATGTAGCACCTCATTAGAGAGTACGATGCTTTTTATTGCTGAAACAGTGTAATGGACTCTTGTAAACACTTCAGATTCTTGTATCTCCAGAATTGACCATTACAGTTGTGATGCATTTATTGGGATGGATGTACTTTTCACCAACTTGGAAGGTGTAAATTTTCCCATTGTTAAAGTCCAGTTGGCCCTCATTAGTAAAGCCCCTCTCTCTCAGTTTTACAAACACCAATGACAGAATGATAACTGAATACAGAGCACTCCACCAGCCAGTGGTTATTGCCAGTCCATTGGCAACCCGATGCAAAAAAGAATTGGGGCCCCTACTTTAAATTCATGAGATACAAAGAAAGGTGTAAACAAAAAAAGATGTGTACTGAGATGATGAGTGAGGTGAGGGAACATTGTTATCGACGAGATAAATTTGTTGTGATTTTTTTTGGTGCACTTCCAATATTTTTTCCATACATCTAGCATGCCCTTGAGCAACATAGAGCCCGATGATTTTGCCTGGTTTGCTTCCAGCCTGTAATCACCCATTGCCTCTGGCCAGTGCCGCTAATATCCCCTTGTCGTCCTTTGTGTGTGTGGGTGTGTGTGTGCACACGTGCAGGAGTGCTTCACGCCCTTCATCAATGGCAGTTTTTTCGAGCACGAGGGACAGCCCTACTGCGAGGTGCACTACCACGAGCGCCGCGGCTCCCTGTGCTCCGGCTGCCAGAAACCCATCACAGGCCGATGCATTTCTGCCATGGCCAAGAAGTTTCACCCTGAGCACTTTGTGTGCGCCTTCTGTCTCAAGCAGCTGAACAAGGGAACCTTTAAGGAGCAGAACGACAAGCCTTACTGTCAGCCATGCTTTGTAAAATTATTTGGTTAAGAGTGAAGACATGAGGATATTTTTGACGGGGCAGGTAGAGAGCAGTATAAGGAGAAAAGGGTATTTGATTGAGAACGATGGGTGGGGTTACTGGGTTAGGGCAAGTGGTAATGTACAGACCTGGGATGCCTCTTTATAGTATTACCTCTTGCTGCAGACATTTCTGTGGAGAGATTGTAGTGACTTAATAAAGGATATAAGCCAGACAAGCACGAATTTCAGACTTCACTATGGATAGAACATAAGAGCTCAGCACTTATATACCTGCTGGCCCCAGCTGACATAGTGATGCCTGCTGCCATCAGAGGCCACTGGTGACTTTGGCTCAAACATATTTAATCAACTTGCACAACATAGCGCTTTGCCATATTTTTGTTCCATATACTGTGCTATATTTCTGAAAGATGTTTTCTTTTAATAGAACAATATATTCAAATATAAATTATGGATACACATATTTTAGTCTAAACTCGGAACCATTATCCCACATATTAGCTCATTTAACATTTATATTTTTAAAGCATGATTCACATGCGCTTGCACTCACAGGGATTTTTCTTCTTTTCATTAAAACATATCGCAGGTACCACATCTTCATCAAATTTACCTTCATATCACCAAGCTTCTGCTCTCATTTGCACATCTTAGTGTATTTAAATGCCATATATTTTTTGTGAGATAATGGGACAGATATAGAAGATTGTAAAATGCTATAATAATCATCGTATTGGTGTTATTAATTGTTCTGCCACTGCCTGATGAAAAATAAAATAAAGCACGCCCACGATCAATCTTACGTTTAAATATCCACCTTGCCGTTACATTTATCTTGCAAGAAAAGAATAATTAGAAGACATTATTTATATTTTATGATGCAGTGTCAGATTTATATTGAACTATAAATAGTAAGCGGCTGCCCTCAGTATATACATTTTTATGCTACCCTGTGATATTTATTTACAAGAAAACTGATATTAGCCATACATATTCTGACATACAATGCTCCAACTTATTAAGTAATCAAATTGCATGCTGCCTGACCCAGGAACACCAAATGTTTTATATAAAATGTAGTGTCAGCCAATTTTTAAATTTAATATGCTGCATTTGGAGATATTAATCATTACTTGCATTCTTGTCATGTGTACAGTGCTGTTCCGTTCGTTGGCATGTTGAGGCCATATGTTTGAAACAGAGCTGTGGTGAAGTATATGTTACATAGTATGTATGGCCATTTTGATTGAGTTGAAAGCGTGGCTCGACAGAACTACGGTATTGGTGACAACTTGGCACAACAAGTAACCGTTCGAATACTTCTAGTTTCATATCAGAATTTTTAAATAAAATCATACGGATGTAACACCGTTCATATGCCGCTCATTAGTACCATCACAATTTGAGTACTTTTTGGTTTTTAAAATTCAGGACTAAAAGTTAAGATATAAATATAAAATAAGTACACTTCGTGCTGGCCATGCTGTTTTCATAAATGTACAAAAGCTAATTTGATCAGGCAACTTTAAGCACATTTTATTTTACACTTTTGAAATAAATATCTCGCCCAGCAGGCAGTGCTTTAAGATGCTCATTAAAACAGAGTAGCATTCGGAATAACTGGACTGACCATAACAGTTACGTGTACGTTTGAAGGCTGTGTGTCTTCATCATCGGTCACGCTCAAAGCACCTGGTGGATAAAGGCATCCCCAAGTTATTGCCATCTCATGTTCCCGCGTTGTAACCAAATAACCCTGTATTAATGTGTCAAGGTCTGCATAGTGCTGTAGAAGCAGAGAATTTAGAGTCAACAACAATAATATGTTACTAAACTATGATAAGTGCAAGAGATGGGTGGATACTTTGAATCAAATCAGAAATGGTTTGTTACGGATCGTGGCTTCCTGGTTTTTCTTTCTCCACATTGCGCGAATGAGCTTCAGGCACCAGTCTCTGGATCGTCCGTGACGTTTTTTTTCTCAACCATTGCATTTGTGATTCTTTGATAATAAAAAAATATAGCATGCTGGGTTTGTAGCGCCATGGGGACGAGAGTACTGCCTTCTGCTTTGTGACAGTACAAAAAGTATTTTTTAATATTTAAAATTCAATCATGTTTATCGGACTTAAGGAAACAGTAATCGCTGATATTTAACAATAATATGCTCAAGCGTTTTTTTATAAAGTGGAATGTTGCAACCTAGTACAATATAGCACAGGTATTTTTACGAAAGCGTTTTCACATGTGTTCCGAGTAGTTTAATAACTTACATTGATTGATAGCTAGCACAATAGTGTTGTCTCCATATTTGATAGTTATTAAACAGGTATGGTATTTTTGCAAATATGCATTGCAAAATGAGACATTCAGATACAAACGTTTTCACTGCTGTACGCTGACTTTTTGATTCTTAAATGTTTACAAATAAAGTATACCATTCATGTATTCAAGCAGTTTATTAATGTGAGTTTTTTGGAATTCTTCTTTTACTTTGGATGTTCTGTTTAATTATGCAATAAAAAAAACTAGAATGAACCAATTGTTTTTAAGCCAAGTGTTTATCTACATTTGTTGTATTTGCGTATTCAACAGACATGATTCAATTTCGAATTATATACAGTAAGATCTAACGTGGGAGGCGAAACGTCGCGAAGGAGACCGGCGGAGCGATCGACGCGGCTATACCGAAAGAGAAGCGTTTGGAAGCAAATCGTCATCAATGTGCTGTACAAAATGTGGCATGTGTATTTTTGCAGTTTACCGTTACGTTAACCTGCACCACTTAGTAAATGGGGACGGCGTGATTGCGCAGTGAGTAACACTGCTGCCTCACAGCAACAGGCTTCCAGGTTCGGTTCCTGGCTCGGATGCCTTTCTGTGAGTGCGTGTTCTTCCTGTGTCCCCGTGGGTTTTTGTCCGGTACTCTGGTTTCCTCCCACCATCTAAAAACACGCTGCTGCCTAAGTTAATTGGTCTGCTGAGTACATTGTCCCCAAAATGATGCCCTGCGATGTGGTGTCACATCCTTGGTAGAGACCTGCTTTCAGCCGGGATAGGTTCCAGCCCCCTGTGACCCTGTACAGGGTTTAATGGATACTGAGCTGAACTTAATAAATAACAATAATTAAAAAAAACGATAACCCGCACATTCAATTTCGAAGGTATTCGTTCAAAGAGAGAACGAGTCAGGCGCGAGCTGTAATAGTAAAGTCAGGTGGTTTACCAGTGCCAACACGCTAGACACTGCATCCTATAATTATCTCATCTCATTGTCAGAACCGCTTAATCCTGTACAGGGTCGCGGTGAGCTGGAGCCTATCCCGACAGACACAGGGCGCAAGGCAGGGATATACCCACAATGGGACGCCAGTCCGTCGCCGGGCACTGGGCAATTTAGTCTGCAAGCCAATTAACCTGTGCAGCAACATGTTTTTTGGACTGTGGGAGGAAACCGGAGTGCCCGGCAAAAACCCACGCGGACACGGGGAGAGAATATGCAAACTCCACACAGAAAGGCACCCGAGCCGAGATTCCAACCCGAGCCCTTGCTGTGAGGCGACAGCGCGACCCACTGGGCCACCATGACGCCCATCCTATGATTATGTTATGGGCCATTTACTGAGTGATGATTTCTTACCAAAGCTATTCTTATGGGATAGCCGTGTCGAGTGCCCCCTCTTATTCGCGACGTTTTGCCTCCTGAAGAGGCATATTTTAGGAGTCGAAATGACACGAAGGAGAGTGAGGAAGTGCTCGCCACGGCTAGCCTGACAAACGTCTGTGGTAAGCAATAATCATGCATCAAGCCTTGGAAATCCATATCAATCAATGAGGAGTCGTAGTTGTGGGAGGAAATGGGAGAACACAGAAGAGACCCACGCAGAAGAGCGGGAGAACACAAACTCCTTACAGAAAGGCACCCGAGATGGACATCAATCCGTCTTGGGCAAGACTTTCGGTGAGGCGCAGATGTTACCATCCTGCCGCCCATCATGAAATTCCTGTAATTGCAAAACTTGCGAGGCTTACACAATAATGATGTCGGCATTGATTTGTTTCGCCGTGACAACCCATTTATGATGTAATACTGTAAATTGTGGCGTTTGTTTTTTTACTCAAAATGTCTGAAACATAGTAGGGCATCAAATGATCTGATAGTTGTTGTAAAGCTTCCACATAGCTCACAGCTGCAGTCTCTGCAATACTCTATAGATTTTTATTTGAACTAAGCCTTGCTGGTGATATATGTACCAAGTAAGGTGGATTAGTTGAAACGTAATATAAATAGATATATATATTAAATTGCCATCGAAGCAATGTTAGTGATCACCGTTTGTTTTAGTTCCTGCATCAAACTGCCAATTGAAGCGTCGGGCAGCCTGTGGACCTCTCGCTCCTCGTCGGTCTCATGCTCCTACACCGATCGAGATATTCCTCCTCTCTCTCGACGACAGGCAGGGTAGGACACGATGCTGTCTTCATTGTAATACTTGACGGTTTCTTAACACGACACAAACTCGTAACCACAAAGCACACCTATCCGTAATACGATAATTCGGAACATCTCGGCAACACGGTAACAAGGAGTCAACTCCCAACCACTACAGCAACAACCCCACGCTCACTTTGCTCTCCCCTTATATACCCCCTGGACCTTCCAGAAGTTTCCATGGCACGTCATCAAGGTTGTTGACAACCTTGGAGAACCCCACCTCCTTGTTTTCCTCCCAGTTAACCACCCTTCGCAACCACCCCTCTAATCAGCACTGATCCGTGGCCCTGTCCAATGAAACCCCTGTAACCCGGAGACCGTCCCTCCTCCATGTCATGGGCGTCGGGATGCACCCAGCCCTGCACGGCATGAGGCTTGGCACCACAAACGCATTCCCCAAATGTAATGTTAGTTGTTTAAACTACACAGTTGGTTGCAAGTACAGTGAATTATGCCATACTTTCTGAAAGCAGTTGTCATCGCCGCGTTAAGAAAATTGTAATGGAACACAACATTTTAATGTTTATTTGTGTAGTTATAGGCAACAGAGCTGACACTTATCAGCTAGCTACACTGTAGGGGTCGCTTTAATCACGGTCGGATGTCTGCATTTTAACAGATGGAGATCAACAGTGATCATTAGCATCAATCTCTGAACCACCAAGTCACCCATCGATCAAGATGTACTTAAATTAAAGGGCGTAACAGTTGTTGGGTTTGCAATCGAGCTGTATTTTCGTGCTGGCGAGGAGGTGTTATCTTCATCACTTGGTATGCAATAGCGCGTGAGTTTGAACCCGACCCTGACGCCTGTATATCTGGAATTTGCGTGTTTGCTCTCTCCCCGTGGTCGTGTGGATTTTTCTCTGGGTCATCCGGTTTTGCCCTCCACATATATAATCTGTAAGTGCGTGTAGATAATTTGGCTGCTATTATTATCAATACCCACGTGATAATCCACATCCATGAGCTATCATATGTGGCCAAGTCGTCTCTGAAAAAAAGCTAAGAGTTGAGTGGGCTTTTTCTGGTTTATAATAAAGCTTAGTTTAAAATATACATTAAAATAACTTGTCGCTTATATTGTTCAGATTATATAAGGCGCATTTCCCCCTATCTGTAACTAAAAGATGGTTGTGCGTCTTGTAATCTGGTCGCCGTGTGTTTGTGATCGAATGTTTATAACGTTATTTGCTGGTGTAACCAGTGTTAACTGATGAGATGAGTTGCACGTATGTATGTTGTATATATTGAGATGTTAATTAGGGAATGATATAGTTTTTGTTTGGTAGTATTGACTGGGGTTTGAGATGTTGGGATGTGAGGCAGTCTGAGTCCAATGTGGTGTGTTCGGCATCACATTTGACTTGGGATTCTGTGGGCTAACCACTCTTGACAATGTTAGAGGAGCCGAATCGTCATGGCATACTTGAATCGATGGTTATGTTGCGGGTTATGTGCGACCAAGATAGTACAATTCAGGAGGGGTGAATGTAATCGGTGGCTATGGTAATAACTTGTACATATGCATGGTTGCACATATTAAAATGCTGACATGTCAGCATGGACACGCCCCCACAGTGAACCACGCCCACCCTTGTGGAAGCGTTTTTCAGTGTGAGAGAAGCATGAGAGAGGTGAGGACGCTTGCTCCTAGAGCACCGCACATATTGGTAAAATGATACACGAGAGGTTGGTTAGTAATGAGGCGTTTTGTACTATCCGCAGGGCTGTGGAGGAGATTTGATGTGGCTTCGTATGTTGGTGGGCGTGTCTGAAGGTGCTGTGTCTACAGAGTGAATAAATATCATCATTTCGAGAGAAGACTCTTGTGGAATCAAGTTCTTGCGGTGGAAGAAGAGTATCGAGTGTAACGCAAGGAGGGGGATTCACAAAAGACACAGAACAGAACTTTACCATCAGAATTACCCCCCTCGCCACGTGTGCACTCACGCACGTGGAGTTCACCTGGTTGTCTGACATCTCGCTGGCCGAGGCGCCAGCCTGCAGTCTCTCGTGCAATCGGTGGCTGTATCGTTGGGTACAGAGAGACGGTGCAGGTCGAAGCCGGCTACATTGGCAATGGGCACAAGTTATTTTTGCGTTTTATCTCCCGGGGCGTCTTATAATCTGAAAGAGTAAACTAATGTAGAAAACACTGAAAGTTGAGAGATGTTTATTAGTACAAGAGTAAATAGCCAGTGAATTCGAAAGCTCGAGAAGCGAGATTCCTGCGACACAACAAACTTCTGAAAAAGGCCATTGCAGCGACACATACAAATCAAAGGATAAATAAACTAACAGCAGCAATCTGTAATACATTTAAACTCTGTCCATAACCATAAAAATATAATCTATAACACTTAAGACGCCACAAACAAACACACGCCAGAGATTCCTGCTCAGGAACACGTCTCCCTTTCTTATTTGTTTTATTTATTATTATTTTTGAATTATATTTTTATTTGACCTTCTTTGATTTTTTGTCATTGTTTTACTTATTCAATGTAGTCTCATGCTGCTCTTGACATGCCGTTATCTCCATAGTTACGTGTGGCGCTTTGTGATCCTTGACTGAAGGGCGCTTTAGAAATGCAAATATTATTGTTAAAGATGAGAGCTCATTAATGACACAAACATTAGCATTCAAAATTTCACTCACGGTTTCACAAAGAAGTGAAACCGTATTACAATGGCATCGGAGAAATATTTTAAGCTACATAGCACAACCAAAGGAGCACATGCAACCCTTCAAAAACACCCAATCAGTATATGCACACCTCATCTCATCTCATTATCTGAAACCGCTTAATCCTAT
>JAZEWT010000002.1:18383284-18400192 GCA_036362905.1 Mordacia mordax | reverse complement strand
GCATCGAGCCGTGAAAACCTACATCATTACATGCGCTCATTGTCCCTCTAGTTCTTGGACAGTACTGCCCCCAATCTGTACCCGCTGGCGTTTATATCCACTACAAACTCCTTCGTAAAGTCCGGAAACGCCAGTATGGGGGTGTGCACCAACCGGTTCTTGAGTCCCCTCGCAGTCGTGGGTCCACTTGAACCTTAGCTTGATGGACGTGATCAGTGTGAGGGGATGGACGAGGGTGCTGAAGTTCGCCACAAACGGCGGTAGTATGTGGTGAGGCCGAGGAACGACCGCAGCTTGGTTGACGTGCACAGCCGTGGCCACTCGGCGACAGCCCGGATTTTATCCGGGTTCGTACGCACCCCTTCTCCACTCACACGGTGCCCCAGGTATGCCACCTCTCGCTGGGTGAGAAGCACTTGCGGGGCTTTGGTTTCAAATTCGCTCCCCTCAGCCATTGGCATACCTCCTGGAGTTGAGCCACGTTGTCGAGGTTAATTAGGCAGGTCCTCTATTGAAGCCCCCCCCCATCACCTGCTGCATGAACTACTGGAACGTGGCTGGGGCGTTGTAAAGCCCAAACGGCATCACCCTGAACTCGAATAGGCCCAGCGGCGTGGTGAACGCCATTTTTGGCCAGTCCTCCTCAGCCACTCCCACCTTCCAGTAGCCAGAGGCCAGGTCAAGGGTAAAGAAGTACCAGGCCCCGCTCAGCCTATCCAGAGTCCCGTCCACACGGGGCATGGGGACGGCATCGCCCACCGTCACGGCGTTCAGACGGTGGTAGTTTACGCAGAAACGGGTCGACCCGTCCTTTTGGTTACCAGGAGACGCCCAGGGGCTGGAGGACTGTTGGATGACTCCGTCCTGAAGCATTTCGTGGACTGCTTCGTCGACTCTGGCTCGTTCGGGGGCACCCATGCGGTATGGTGGCACCCACACCGGCCTTGCATTCCCGGTGTGGATGTGGTGTTGTGCCCAGTCAGGTCTCCTACGTCCGCATCGTGCCGGCTGAATACGTCCACGTAGTCACGCAGCAGGGTTCTTAGCTGCGCTGCCTCACCCTTCGACAGGCCCTTCCAATCCACTCGAACTTCGTTGAGGAGTGGGGGAGCTGGCTCCCGGGCCGCTGGCCCCACTCGTCAAGCCAGGTCTCGATCCTCCTCCGAGGCCTGTTCCGCATCCCCGGCTCACAGGGTGTACACGACGCCGGTTCGGTGTGGGCTTGCAGCGGGTGTATCTCGGCCACCGCTGTCCTGGCTCGGAGTCGTACTGGGGTTTTGTGGGGCTTTAACACCCGGAGTACTAGGCCCCGCTTGGCAACCACCACTGTTGCCGCGCCCACGAGCCCGTGGCAATGAACAAGACCCGGTTGGGGCGTTTGTAGGATCTCGCCACGGAGCACAGCCCCTTCACGATCGCGGGTAACGACGTCAGCAGGGCCTCGGCGTTGGGGCCTACGAGCACTCGACGGCCAACGACGCCGGCGCTGGACACCACCATGTTAGGCGTCGTGCTTCCTGACCCCGAAGCTGACGTCATGCGGGCCCCTTCCGGGGCAGACATCACGTCCGCGTTTCCGGGAAGTGACATCATGCTGGTGACCCAGGGAACTGACGTCATGGAAGTATCTCCCGGATCTGACGCCCCGGCCACGTCCCCTGAAGCTGCCCCTTGTCTTGGCGCCACCCCCGTCGCCTCGCCGTAGAAGTGGATCTCATCCCGAGATGCCCCCAGCTGGGCGCATCTCCTCGGAACACTACCGTAATGTCGAGGGCTTCCAATGCTCCAGTCCCGACGATGCAGGGGTGGTGCAACCTCTCAGCCACATAAACGTCCAGGTGGCCCCTCGCCGATCCAACCTGCACCTCCAGCGTGAGCCAGCCGATGGCCTGGAGCTCACCGCCGCTGGCTTGGGTCAAGTCCCGGTCGAGTGGCCGCAGTCGCTGTGGGTCGACCCCCGCATATCGGCACATCTCCCTGCTTACCACGGACATGGTGGCCCCTGTATACAGCAGCACCTGCATGGAGCGCCCCTCCACCCATCCGGGGAACATTGCCGCAGGCCCCAATGGTGTGGACGAGGCCCCCTGGCATGGGACGCCAGGCCTGGGTCGACCTGCTGGGTCCCTGTCGTCGCCACCCGTAGCAGGTCACTGCCCAGCGCTGGGACGAGGCCCCCTGGCATGGGACGCCAGGCCTGGGTCGACCTGCTGGGTCCCTGTCATCGCCACCCGTAGCAGGTTCCCGGTGACAGGTCACCATCCCACCGTCTTGCCAGGCCTGGCCCAGCTCCCACCGCCCCCTCCAGTGGCTGAGCCATCAGCAGCTGTAGGTGGCGGTCGATCTCGACCGATGTCCCGTGGCATTGGCGTCGGTACGCGCTGCTTCACACTCCATTGCATCTGCGCAGACAGCGCCTGCAGGCATTGATCTATCTCCTGTTGATTTCCCTGCAGTGCTTGCAGCTCCTTTAGAACGGCATCGAGCCGCGGGTCCTCTGGTGGAGCTATGGCGACCGGACCCAGGTTGGCCTGTACGGCCGCCAGCTGCCTCCCCATTAGCTCGCCGCCTTCCCGCTGCCAATGCGCGTCGCATGCTGCCACTCGTCCGCCACGGCCTCGTGGTCTCCTTGCACGCTGACATGCCACAGCTCACTCTACTACCTGTTGGAGACTCAAATGCGACATCCTCGAACCACCAATCTGTGTCCTTTGAATAGGCCAGGATAGTGGTCCAGGTCATCTCGTCGGTCATGGCTTCGTCATTGGTGGGGTGGGCTCATCGCATCAACGTGGCGATCGCGTCGGTAAAATCCTCCATCGACTCCTCGCACCGCCGGCGCCGTGTCTCCAAGGCCTCCCGCGCTTCCGCTGTCAACATCCGTTCAAAGCCGTGGCGCAGCGCCTCTCACAGCCGAGCCCAGCTCCTCCATTCTTCCAACGGGAGCCTGTCCGCAAAGCGCCCCACGTTCCCCCGCAACTGGCCGATGACCGCATCAGCCCTCTGGCGATCCGGCCAGCGCCCGTAGTCCCCTTGACATTCCACGTGCCGCTCAAAGTCCTCCCAGTCCTCGTCGGCGTCGCTCCAATAGGTCATTGACAGGTGCACTCGTTCCGCGGCCACGGGGGTCCGTTTCCCACTTCAAATACCAAACTGTCGCGGACCGGCCGAGCGACATTCGACTCCTGTGATACACTCTCTTGCGAGGATAAGCCATCAGGCGCAGACTCCATCGTATGGGCGAACGGGGTTTAATGAAACAACGCACAAACGGCCACTTGGCCACACATAGGACAATTACACACATCATTACGGCGTTTCGGCTGTACAGCGATAGTTACGGAACCGCATCACAAAACCCTGGCGCGAACTCAACACCAGCTCCCTCAGCGCCCGAATGACCTCATCCCTCCAAACCCTCGCGTCCGGTCAATAGCTCGACCAACCCACGTCGGGTCAACAACTAAAGGGCTGTACCCTAGTTCAAGCCTAGCGTGAGTGTCCTCCCCGCACCCCCCTCGGTCCCTTTCACACCACGTAACACGTTGGTAGGGCCTCGTAGAGTCCCAACATAGTACCCACGGCCTGGCACCGTCGTGGTTGAGCACCACACGTATATAACGAGATAGAGGATAATTTGAACAATTTCTGTAATTATTAAAGACTACTCTTCCTCAGAAAGTGATTCAGTTATTCTCGGTAATGCGACATATGTCGCACCCTGTTGTATGTTCCGCTTATGTTTAGAGTCCCACCAATCACCGGCCTTCGACGTTGAATAGATCTCCCATTGGGGAGGACTGTGGTAACACAGGGGTGGATTGGCGTTGCGGTGGTCATCGTGCTGCACCATGAACCTGGTCATAGCTAACGTCAGTGTCGAGTTGTGTCAGAACCTGTCCTACACTCCTCTTTGCCACGTACACTGACCAATGGGGTAAAGTATGGTCAAAATCGTCTCTGAACAATATGGTAAGTGGGGAGGCCTTGTCACGACTAACCAACTGTCTAGTACACGATTGGACTTGCCGTGTTCTTCATTCTATACAAAAAACAACGACCCCCCGTTATAGCCTTAACAGACAGTAGGGTCAAGTGCTATTAGCGAGCACCTATGAAGGTCAGCACGGCACACGCGTGTGTGGGTGGTTAGTTTGTCGAGTGGCGATGTTTAAATACTGCACCAGGTACTCATTTAAGGCTGAGTCTGCCTAGGGGAGGCCAAGAACCGTTATTTAAAGTTCTCTCTGCAGTTGGCAGTGGCTGGGAATAGAACTTGGCACACCGGGTTCACGAAACAGCGTACACAGATTCATTTACACATTCAAAAATGAGGTACGATGTTTTTTTTCAATCTGAAGATAACTCGGGTCATCCCTCGCCAATCACGGCATCGACAGATGTTCCAGTATAAAGATATTTTCTAGCAGCTAAAGCTTTGACAAGTGGATGGCGGTGATTATGATTTGTAATGTTTGTGTTGAATATTATTTAGAAGGCTGTGTATGAACTGTATGAATATTACCTATTTCTTGTCAGTTCTGTTGTTGTCGTTACACATTTGGTTTTATGTTTCATTTGTTGGATATTGTTCTTGAATATACCTTTGGGGCATTGATATCACGCTAACGCTGTGTACAACAAACCACAGTGAAATGAAGTCTCTTTTTACACTAGCACCTGGGGATTCAGCCCTGGTTTAAAAATGGTGATGATTTAATCGCATCAATTAAACCTGCTTTGACATCGTTAAATATATATATACAGCTCGAGAAATGACATAGTACGCACACATGATACATAAGCTATTAATAAGTGAATGAAGGAAGTCCTTGCACTAGCGAGCTCCAGCCTGGTACGTGATAATTGGTGATGCTGTGAGCTAATAGCAACTGTCAACACGCTTTGCTAATGCAGCGGATACCTATAATCTAGCATTTGCGTAAATATTGCAGAAAAGAATGCATGTCCAACTAGAAATTGGAAATTAGCAAAAATAAAAACTGGCAAAGGAAACACAATTATACAATCGGGCAAAAATGTTTGTTCATGCCTCTTTAATGTCCGGCTCTCGTCTATTCCGTGGCCTTCCTTTCCGCGATTATTCCCAGGGTTAATTATGTGGTCTACGATGGTGCTCACATACGAGATCTTGCTTGTTATTGCTCATCAAGCTTGTGGAATAAAATCACAAGACACTTAATGCGATTTAAAGCATAGTTAACAATGCCGTGAAGTTTTTCATATCAATGATTGCTTCCAAAAGCTGCTCTTTCGGGATAGCCACGCCAATTGCTCCTCAGGCCCTTGACGATGTCTCCAACGTGTGAGGCGAAACGTCGCAAAGGAGAGGCGTCGCCGACGCGGCTATCTGGAAAGTATGTGCGGTAGGTCTACAAAGAACTTTTTTATTTCTCATTTAGATTGCAGCATCTCTGTAGGAAAATGAGCAATGGGGCAGTGCCTGCTTCTTTGGTGGCAACGAGGTATTATTTTGAACTTCACATTTTCCGTTGGCGGCACGGTGGCCCAGTGGTTAGCGCTGTCGCCTCACAGCAAGAAGGTCCCGGGTTCGAATCTCTCGGCTCGGGTGCCTTTCTGTGTGGAGTTTGCATGCTCTCCCCGTGTCTGCGTGGGTTTTAGCCGGGCACTCCGTTTTCCTCCCACAGTCCAAAAGCATGCTGCTGCAGATAGGTTAATTGGCCCGCAGGCTAAATTGCCCCGCAGTGCCCGGCGATGGACTGGCGTCCCATCGTGGGTGTATCCCTGCCTTGCGCCCTGTGTCTGCCGGGATAGGCTCCGGCTCACCGTGATCCTGTATAGGACTAAGCGGTTTCAGACAATGAGATGAGATGAGATTTTCCGTTAAGAGTTGGGGTGGCGCGGTGTGTAGAGCTGTCACCTCACAATAAGCGTTCGCGTGTTCTCTCCCCGTGGCCACGTGGGTTTTCGTTGGGTACTCCGGTTGCTTCCCACCGTACAACGACAAGCTGCTGTCGAGGTTAATTGGCCTGCTGAGTAAATTGCTCCAAAAAGTGTGCCTTGCGGTATATTGGCGTTACATTATGGATATAGCACGCCTTTGTGCCCTCTGTCTCCCGGGATAGGCTCAGGCCCCCTGCGACCCTGTACAGGATTAAACGGGTACAGATACTGACTGACTGACTTGAGTGAAACTTGGTGAAATCTATAAAATTTAAATGTGGATACAAAGGCCAAGATTCTGATGCATGGATGTCAAAGCACCCACTTTTATTTACATTAAAGAAGAGCAACGTATTTTACTGGCATGCTATATATATAACATAATCAAAGATAAGCAGTTTCGTGAAGAGCCATATCTGAGCAGATCACTAGTCATGTAAAAAGAAAACGGCTGCTATTTAAAATATTCTTTAGAGGATTCCCATAACCTTTCAGAAACTCTAATATAAGATATTCATCCAGGAGGAATCGCGAGAAGACTATATGAATGGTGATGATGACCTGAGGCTGTATTTCATTTTCCACATCACGTGATTTATTGCTATGACTTTGCTTAGTCTCATTAAAATGCACATACTCCATATTATGGAACAGTTTTTTTTCTCAAAACAAGTTATTTAATTGTTACTTCTCTGGAAGAATCAAACCCAGCGTGAAGACATGGCGACCTGTAACATGCTTGTGTCTATTATTTGATCATAACGCTTGATTTGATCAATTTTTCAGAAATTAAATGTCTTAGTCATTGTACCTTATCTCTACACACAGTGTTCTGTTTAGATCCCCAAAAACACATGACAATGCAGTTTGTAAAAAAATAATAATAAATGCCCTTCTCGTGCGCCTTTCACCCGAGGGTCACAACGCGCTGCTCAGAGCTGCGGAGAGACCGCCAAATCAACAACAACGTCAGAACAGCAGTTCAGTTGAAAGTCAAATAAAGGCTAAATAAAAGATAATGATTGCTTCGAAGAGCTGCTCTCTCGGGACAGCCGCGTCGATCGCTTCCTCTCTCCACCTCGCGACGTTTCGCCTCACACGTCAGAGGCATCCTTGAAGCAATCATCATGCATCGAGCCGTGAAAACCTACATCATGACAAAGATATTTGTTCCATGCTGTAGAATGATATGCACAACCTTAACGTGCAGTGTAATTCGAGTAGATTGCAGTCAAACGTTTAATGATTTTATGCTTCTTAAAGAATACAACGCTCCGATCAGTCTGCAGAGTTAAGGAATAGAGGAGGGGGGACTTTTACTGTAGAGGGGGGACCAACGCCACGTGGGGGACGAGCAGAACAGTCTGCGGGGACTTTAATTGGAGAGGGGGGACAAAGCCACGTGGGGTGACGTCGGTTAGAACTTTCTAGAAGAGCCACGTGGGGGGATGGACAGCACGGGCTGCGGGGGGGACTTTTACGGTAGAAGGGTGACGTCGGTTAGAACTCGCTAGAAGGGACCGCGGGGATATCAGGAGCGGGGTGTGGGGAGGGCGAAGAGAGTCTCCTGGGGGAACGAGGAGGAGGAGGGAGCTGATCTATCGCAGAGTGGGTGCTGATCCTTGCTGTTGTGTTGCCGCTGTAAGCCGTCACAAGCCCGGAGTCAAAGCCGTGGTGTCACAAAGTGTTTTTAAGGTCTGTAGTTGCGTACAGCAGGATGGAAAAGCAACCGTTTTGAAATATATTGCAGTTGAATGCTTATTTTTTCTCAACCAATCCAAAGGGGCAGTATACACTCCATATAGTATCGCCCTTCAGGTCAGTATCAGTCCAGGATTGCAGGGGGCCAGAGCCTATCCCGGCAGACACAGGGTGTAGGGTGGGGCTAAACCCAGGATGTAGCGCAATTACATTGCAGGGCACATTTTTTTGTGGCAATTTACTCAGCAAGACGATTAACTCAGGTAGCAGCGTGTCTTTAGATGGCGGGAGGAAACCAGAGTACCCACTCTGGTGTCCTCCCGCAGACACGGGGAGAGAACATGCAAACCCCACACAGAAAGGCACCCGAGCCGAGATTCGAACCCGGGACCTTCTTGCTGTGAGGCGACGGCGCTACCCACTGGGTCACCGTGCCGCCTGTTATATAATCACATAATATATTATATAACCGCACAGTGTTTTATATCACTGCAGTCTATAATATAAAAAGAGTCTATAGTTTTTATATAGTTGGTACAGTCTTTACTTACAATATTTAGTGTATACACATTGTCTATATTTATGCAGTCTTTAAATACAGTCTATAGTTAATTATTAGAGTCTATACTCTAATTACATATCCACTCAGTCTGTTATATAAGCATACATATAACTACACGGTATTTTATATCACTGCAGTCTATAATATTAAAACAATCTATAGTTTTTATACCGTCAATACATGTAGTCTGAAAATATCAATCCGTTCTAAGCAATTCATCCTCAGGCGCGCTTCAGGATGCCTCTAGCGTGTGAGACGAAACATCGAAACATTTGCTCAGCTGGCCAATTTACCGAGGCAGCAGCGTGTCTTTCGACGGTGGGAAGAAACCAGAGTACCCATAAAAATTCCACACGGACACGGGGAGAACAAGCAAACTCCACGCACGAAGGCACCCGAGCCGGGAACCGAACCCAGGTGCTTCTTGCTGTGAAGCAACAGCGCTCTGCACTGCGCCACCGCGCCACCCACATCGTCCTCAGAGATACTTGCATCGACGTCTCATCTCATTGTCTGAAACCTCATCTCATCTCATTATCTGAAACCGCTTAATCCTATATAGGGTCACGGTGAGCCGGAGCCTATCCCGGAAACACAGGGCGTAAGGCAGGAATACACCCACGATGGAACGCCAGGCCATCGCCGGGCACTGCGGGGCAATTTAGCCTGCGAGCCAATAACCGATGCAGCAGCACGCTTTTGGACTGTGGGTGGAAACCGGAGTGCCCGGCAAAAACCCACACGGACACGGGGAGAACATGCAAACTCCACACAGAAAGGCACCCGAGCCGAGAGATTCGAACCCGGGACCTTCTTGCTGTGAGGCGACAGCGCTAACCACTGGGCCACCGCGCCGCCCTTGCATCGACGTGTGCATGTAAAAGTGAATAATGTGTGATTTATGCAAATTACATACACGGTATAAAATATGCAAATGTTACATCTAGGTTGGTGGAGCCAACAAGACTACGAATAAAAATATTATAATAATACTATTTTGCATTTCTATAGCGCCTTTCACCCTAGGGTCACAAAGCAATGCATCGAGCTGTGGAGAGAACGGCATGTCAACACACAACATTGTAACAGAAAAATTGAATAAAATAATGAATATAAATCAAGCAAGTAAGAAGAAAAAGACAAAAACAATGAATAAGTGTTCCTGATCAATTAACGAAAACGAGACATAACAGGATTGCACTCTTTATGACTTAAAGCTAGAATCATGACAGGTGTCGTTTGCCTTCGGGACACACTGCGATATTCCTCCTGTATGTGGTGTATTTTTTTTTTCAAAGAATGTAATCCATCAAGTACTACATTGTGTGAACGCGTGACTTTTGTTCACTCTGTTGATAGTGTGGTGTCAAGCCTCGCGCCGTGCCAGGACAGGTGCATCGCGACGCCCGTGCCATAGTAAGCAGGCGGGGTTAGGGTCACCGCGCTGTGAGTAGACGGGGTCGCCCGGGGTGACACAAGGTCAGGCGAGGTGAGAAGGGTTTTTTTTTCCCTTCCTCTCCCGGGTTTCTTCCCCCTCCCGAGATTCTCCCCCCCCCCTCACGAGTTTGTAAACATCAGCCCACATTACGTGGGCTGAAGAGGTGGCGAGAGCATGGCTGGTGATAAGGTGTGAGGATAACGTCTGGGCGGAGGAGGGATATAAAGCGGGGGCGGGAAGGAGCTCGGAAGTTCCGTGGTGATGTTTGAGCCCGAACCCATATTTGTGCGTTTTACGATATGGACCGCGGGTCGTATTTTGAGTTCGGCGCCGGCAATAAAATCTCTGGTGTTATATTGAATCGTGAGTTGATGAGTATGCCTGCTCTGGCGAGAGAGGATCATCACCCAATGCCAGCGTGATTGTCGCAAGAACGTGGAGTGGATGACCGGTGGCCAGAGGTCCTCATGATTCGCGACAACAGTGACATCAGGTCATCGTGATTACATTACGTTATTGTTGCCGATTTACTGTTCTTATGTCGTTGCTGTTGGCATGCCGTTCTCTCTGCAGCTCTGTGCAGCTCTTTGTGACCCTGGGTTGAAAATCTTCTATAAATGCAATTATTATTATTACGAGTTCACATGCACTTGTGTCAGTACAACTCACCTCTCTTGAGCGTGAGGGGCACTCCTCCGTGATTCCAATCTTACGCAGACGTGGAATAGCTTTTTTACAAAATTGCATTCACAGCTGTTCTCCACAGCTTTGAGATTACACCAAAACCTTGCACTGCATTAGCTAGTCATGACACGTCTCTTAAATATGCGGGGTGTGCGGGGTGCTTCCATGGTGTTGGTTAGCATGCTGGACATTCAATATAAAAGTACCTGCTTTGGCAAACAAAAAAGATGTCTATTGCTCTCATTGATATTCTGAGGTTGCATTGGGTCGGTAAATGCAAATCATAACGTTGGGTTGATGTTTAGACAATCCTGAAAAAGTACATTCAGCTAGCTTGTTTTTTTGTGCTAACAATAACAAGAGTTTAATGTTTTTCAAATCTAAAGCACAGCATACATGAATAATGGTGGGTTATTAACTGTTTCAAATGTGTCAAACAGATGTGTGAATAGCACAGCATTAACAATTAACACAAATCGACAATAGTTTTGGTGCAACACAGATGGTGTATGGGTACCTTTTTGCCAGTAGACCGATTATATGAAAATAGGAAACGTTTTGCCCTTCATGGTAATAATCTCATCTCATCTCATTGTCTGAAACCGCTTCGTCCTATACAGGGTCACGGTGAGCCGGAGCCTATCCCGGCAGACACAGGGCGCAAGGCAGGGATACACCCAACGATGGGACGCCAGTCCATTGCCGGATGGTAATAATATAAATGTTAATAATAATATTTGCACTTCCAGAGCGCTTTTCACCCGGGGTTCACAAAGTGCTGCACAGAGCTGTGGAGAGGATAGCAACAACAACAACGAATGAACGGCAAATCAATAACAATATATATAAAAAAGACATATTGAAAGTCCAAATATCACATTATTTCTAGAAAGGGTTAAACCGTTTATTTTGTTACATCATCTGAGTATTGGCAATCAGGTACCCATAGAATAACAACAGCTACTAATGCATTGATATCCGCGTGGTCCTGAGCTGCTTGCCTTTTGACAACGTGGCTAAAACTGGTAACACTGGCCTGTAAAGAAACTGTCTTTGTTGTGGGCCAATCACTTTCAAGAACAATGCATTAATTATCAAAGCATTCGTTTGAAATTTGTGCTGCAAGTATGTCTGCTGTTTTGCTAACTTGACACTTTGTGAAAGTTGTCAAATTTGGTGTTTTGCTTGTATGATTTCCAGAAAGGGTAAAACCGTTACCCTTATTACGTCACAACAGATGGTGCTTGGGTGTTTCAGTTGGCTCCTCTTCTCACTTAAGCATCACATCACTTGTGTTATGTTGCACAACGTTAAACACTTGTCGACCGTATGACCTCGTGTGATGAATTTAACATTTCCGTTAGTGCATCGGTTGCCACTTAATTCCACAGGAAGCCCTAAACTATTGAGGTCGATGTCACATTAATGGCAACATATACCTTCTCCACAGGACCCCCAATCGCCACTGTGGTTCACCCACTTGGTGGTCACCAGCTGGTGTCTGTCTTCTGCTGTGGAAGGAGAAAAGGCTGCGTTAACCCTGGCTTAAATATCAATTCGAAACCTCATGATTGAGCCCTCTGCTCTAACAATAGCGATACCAGAAGATCTTAGTTGTTCATCACCAAACCAGAGTGGTGTTGTATTCCACAAAGCTGTCACACGCGTTGTACATATGTTTCTATACAGATATTTTTCAAACCGCTGTATAGCAATTGTATAGCTATTATGTTGGTAACTGGGTGTCTTGGGTTCGAAGTTTTGTGACCCATATTTTATCGAGTTCATCCATGTCGTTTATTATTTTGTGGCACATGGTTGTTGTGTGGCTATAAAGACTTCTGTACAACTGTATTTTCTTTGTCGGTGTCAGAAGTGGAGTGTTAATACAAAATAAAATGTGTAAAAGTACAATAAATAAAACAAATGACACGCTGTTTTTCGTTGAAATTAGAGCAAAGAACGCAAATCACAAAACAGCAGCACATAAGTCAATTGTTCTGCTTTAAAAGGACAAATATTCATTGCTGACGTTTTAGGCAGTGGCCCAAAACGCTCAGCACATATGTCAATAGTACTGCCTTGAAAGGACAAATATTAAGTGCGGATGGTTTAGGCAGTGGCCCTTTCTAGTACACTAATCAAAAACCACATATCCGGAAACGTTGCTCATTATTTATTGTTATTTCAAGGAGTATTTTGGTGAAAGTGAGTATTTTATTCAATATATAAGTATGCATGTACTATGATAACTATATGATTAGAACAGCAATATTGAGCCAGAAAGCCAATAAACCTCTCGGTCACAAACTTGACCTGCAGGTCAGGGTGAAACGTTTTTAAAGGAAGCTGATATAGGACACTTGGATGACTCGTGTGTTTACAGCACATTGCGTTTGCCTGTATATACGTTATTAACTAAACGTCTGAGGGACCTCATGGATCCAAGGGTAGTTTTTTCGCTAATGACAATCACAATTTTAATACTTATGAGTGTTGACCCCCTCCCAACCACGCATTTGTATTCTGTTTTTTGAATTAATGACACAAGTGCACTACATTCGAATGCAATTTCCATGGGGTCTGCTGGAAGACGACAGGTCCAGGGAGGCATACGCCATTTACAAGGCATCCTGGCAGGTTAGTGAATTTATGTGACTGAAATACATTTCAAATGCAATAATATTCTTTTAATTCATGCAAACTACTTTCAAATTTATGTCGTGGGTCCCCGACGTAAGTGCGAATGTATTGCACTGAGATTCTATTTGGTTCAAAATTGGTAAATTAAATTGTGTGTCTTGTATTGTTTTCAATACGGTATTAGCTTTTTGCGCAGTTGCTGAGAGATATTGCCATTAATTTCCATCTGGGCTCTATACAAAGTAGTGTGCCCCTCCAAGAGCGTCGAGCTAAAACTATTAAATCAAGTAATTAATTATATACATAGCTATATACAGGGTGCGGCATAAGTCGCTTTACCAAGAATATTGACATCACTTTGTGAGGAATGATATGTATTAGCTATTACAGAAATTGTTCAAAGCGTCCTCAATCATGTTAAATATACATGTTTCATCTTACTACTGCACTCATCGTGTTAAAATCCTTGTTGCCAAAGTAATGCAGTCATACATAAATATAATGATTCTCGGTAAAGCGACTTATGCCGCATCCTGTATATATTAGACATAATGAAGTAATCGACAGTTAAAAAAATTGGCAGATGTCACATATTCACCCTCCACAGGTCCCTGTTCTCTTTAATCTCCTATCGTAGCAGTTAAAATGGTCATTCATTTCTAAAAATATATCTGCCATTCAGCAGCAAATGGCTACTCCACAGTCAGTTGGCAGGTTACCTTTCTCTTGTGTAGGTTATGACTTCCACCAGTGGAGGCCTTTCCATCACCAGTGACGTGAGCTAGCAATTGCAAAGCCGCACCTTAAAAATTGTATATATTCCCTTAACTAAGAAACCCCTTCAGGTAATGAGGCTGCTGGCCAATAATTTGGACATCGGGCCATTAGTTCGCCTGTTCCTGCCAATTGGTGTTTTTGTTCCCAAGATTCCACAGGAATGGTTAACCGTTCCTAATTTTGGAACTGATTTTATGCAATTCAAACGGTTTCCAGTTGTCACTTAACAGCCCAAGTTGTTACATGAATTGCTTCGAGAAGCTAAAAATACTGGTAGTTGGGAGATCAATGAACCCCCATTGCCTGAATGGAGTTTGATCACTGTGTAAGGGCACACCAACAGGGCGGCCTCCACACCACCTGCAGGCCGCCCGCTGGGACACCCCTGACATTATCTGATGTGTGCTTTTAATCAATGCAACGTATTTATTAATGTCAACAAAGACTGCGTAATAAAAGAACAATGACTGATGCTCACGGAAGGGTAGTAAACCGCACTGCTGGGCGTTTTCTAAATGACGGCAAATGCTTGCCAGCAGAGTAGTGTTATTTTGCACAAATCTGTGGTAAATTCCCCGTCTCATTGTCAGAAATCGCTTAGTCCTGTACAGGGTCGCGGTGAGCTGGAGCCTATCTCGGCTGACACAGGGCGCAAGGCAGGGATATACCCACGATAGGACGCCAGTCCATCACCGGGCAATGCGGCAAATTTAGTCTGCAATCCAATTAACCTATGTAGCAGCATGTTTTTTGGACTGTGGGAGGAAACCGGAGTGCCCAGCGAAAACCCACGCGGACACGGGGAGAACATGCAAACGCCACACAGAAAGGCACCGGAGCCGAGATTCGAACCCGGGACCTTCTTGCTGTGAGGCGACAGCGCTACCCACTGGGCCACCGTGCCGCCCCCTGTGATAAATTACGCAATCGAATATTGATGACTGTGTTACAGCTCAGAAAAGCTGGTACGAAGCCACACTAATTGTATACACTGTCCCATGGCAGAACAGACTAACATTTCAGAAAACGTGAGCGTTATTTAAAATTCATACAGTCAGGTAAATGCAATAGATAACACCCATGTTCTGTCTGTTTTTTTGTTAGAAATGACTAATGCATACCGTGAATGTTTTTTTTGTTTCTACACCATACTTTACCCCTTAAATCTTCCAGCATAGTCGTATAGCAGCGGATAAATGACACATCCTCTGAACTTTAAACAAGGCATGTGCGGAATGTGATAGAGGGTTAGTAGAGAGTCATAACTAAGGGTTGGCTGCCCTGGAATGATGATGAAAGGAAAATACGGACTCCCAGACAACACATTTCAACTTGTGTATAAACCGAGTAACAAAAAGTCAAATTACAAGATTGGGGCGGCGCGGTGGCCCAGTGGTTAGCGCTAACGCCTCACAGCAAGAAGGTCCCGGGTTCGAATCTCTCGGCTCGGGTGCCTTTCTGTGTGGAGTTTGCATGCTCTCCCCGTGTCCGCGTGGGTTTTCGCCGGGTACTCCGGTTTCCTCCCACAGTCCAAAAGCATGCTCCTGGATAGGTTGATTGGCTCGCAGACTAAAATTGTCCCGCAATGCCCGGCGGTGGACTGGCGTCCCGTCGTCGGGTGTATTCCTGCCTTACGCCCTGTGTTTCCGGGATAGGCTCCGGCTCACCGTGACCCTATATAGGATTAAGCGGTTTCAGATAATGAGATGAGATGAGAATTACAAGATTGCACGTGAGCACTGAGACAGTGCTCATCTTGTGCTTATAACTCTCAGCCAGTGGTGAAAATTACTCATTCCTATGGCAGAGACCAAGTTGATTTTACAGAAGTCACTGTTGACCATTCCTCTCCCGTCATTGTCGTAATACGTCTGGAATATTTGTAAAAATTTCACTGGGAGTGTATAGAGCGTTGTGGTGGCGCAGTGAGTGGAGCTAATGCCTCACAGCAAGAAGGCCCCGGGTTTGGTTCCCGACTCTGGTGCCTTCGTGTGTGGAGTGTGCCTCTTTTCCCCGTGTCCGTGTGGAATGTGTATGGGTACTCTGGTTTCTTCCCACCGTCCAAAGACATGCTGCTGCCTCGGTAAATTGGCCTGCTGAGTAAATTGTCCCAAAATGTGTGCCTTACGGTGTACTGGCGTGACATCCTGGGTATAGCGACACCTTGAACCCTATGTCTGTCGGGATAGGCTCCAGCCCCCCCAGCGACCCTGTACAATATTAAGCAGGTATTGATACTGAACTAAACTGGGAGTATATCCTCTTGTCTCTATAAAAAAAAACTGTTTATTTTCACAGACTGCATGTTATTATTGTGGACGTTGGGCTTTTTGAGGGAGAAAGAAAATATATTTCAGACTAAAATGTTTCTGTTTGAATTTGAGAACTGCAAGTATGCTCCTTGGCACTGTATTGACCTCTAAAACTAATTGCAGAATCAATGGCAATAGCTACTTTTTAAAGTGTAGAATGGAGAGCATAACATTTTCAGTCATATGATTTCAAAGACAAACTTAGGTTTCCACAACTGCTGAGCTATTTGGTAAATACTTCTTTTAGCTGAGGAAGTATTTTAGACATCAGCAGCTATGTCATATTTTACAGATATAAATTGTGCCTGTGAGCTCTGTCGAAGTGATGATATAGTGCTTTGTTTTGTCTCTCAAAAGTTGTTGCAGGAAACATAGAGCACTTCCCCCAGTGCTGTCAGCACGTGCCGGGGATAGTAAGGACAGTTGTGCCTTGGGATATTCTCACCAAGAGAAACAGAGTTTGACATTGCAGATACAAAGATAAAGATTCCCCGTATAGCCTTAATAACTTGTAGAGTCAAGTGCCGTTACCAAGCACCTATGAAGGTCGACACAGCACATGAGGAGATGGGTGACCAGCACCACGGCTGGCGGCTTTTGTCTCCCAAGTGGCAATATTTGCACACCGCATCAGCTACTCTTTTGAATTTGGGTCACCTAGAGGAGGTCTCGGAGCGGTTCAGAAAATCGTCGCTGGTGTTGGCCACGAGCGGGATTCGAAATTGGTCGCCAGGTTTGTAGCCCAGCACGCTATCTGTTCTGCCACCGCTCCACCCATTGCATAAAACACACACACACACACGTCTAAACCTGATATAGATTGAAATAATGGTAAGCCGCTGTGATTGCGATGTGCATTTATGTAA